>CM027120.1:1231408-1691153 GCA_015476505.1 Urochloa ruziziensis | reverse complement strand
ACAGGAGACTGCAACTTCCTCAAATATCCCCAATCAACCCATTTCATGTCCGAAGTCACGGTCTTGGTCTTGAGGATGATGGATTCATACCAATCCGCTTGATGAGCAAGCCAAACCGAGGATCACCCTTGAATTCCTTAGTTAAGATGCAACGAGGGTCCTCATTTGGATCAAATCTAAGTGGCCCCATGTCATGCTTGACAGACTTAAAGCTTATCAAGCGAGGATCTGCAGTTGTTCTAACGGGTGGATGTGGTTTGATGACCTCTGTAGAGAGAAATGAAAGATCAATGTCATCATTGTACCTATCTCCCAAATTTGCTTTCTTGGACCTTGGGCGTTGAGAAGATGTTTCTGCTACTTCCTTGCCCTTGTCCTTAGAGGCACCCCTGCCCTGTCCTCCTCCTCTGCCACCACCTCGGCTCTCCCCCTAGAGGCCTGAGGGGAATCCACCTCACGAATCCCACCATCGGAATCACTCTCAATCTCAGGTGAACTACTAGATGTTGGTGGATGCGGCTTCTTCTTGCTTGTCTTTGCCTTGGGAGCCATCTGAGATAGATAGGAGCAGGATTAGGATGATGAGGTTTGGATAAAAAGAAAGAATTCGAAGTCATGTAAAAGTTGTTAATTTACTCGGTCTGTCGGATGTCCTATGCCTGTGTCGGATGATCCACAAATGAAGTCCTTGGACACAAGATTCCACGGTCAAATCCTCAAATCGCCACGCAGAGCATGAGTGGGAGAGAGGGGCGCGCGCGGGTGGAAAAGAGAAAGAACCTTAGGGTTCTAACCGCTACCTGGCCTATTTATACCCTGACGGGCACCATCAGAAGATCCGACACAGGCACAGGAGATCCGAAGTTTGAAATCTGGGAAGATATAGAATGTCTCGGAAGATCCGATGCAGTGTAGGAGATCCGATGAGTATGAAGAGATTTTTCGGAAGATGATAGATTTCGGTCGGAACATGTTCTTAGGACATCCGAGCAGGGGCAAGAACATCCAACACAGGGTCGGATGATCCGACCAGAACAGTGAATCTAGGTAAAGATGATTTTGAGAAGAGATTTCTAAGAAGGTTTAGTGTATGGACATATAAGATACTTGTCTCAGAATGATCAGCCACATTCAACTGTACATAACCATGATCATTTGAAGCAAGTGTTGATCCAACGATCCAAATCCAAATATTTTCAAGACACACACAAGAAAAAGGATATAAAATAAACAAGTTTTTCTTAGTCTAGGCATCAAACAATGTGCATGCAACATGTCAAGCCAAGTAACGAGAATCCAAAATATTTAGCTCACTCCTCAAGGTACGAAACCTTTGCTCATCAAGGGGCTTTGTGAAGATATCGGCTAGTTGACTTTCGGTCCCTACATGGCTTAGGGCGATATCTCCTTTGGCTTCATGATCTCTAAGGAAGTGGTGTCTAATGTCAATGTGCTTGGTTCTTGAGTGTTGGACGGGATTGTTGGCTAGCTTTATGGCACTCTCATTGTCACACAAGAGTGGAATAGTTTTGAACTCACAACCAAAGTCTCTCAAGGTTTGTCTCATCTAAAGGAGTTGGGCACAACAAGCACCGGCCGCAACATACTTGGCCTCGGCGGTGGATAGCGCAACGGAATTTTGTTTCTTAGAGCTCCATGACACCAAAGACCGACCAAGAAATTGGCAAGTCCCGGTAGTACTCTTTCGATCTACCTTGCAACCGGCATAATCCGAATCGGAATAGCCAAGTAGATCAAATGTGGAGCCCTTGGGGTACCACAAGCCAAGGTTAGGAGTATACACCAAATATCTAAAAATTCTCTTTACGGCCATTAAATGACATTCCTTAGGATTGGCTTGAAATCTTGCACACATGCACACACTAAGCATTATATCCGGCCTAGATGCACAAAGATAAAGCAAAGAACTAATCATGGAGCGATATACCTTTTGATCAACCGATTTTCCTTCTTCATTGAGATCAAGATGTCCATTTACCGGCATTGAAGTTTTGATAGCTTTAGCCTCGGCCATGTCAAACTTCTTGAGCATATCACTTGTATATTTGGTTTGACATATGAAAGTTCCATTCTTCAATTGCTTAATTTGAAATCCGAGAAAGAACTTCAATTCACCCATCATGGACATCTCAAATCTTTTGGTCATGATCCTACTAAACTCCTCACAAAACTTTCATTAGTAGAACCAAAGATGATATCATCAACATATATTTGACATACAAATAAATCTTTGTCTACTTTTTGAATGAAGAGAGTAGAATCGGCTTTGCCCATTACAAATCCGTTCTTGTGAAGAAAATCCTTAAGGCATTCATAACATGCTCTAGGAGCTTGCTTGAGCCCATAGAGCGCCTTATGGAGCTTGTACACGTAGTCGGGGTGGTCAAGATCTTCAAAACTCGGTGGTTGCTCCACATACACTAGCTCGGAGAGAGGCTCATTCAAGAATGCACTCTTTACATCCATTTGATAAAGCTTGAAATCATGATGAGCGACATAGGCTAGAAGAATGCAAATGGATTCAAGCCTTGCCACCGGAGCATAAGTTTCACCAAAGTCTAGACCTTCAATTTGAGTGTAGCCTTGAGCAACCAATCTAGCCTTGTTTCTTGTGACATTTCCATGTTCATCTTGCTTGTTCCGGAAAACCCACTTGGTGCCAATCACATTTTGCTTGGGCCTTGGAACTAATTCTCAAACTTCATTTCTCGTGAAATTGTTCAATTCTTCTTCCATGGCCACAATCCAATCCGCATCACCAAGAGCATCTTCTACCTTAAGAGGTTCCAAAGAGGAAACAAACGAGTAACATGCACAAAAATTTGCTAAACGTGAACAGTAGTTACCCCTCTTCGGATGCTCCCAAGGATATTATCTACGGGATGATCCCGTTGGGCACTTTGATGTACTCTTGGGTGAGAGGATGTTGATTGACGTTGAATGAATCCATCATCATCTTGGTCATGAGACTCATCAACTTGAGCTTCATCACCTTGAACTCCCCCTTGATCATTGCCATGATCATGATCGTCACCATGAACTTGATCTTGATCTTGAAGAGAGCTTGGTGCTTCAACTCTTGTTGATGATGATGGGTCAATGTTTGTGTTCATCGGAACTTGATCTTTGTCTTGAGCTTCTTGCGGTCGCACTTCACCTATACCCATTATCATAATGGATTCTCTTGGAGGCTCTTCATTTTCTACAAAGTCATTATCAACTTGCCCTACTTGAGAGCCGTTTGTTTCGTCAAATTTCACGTCTACCGTGACCTCAACACAACCGGAGGTTTTGTTGAAGACACGATAGGCATGCTCATGAGTTCCATAACCAAGTAAGAAACCTTCATCTACTTTAGGTGCAAATTTAGAGTTCTTGGTTTTCTTATTAAGAATATAACATTTGCATCCAAAAACTCTAAAGTAATGCACTTTGGGTTTGTTACCGGTGAGTGCTTCATATGGAGTCTTGCTCAAGTACTTGTTTAGAAAGAGACGGTTAGAGGCATGGCAAGCCGTGTTAACCGCCTCGGCCCAAAATATATCCGGAGTCTTGTATTCATCAAGCATTGTTCTTGCCATTTCAATCAAAGTTCGATTCTTCCTCTCAACAATGCCATTTTGTTGAGGAGTATATGGAGCGGAAAGTTCATGCTTGATCCCTTCTTCATCAAGTAGTTCTTCAACATTTGTGTTTCTAAACTCCGAGCTATTGTCACTTCTCATGTGCTTGATCTTCAACTCAAATTCATTTTGAGCTCTTCTAATGAATTTCTTGATAATCCCTTGAGCTTCACTCTTGTCCCTCAAGAAAAATACCCAAGTGAATCTTGAGTAATCATCTACAATCACTAGACCATATTTGTTTCCACAAATACTAATATAAGCAATTGGCCCATATAAATCCATATGAATCAACTTCAATGGTCTAGAGCTAGTCAATATAGTCTTGGGTGGATGAGGAGCGCCAACTTGCTTCCCGGCTTGACAAGCGCTACATAACCTATCTTTCTCAAACAAAACATTTGTTAATCCTAGAATGTGTTCATCCTTTTGAAGTTTGGCCAAGTTCCTCATGCCAACATGAGCTAGCCGGTGATGCCAAAGCCAACCCAAGCTAGATTTTGCCACTAAACAAGTCTTCGGTTCCACTTTAGTGGTTGTGAAATCAACCAAATAAAGCTTTCCCTTAAGTTGACCCATAAAAGCAATAGAGGAATCCTCCCTTCTAAGAATGCTCACACCCTCATTCGTAAAGAGACAATTGTAGCCTTTCTCACAAAGTTGTGAAACCGACAACAAGTTGTATCCCAAGGAATCAACTAAATAAACATTTGAAAGAGATGAATTGTTTGAGATAGCAATGTCACCTTGACCAACAACATCACCATGATTATTATCACCAAATGTAATTCTTTCAATGGGTGAGTCATATTCTTCTAACTTGGTAAACATACTCTTCTCTCCGGTCATATGATTTGAACAACCACTATCAAGCAACCATGAGGAACCTCCGGAGGAATATGCCTACAAAACAAGTTAAGCTTTGTGTTTAGGTACCCAAACGAGCTTGGGTCCTTGAGTGTCAGAACAAGGTAACTTTGGCACCCAAACACTCTTCATCATCTTTTTGGCATGAATACCAACATACTTGACCACTATTCTCCCATTGTGGTCCCACATGATCGAATAATCAATAGTATAGTTGGGAGATGACTTGTGCTCATTTATCTTCTCACTTGTCTTCCCCGAAGTTGAGCCCTTCGCACCCTTGCTAGGGGTCACAACAACGGGCTTTGCTATTGGGGTGGTCTCCCTTGATACACCATGAGCAAAGTTCATCAAATCACAAAGGTTGGCACCTTAAGTGAACAATGGCACATCTTGTCCTTGGATTCTTTTCGTGCCATTTGCCTTTCCTCCTGTAGTGTATCCAAGTCCATACTTTATGTTAGGATATCTCTCGGCATGATAAGCCGGATGGGACTCAAACACACTCTTCTCTTGAGCTTTGCCCTTGCCCTTGCCAATGACCTTGTTCAACTCCTTGAGTTGAGTGTCTTTTGCCTTGATCTCCTTCTCTAGCTTGGCAAGGTTAGCAACACAAGCATCCACATCTATTTTATAACATCTTGAGCAACCTTTGCTAGTGGAGGCATTGGAGTCAAGAGTGACTTTGGAGTCGGTCTTGGTGCTTTTCGGAAGAATGTCATACTTAGCTTCACGGTCTTTGTACTTGACCTCAAGGCTTGAATGCCTTTGTTGAAGCTCACTATGAACATTCTTTAGACTAGCTAGAGAGTCATTCGCCAAGGTCATTTCCTTAGACATCCTCTCATTTGAGTCCTTAGCCAATGACAAGTCAACGGCCAATTTCTCAACCTTAACCTTCTCCTCATCTAGAGCTTTCTCAAAAGCAAGGTTTCTCTCCTTTTCAAGGATGAGCAAGTCCTCTTGTCTATCAAGAGTAGCTTCTCTCTTATCCAATTTCTCCATTAGCTTTTTAATATGTTTAGCACCTTTCTTGACAAAGGCATTTACTAAGTTCTTATCATGTTTAGCTTCTTCCTCTTCTAGGTTATCTATGTCACTAGGTGTAGAGGGAGTAGATGATGGAGGAGTGGAATGGGTTAGTACCTTAGTCCCTTGTGCCATGAAACACATGGGAGCTTCATCATCATCATCACTATCAAGGTTCTTGAAGAGTCTTGGTGTTGGTGAAGAATCATGAATGGCAAGAGTTGCCACACCTTCCTTGTCGGAATCATCACTAGAATCCCAACCTTCACCAACATGAGCATTTCCATTCTTCTTCTTGTACTCATTGCTCTTCTCCTTGTACCTCTTGTCTTTGTCATAGGACTTGTCCTTGGACTTCTTGTCCTCCTTGCCTTCCTTCTTGTGAGGGCAATCCGCAATGTAATGCCCTCTCTCACCACACTCGTAGCATCTTCGTTGTGAGACCGGCTTCTTGATACCCTTTCTCTTGATAAAGTTCTTGTATTCTCTCACCATCATAGCGGTCTCTTCATCGGTGGTTGCTTCATCACTAGAATCTTCCTTCTTGCGAGACTTGGAGGACTTGGAAGATTTGTCCTTGATTTCACTCTTCTTGCTAGGCTCGGCCTTGAACGCAATAGCTTTGACTTCTTGAGGCTCACTAGTCTTGGCCTTGATCTTCTCCACTCTATGTGACTCATGATATTGCAATTTGTTATATAAGTCAATGGGAGTCATGAGCTTGAACTTTCTCTTGTCTCTAATCATGGTAGCAAGATGTGGGTCCCTTGGGGCATATGCTCTAAGCATCTTCTTTGTGACCTTGTGCTCATCCCAATCATCACTACCAAGAAGCCTAATTACGGACACAAGAAGCTTCAATCGATTGTACATGGCTTACAAGTCCTCATCATCCTTCATTGTGAAAGCCTCAAGTTCTCCTTGAAGCACATCCATCTTTCCTTCCTTGATGATCTCATCACCTTCATGTGATCTTCTAAGTTCATCCCAAATTTCTTTGGCTACTTCAATTCCCCTAACCTTGTTGTACTCATATGTGCTCAAGCAACTTCTAAGGATAATGACGGCTTGAGCATTGCGGAAGTTGTCATGTTCTTGTTCTCTTGTGAGGGGTGGCTTGGCCTTCTTGTCGATGCCCACACATGTCACGGTCCAAAGGTGTGGATGAAGACCATACAAATACATCTTCATGTCATCTTTCCACCGAGAGTAGTCATTTCCATCAAAGTGCTGGAAACTTGCCCAATTGGACCGATGAAAATGAAATTGCATCCGAATCTTTCTTGGATGAGGAAGATGAAGTCTCATCATACTTGTGAGGAACATTGTGAAAGCTTGCAAGAACCTCTTTTTCCTTCATCTTCTCTTTGACCATCTTGAGAGCTCTTCTTTCCACCTTCTCATCAAACTTCTTCTTGAGCTTCTCTTTTCTCTTCTTATTCTTCTCGACCTCATCCAAGGTCTCTTCGACATCACTCACATCAAAATCATCGTCACTTGACACGATCACCTCATGAGTATCATCCTTGTTGGAACCGCCAACTCCGGAACCATCCCCGGAAGGAGCCATAGTGTTTTCTCTTAGGTGATTAAACCTTGATCAAGAGAACCCGCTTTGATACCAATTGAAAGGACCAACACTAGGCCTAGAGGGGGAGGGTGAATAGGGCCTGTTAAAGATTCCTGCAAATTCTCAGAAAAATATCAGGGGTCGGATGATCCGACAGCTGTCACGGATCTTCTGGGGTGTCCAGGAGATCCGACACAGTGCAGGATCTTCCGACCAAGAGAATGAAACTAGTACGTGATTCAAATTTGACTTAGCTTTTGATGATTCCCTTTGAATACAAAGTTGCTAAATGAAGTAACTAACCCTCTGAATATGATCTACACAATACGATATCAACTAACAAGTAGATCGGGTCAAATCAAGCACAAGAACAATAAGAACAACAATAAGAAATGGAGACACAAGATTTATCCTGAAGTTCACTCCACAAAGGAGCTACGTCTCCGTTGAGAAGCTCACAAAGAGCCGGGCTGTCACTAGCCCCTAGTCTCTCTCAACCAACCACAAAGGAGGATTGAGTTACTTACTATTGCTCTCACAAAGAGAGGGGTGATACAAACGTTCCGGTGCTCAAACCACAAAGGAATGAGAGCTACCGGCGACGCCTAACCGTCTAGGAGCAAAGCTCCATGAGTAACAAACATGAATCAATCAACCAAGCTTGCTTGAGGAACTTCTTGAGATGAACAAGAGATGAACACACAAAGAACTCTTGCAACACCCTCCAAATCTTTCTCTCACTCACAACCTAGATGAATCCTTGCTAGAATCAAGCACTTGGGAGGAGTAGAGAGGTGTAATGAATGCTTTTGGAGGCTGGTTGGTCGGGGAGGCAAGAGAGAGTAAATGTTGGGGGTGAAGGGGTATATATAGGTCACTCCAAAAATATGACCGTTGGAGCCCAGATCCATTTATCGGATCTTCCGACACTGTGTCGGATCTTCCGAGAAGGCAAGGAAGACTATACGAGATTTGAACTTTAACACTCAGAAAACAGTGGTCTAGGACATCCGACACAGGGTCGGATCTTCTTGACCCCCGTCGGATCTTCTTGACCCCCCTTGGATCTTCTTGACCCCCGTCGGAAGTCCTAAGGAGAACTTCCGACAGAACTCTCTAAATTTCTTGGATTTGGCTCAGGTGGATCGGATCATCCTGCAGAGGGTCGGATCTTCTTGACCCCCCTCGGATCTTCTTGACCCCCCTCGGAAGTCCTAAGGAGATCTTCCGACAGAACTCATGAAAATCGCCTAGGGAGCTCGGATCTTCCGACATAGAGTCGGATCTTCCGACAAAGAATGTTTTAGTGAGAAAACCCAAGTGTTTGTGTAGGAAGTGTGTGACCCACATGAAGTTATTCATCTCAAGATATGTTCCTTGACAAGCCTAGATGTTTAGAACACGTCCCCCTTGATAGTACGGTGTTTCCTATACTCAAATTCAAACCGAAAAATAATTTAAATCTATCAATAAGCTCATCCACCATACTTAATCGAATTGGGGACCTTCCTTTGACCATTTAGCTTCTCTTTTGTTTAATCCCTGCATACATCTCATTCACAAGCATTATATCCAAATTGTGATTGTCATCACCACCAAAATCCTTTAGGATCCTAGATGCACTTTCAGTCTCGGGCTGTTGATAGCCTGAACGGTCATTTCCAAAGTATTTCCTGCAGCTTTTCAGGTTCCATCTCAGAGATATGAATTTTTTTTCAAAAGATGGTCTGAATCATTCCCCGATGGTACTCTCGAGTCACTCAAGGTGTTTAATCCTCACTTTTGGTCAAGAGTGACCAACGCTTTCTACTCTAAGGCTGAAGTGGAGTTTATAGGAAGGGTCAAAGAGGATACCTTGGTCACTTGTGTTGTCGAATCGAAGAGTGGTTCGCAAGCGATGGCACTCATCAAATTCCGGTCTTTGGAATTCATGGGTTTTCAAGTGGAGAGGGAGAAGATGTTTATGCTCAAAGGTCTTGGGACTCCTTGTTCTCTCTCTCATAGTTTTGATATGCTTTTTTTCTGTTGGAGCATTTGTCTCCAACTTTCTTTCTCTTTTTTTCCAATGCATCTCTTCTCTCATTTTGGTAACAGAGAGGATTTCAACTTTGTATGGAGTATTTGAAGACTCTTGGGATGAGCTCGGTGATTGGGATGTTGCGAGTGTATGTCAGTGACGGTGGACATCAACCCCGGAGCGGGAAATTGATTAGTCGGACATCTTTGAGGCCATTAAAGAGGTGGATGGAAAGACCGGTAGACAACAAGTGCCTTCTGCGAGCGGACTTCACCATTCGACAAGACTCAAAGCAAATCAAGATAGCATATGGTAGCTCATGAGATATAACTGTTTAGGCTCTGGATAGGACATTTAAACTGTCAGGGAAGATTTACCATGTATTTTTTATAAAAACTTCCGAGAGGTTTCTTACTATGCATACAGTTATACTTCGAACCAAACCATATCAAAACTCACAACAACTTAGACAATGAACATGTGATCTACTCTCACAGTTTAATCATGATGGATCCTTAAATGCCAACGAACTCAAATACTCAAAGAGTAAAGGATTAAGCACGAGGCACTTAGAGGGCATAAACAGAGCAACCATTCATCATTCCCAAGGTTATCAATCATACTTCCACACATAAAGACTTTTTGGAGCTTTTATTCAACATTTATTATTATTATTATTATTATTATTATTATTATTATTATATATTATTATTATTATTATTTTTATATATTTATTATTATCATGGCAAGGCAAAACAAGGCAAGGCAAGGCAAGGCAACGGGGGGACTTCCGAACTTACCAGAGACTCTCCCAAGCTTCGACGAAGCTCACTGGTAGTACTGGTTGGGGTCGTAGTGCATGTAGCTGAAGAAGCCGTCAAGGTCGGTCTGGAGGGATGTGGTCATCCCCCAGTTCTGCTAGGTCAGGTCGGTGTTATGGGCGAGGTTGTCGCTTATCTCTTGCCGTTGTAAGCTCACCGTGTCCAGCCTGGCATTGAGCTCCAAGATTCCCCGGGCGACCGGGTTCTCGTAGTCATACCTGGCGGACGCAGATGGTCCGACTTGCGGTCCATATCCTGTCTCCTGGTAGTAGTCGAACGTTTCCTCGAAGTTCATATGGGCACTGGGGTACTCGATCTGCTGCTGCTGGTGGTGCTCGAGCTGAGGTGCGGTAGATGTTCCGGCTTCGCTATCGTGCCTGGCGTGCCTGTCACGTGTCATGGGTCCTGCGACACTGTGGCGAGCGGGTTCCTTCCTTCTGAGCTGCAAGGTTATACTTTTCGCTGATTTCAGCGGGAGAGCTGGGCACGGGAGCTCGACTTCATCGATGAAACTGGGGTAGCACATCGAAGGAGTATGGCAAGGGCCCTCGCGAATTAAGTGGCCCTGGGTAAAATGGTCTAAACCGATGGAAGATTGATACTCCTGTGAAGTGGGTAGGAAGCAAACTTGAGCGCCCTGCAAAGCACCAACATGGGTGGCAATGCGGGTGACCAGCGAGGTTATGTCAATCGTGGCTCAGCCAGTGACTAACCTCTACTAGTCATCGAGCATGCTCATGATAGGCGAGAAACAAATTTTCTTCGCCATGGCATAGAGGCACTCTAAATCAGGCAAAAGGTAAAGACGCAAATCAGAGCGCGGGTGGACCACCATGGCGATCCATTTTGCCAGAAAGCGAAGCGTGGGGTTATAGATATAAGTGATGCTCTTTTTCCCAGAGAGAGGCTCACTTGTGATGCTGTCCCACCATTGGGCACGATTGTACCGGTGGTTAGTCACCAAAAGGTCAGCGTCAATGATGCATCTCTTGTGGAAACCAATAGCCTCACTGAGCTGTTTCGGACTCAAGATAAAATCCTCATTGAAAAACCGAAAATGGATGTTCGTCTCATTGGGAAGAACCTCAACTTTCAAACTCATCAGAAACTCCATAGTTAGAAAATGCGAACCTGTTTCTGAGACGGGGTAGAAGTTTTGCCATTCAGCATTATTGAATGCCCGTTCCATGTCTTCCTCGAGACCGGACTTGATTAGCAGCATGGCATCGAAGTACTTAGCGTGGCTGAAGACGCGGTTCTGGAGCTTGTCAAGCGTCGCTCTTTCTTCTTCGGTCCTGGCGATGATTTGCTCAACCCGGGTCATGATCCGGATACGCAGCCTGTTCCTGGTGCACTTTTTGCCTCTCGCTTTCCTGGGACACTGTGTCCTGTTGAGATGAATCAACAGACATAGTTTCCAGGGAAGCAGAGGACTAGAGGAGCTTCAGGATCGCCCTTAACTTGATGAGCCTAGCTTGGTCACCAGTCCTCGTGCCTTCGCTTTCGCCTTAGTTCACATGATTCCTACAAAAGATTAGCTCTACAATACCCGAAGGAAATCAAGGATTAGGCAGTTAGCAGTTAGGCCTTCTTGTGGGAGGTTAATCACCACAACTCGGTTAGTCGTTCTTGTGGAAAATCAACCACCACAAACATTCTCGTTCAGCCGGAAGGGGTTTGCTCACACAAGAATTTAAAGATTAATTTCAGCAGAAATATCTTGTGGTTGCACTCTAATCTTGCTTAGAGATTTTCGAGATTTAGAGCAAGGGAAGAGTGCAGCGCTGAGGAAGCTTGCATGCCTGCACTTGGGGCGAGTTGATGAAGCATTGGGCACCGGCTTTTATAGAGAGGCACCAGGGGCAGGCCGGCCGGCCTGGATGGGGCCGATTGTTGGTGGTCATTATGGCACGATTTTACCACCAACATTCCGCTCTATTTCAGGCTCATCTTTCTCATAACAAAGTGAATTTGATTATTTCTAATGAGTTCCACAAGTTTTGTACAATCTGTGAGTAAATGAGCAAGTGAGGAAAAGATGGAGGAATTTGGGCACAGGGCCAGGCCGTCCGGCTCCCTCTCCCATCTTCTGGCCACGACGTTGATACACAAGTCAACTGATGTATCAGGGATGATCATGAGCCGTGCATTTGATGTCGGTTTTGTAGGACCGAAACGGGCAACCAGGGGGGTGAATGGGAGCCGATAAAAATTCTTCGATGAGAACAAGGCTTATGTCCGGATTACGACCCAGCACACCTCTCTTCTAATTGCGAAGATGACACAAGTAAACTCGTGACGTGCTCACCCTAGGAACAATTAGGAATTCCTCAATGCGACGCGGAAGCGAAACTAAAAGAGCTGAAAAAAAGCTTCACATCAATTACCGGCTAAAACAAAAGCTTTAGGCACACTCTGTTACTGTAGCTCAATCCACAAAAATGCTCAAGCAATCGAGTTGGTGCCACACATCACTCATGCATAAGCTAGTACATCCAAGTCAAAGCAATATCCAGACAAGATATGTGAGCTCAAATTAATTCGGCAGAGATTAAACAAGATAACAGCTAGCTGAGATCATTAAACTAATGCACAAGCATGGATTGCTTTCACTGGTCAGAGAAACAAAGTGCTGAACAACTCAAAACACACGCGTGAGAAGAAAACTAATTGAAGCACACTGATTACTTAAACAAATGGCACTGTATCTTGAAAGTGACGCAACACACATAACTAAAACCAATGCAACTTCACGAGTTGTTGATCTGAAAACAGAAGCTGCGACCTGCTGCTTACCTGCTTACCTTGCGGAGCAAAGAACAAAGCTTGGGCTGCTGCTTGCACTTGATGCTGTTGCTTCCCTGCCTGGACCACACACCCGAGCGACTGCAAGCTGGGCCACTTGCTCGCACGCTCGCTGGCCTGCTCCGCTTGAAGCCTGGCTGCTGCGCTGGGCCGTACGATCCGCTTCCAGGCCGAGAGCTCTGCTGGGCCGTGTGATGCTTGCACTAGCTTGCTGCTCGCGCTGCACGCTGCCAACGATCCGCCTGCTCGCTTGTGGCTGGAGCACGAGCTCGCGCGACCTGCACCAGAGACTGCCAAGAACAGAGAAGAACACGCCCAAAAGCTCGCGACTTCAAATCAAAGGATCTCCTTCAATACTCGACGAATCGAAACAAAACTTGAGCCATACATGTATCTCCTTAAGAACTAACAGATCCAAGAAAAAGATCTCGTAAAGCTCAAGTATGCACTGCGAATTTTGGAGTCAACCGAAACCCTACCAAGAACACGGTTTTGAGGAAAATCCGAGCCAAATCAGTGAGAATTCGTGGGGGGATTACACCATAGACGCTCACAAGGATCCTAGCAACAAAAGCCCCTAACAAATTTCACGAAATTCGGAGCCAATCGTGACGAACGAAAATCACCAATAAATAGCTCTGAAAATCCTAAAAATAAAAAAACCCGAATTCAACCGGGAGCAAATGATTTCTCACGAAACTAATGTTTGGATTACTTAACCAGGTGCGGTTACAAGTCACTTGCTAGCCCAAACAAAGCTAGAATGGCAAAAATATCAAATCAAAGATCCTTCCTCTCTCTCACTTTGAAACCCTAGAAAAGACCCTCTCACGTATAAATGAGATGTCCACCACCTATTCTCCCCAATGGATGGCTGCCCACAATAGGCACTCCTCATATATATAGGCGCCTTGCAATTGTCCAGAACACTCTTACATGAAGCATACAACATAATACCCCTTAGGGTCAAATTTGACATTTTCACGAATCTTTTTCCACCTGGAACACCTTTCACCGCAAGTTTGCTTCCCTCCGACGCAAACCTTGCGGTCACTGCCACGCCAAGTCCTCCGGTCCAAGCTCCTTGACACGCACGGCTACTCCTGATGGGCCATTACCGCCACGCCAAGTCCTCGGGCTTGGTTTTAAAGTCCAAACCTAAAAACCGTCCTCTTGATGATTTTGTGGCCAAATCACCAAACCCTGCGTACAAGCTTCGGTTGTTAGCCGCCACCTTGCACCGGCTTCACGTCCTCGTACGAGCTTCGGTTGTGAGCCGCTACCTCGCACCGGATCCACGCCGCCTTGCTCGTTCTTGCCAGCATGTGAACCGCACTTGATCCATCTGGCCACCGGGTCCCTCGAACCAAGCCTACTTGTCTCTCCACTCCCTGGAGGCCGCTGTTGGCACTCCTTAGCCTAACAAATCCGCAAGCGCACGGAGACCGTTGTAGCCTTTCACCAGGGGAGTAAAAACCTGGATGTCAAATCCAAGGAACGGTAGACGGCGACGAGCCTAGAACTTTCTTATCCGGACCCACCAGGGGAGAAAAGGGTAAAGGGTGTAGAGAGCTTAACCTTAATTAGCCACTCGTTACCCCAGACAACCTATCCTAATCTACCATGATCTGCTTCGACGGCTAGAACGGGAAGAACTCAGAACGGGGTGAGAGAGGGGTTCTTCCGGGCTCAGCACTACTGTAATGAGTACACCCGAACGTGGTGGAGTACAAAGGACGGACAGGGCTGTCACCACCTGCCGCCTACCACTGCAGTTCCGTGGGGTGCAACACAACCTGAGGTGACTAGCCAGCACAGGCACCACGCCTAAGCTTTCAGCCACTGACCTCCACCCAACGCGAAGGGCTATAGAGGAAACCCCAAACAAGAGTCGCTGTCACTCGCGCAGACTCAGGTACCCGCAGATCATAGATAGACAAGATAAATTGCTGAAAGTAAAGAGTAAACTAGCGAGGGAAGGCCGAGATAACTCCCGAACTCCCTCTACACCCTTGGCTGTTACCCAAGCACTCACCCACTACTCTCTCTACTCTACTCTAAGATAATAGTGGACCACATCTTGAGCCTTCTCTTCTCTCCAATGGATGGTGTGTCTTGTGTGGAGGTGAAGGACGCCTTTTATAGCCCTCCAAAGGTGAAATCCTACTTAGGAGTGACGCCAACTACTTGCTTAACTTCCACGCGGGAAAGAGGAAGTGTAGAGGCCATGGTGGGAGGCCGGCCGGCCTGGCCCTGGTGCCAAGTGGCACCGACTTTTGCAGGGATGGCTTGGATGATGTCCTGAAGTCGGTAACGGTTGCGTTCGGTTGAAGCTGTCCAAGAATCCTAGGTTGTGGGCCCTTCAATCCATGTTTATCCCATCCTAGGCCTTCCGGGTCCTTTGATCGAACCGACATAAAATGCACGGCTCATGATCATCCTTGATACATTAGTGAACTTGTGGATCAATGTCATGGCTAGAAGAGGAAAAAGTGGGCCGGCCGGCCTAGGCTAGGCCGGCCGGCCTGGCCTTGAGCCCAAATGGCCTCCCGTTTTTCCTGTTTGCTCCTTCACTCACAAATTGTACAAAACTTGTGGAACTCATTAGTATAAATGATATTAGCATGATTATCACTATATGAGTATGAAATCCTGGAGAAATGTTGGCGGTAAAAGTCATGGATATCGACCGCCAACACCGGCCTGGCTCTGAGCCAGGTTTGGCCCTGGTTTCTCCTGATTTGTCCTACAAGCACAACTCATCTAAAACTTGTGGAATTTGTCAATGAAAGCACTTTTATGTATGGAATATGGTATGATCATCCTCATTTTACCAAAATATTGACGGTCACTACGAGGTTATAATGGCCGTCAACACGCCTCCAAGCTTAGACTCTTGCTCGTCTTCGAGCAAGGCTAAACTCTAGGTTCGGCGGGTCAGGAGTTGCTTCAATGTGTATACTCTCTAAGTACCCTGTGCTTAAGCCAAAACTCAACAAATCATTTGAATAAGTTGGTATAAAAGAGAACTCATACCATGGTTCAACGTGGGGCTGCACGATTGACGTCTTGGGCTGTTGAGAGCCTGAACGGTCATTTTCAAAGTATTTCCTGCAACATTTCAGGTTCCATCTCGGAGATATGAATTTTTCAAAAAGATGGTTAAATCATTTCCCGATGGTACTCTCGAGTCACTCAAGGTGTTTAATCCTCACTTTTGGTCGGATTGACCAACTTTTCCCTACACTAAGGCTGAAGTGGAGTTGTAGGTAGGGTAAGAGTGGCATACCTTGGTTACTTCTGTTGTCGAGTCGAAGAGTGGTTCGCGAGCGTTGACACTCATCAAATTCCGGTCTTTGGAATTCATGGGTTCAAGTGGAGAGGGAGAAGGTGTGATGCTCAAAGGTCTTGGGACTCCTTATTTTCTCTCTCTCATATTTTTGAGATGTTTCTCTCTTCTTCTTTCTTCTCTTTTTTTTCGAATACATCTGTTCTCTTACTTTGGTAACAGAGAGGAATTCAACTTTGTATGGAGTAATTGAGGACGTCAACCCCGGAGCGGGACTTTGACTAGTCGGACATTTTGAGGCTGAGGTGGATGGGAAGACCTGTAAATGACAAGTGCCTTCTGCAAGCGGACTTCACCATTCGACAAGACTCAAAGCAACTCAAGATAGCATATGGTAGTTCATAAGATGTATACTTGTTTAGGCTCTGGATAGGACATTTAAACTATCGGGGAAGATTCACTAAGTAATATTTTATAAAAACTTCCGAGAGGTTCCTTACTAAGCATGCAGTTATACCTCGAAACAAACCATATCAAAACTCACAATAACTTAAACAATGAACAAGTGCTCTTACTCCCACAGTTTTATCATGATGGATCCTTAAATGCCAACGAACTCAAATACTCAAAGAGTAAAGGACTAAGCACGAGGCACTTAGAGGGCATAAACAGAGCAACTTTTCATCATTCTATAGGTTCTCAACCATAATTCCATACATAAAGACACCTTTTGGAGCTTTTATTATGTTTTTTGTTTTTTTAAATATATTTATTATTATTATTATTATTTTATTTTATTTTATCATAGCAAGGCAAGGCAAGGCAAGGCGCTTTCGAACATACCTGAGACTCCCCCAAGCTTCGCTGAAGCTCACTAGTAGTACTGGTTGGGGTCGTAGTGCATGTAATCGAAGAAGCCGTGCATGTCGGTCTGGAGGGATGTGGTCATCCCCCAGTTCTGCTGGGTGTGGTCTCCCAAGAATGAGAGAGTTTTTTGCTTCGGCTTCCATGACAAGAACAATGAGATCCACAGGGACGAAGAAATCCCTGATCTTGACCTGAACATTTTCTGCGACTCCATGGGGGTAGCGGACCGATTGATCCGCTAGCTGCAAACACATGGGTGTAGAGACAAGCGAAATGTGTTTAAGGTGGTCGAAGACTACCTTAGGCATGACGCTGACGCTCGCCCCCAAGTCACATAGGGCATTGTCGAAATCTTGGCCTCCAATTGAGCATGAAATCGTGGGGCAGCCAGGATCTTTCTTCTTCTTTAGGCGGGGCCCGAGTATAGCAGAGCTACATTCCTCGGTTAGCTGCACCGTCTCCCTTGTGGGTAGAGTCCTCTTATTACTAAGTATATTCTTGATGTACTTGGCATATGTAGGGACCTGTAAAGCGTCAAGAAGTGGCATATTGATGTATACTTTCTTGATTACCTCGACGAATCTGTCGAATTGCTCGTCGGCCACCGGTCTTCTCCTCCGTTCTAGGAACGGGAGGAAAGTGGGATCACTACTGTCACTAGAGGCTTTTGGTGCCTCGTTCCTCTCCTTGGAGACAGGGATGGGTTCCTCGTCCTCTTCCTCTTCGGCGGTTAGCTCGGCGTCACTAGATTTCTTCTGTTGGGTACCTACATCTTGAGGATTGTGTGGATCCCACGTGGACTTGCCAGTCCGCGTGGTCACTGCACTGACATTTTTCTTGAAGTGAACCTCCGGTTGCCTGGGTAGCTTCCCCGCGTTGGGGTTAGGACAAGATGCGGCCAGCTGAGCTACTTGAGTTTCAATCATTTTGTTGAAGCTCAGCTGGTTCTTAACAACGAAATTAAAAGCTTCTATCTGGGAGGCCATTGACTCCATAACTTTATCATTAGCGAGAAATTTCTTGCTAATGCTATCATTAATTTGCTTTTGGCCATACCAGATATCTTTTAACGACGGCTGAAAACCGTTGTTAGAGCTATTACCTTGCTGTTGGCCGAAGGGGAAGTTCAGCTTGGAATTCCAACCTTGTTGAGGACGAAACCTTGAATTATTGTTGTTCCTGATAAAGTAGGCTTCCTCTTGCGTCATCGGGCAACTATCACCCAAGTGTCCTGCTTCTCCACATTTTTCACATGTGATTCTTTCCTCCATGATTTGATTCATCTCCTTACCAGGAGATTCCATTTTTTTCAAGAGGAGGTCCATCTTAGCTGCCAGCATATCAACGACGTCAATCTGATGTACTCGCTTTGTGTGAGGAGCTTCTCTCTCTCCCACCCAACTCTGGTGAGAGGATATCTTTTTGATCAGTGCGTTCGCTGCGTCTACGTCAAGCGAGAGGAAGGCTCCTCCCGTAGTTGCATCCATGAGCTCTTGCGATCGACGACTCAGGCTGTGGAAGAAGTTTTTAGTGATCAACCAATCTTCCACACTGTGGTGGGGGCAAGCTGCAATTTACTCTTGCAGTCGCTCCCAAGCTTCTAGGACTGACTCTCCGTCTAGCTGCTAAAAATCAGTGATTTTTCCTTGGAGGGTGTTGGTCTTGCCCACCGGAAAGTACTTGGTCAGAAATGCGTCTGCGGAAGTCTGCCAGCGTCCTTCAAAAGATGCCTCGTCGGTATAGAACCACACCTTGGTTTTCCCAAGCAAGGAGAATGGGAAGAGTTGTAGACGGATGCTGTTGATCGGTGTGGCATTGTCATTGATAGTGCTGCACACCTCCAGAAAGTTCTGAAGGTGAGCGTTAGCGTCCTCAATCGCCTTTCCGCAGAAAGGGTTGGCCAGGACCATATTGACAAGGCCAGATCTCAGCTCAAATGCGCCTTCCTGTGCATTCGACAGTCCCGGGTGAAAGTGCATCTAGTCCCTTAAGTGGGTTTTGGTGAATTGAATGACAAAACGATTAGAGGACTAACATGTCTTGTAAAGATTATGAGCAGGATTTAATTTGAATAATCATGATTCATGTCTATTCATTGGTTGAATACATCAATGTTTGGCTCACAAAGGAAGAATTGATGGCTCTCATAGTGATATAATATGGTGTACAACAAGTAAGTGTGAAACATGAAAAGAGACTTGGTCTTTTAACCAAGTGAAGACTTGTTGACTTAAATGAGACATCATGATCAAGGTTGGATAAAATTGAGAAATGCAAGTTAAGAAATATATGCTAGAGAAATGGTGGTATGGGACATCAAGACTCTATACACTTGGTGTATGACTTGCATTAGAAGACATGGATATATTGGATAATGTTCTATGGTCAAAGCAAATGGATGAATTTCATGAATGATACAAGTGTATATGTGGCTATATGTGAAGCATGGAAGAAAGGTTGGATTTCGGGATAGTGTTTCTAACGACCAAGCAATGTGTGATCAAGTTGCGGCTTAAGTCATGGATTCTTTGCTAAGGGTGACGAAACTTTCTACGGATCAACTGAATGATTCATGATCACATGTGGACTTCATATAAGCTAGTATCAATATCTATAGAAGAAAGGTGACTTGAACTAGAAGTGGATTTCATTCTATGTCAAAGTTTCAAGTCACTAGCTCAAGTTGGTTTTTGCTCAAGCATAAGCAATGTGGACAGACCTCAAAGGAAGAAATGAGTATGTGCGGCACAATTGAAGGCATTCAAGCTCAAGCAAGTGATTGGATTTTATATTTATTCTTGAGTGTAGGTATGCCGTACTATCAAGAGGGATGTCACATTGAATATTTGACTTAACACCACATTAGTGCTCAAAACATAACCTAAGAGAGATAGCCTTGAGAGTTGAGAAGAATTTTGAGCAAGTGGGTGCTCACTGACCCAGGGCGGTTTAACCGCCCCTGACCTCTGACAGCTCCAACGGCTAGTATTTTTGAACAGACGGTTTAACCGGCCTCAGGGGACGGTTTAACCGGCCATGACAGATCTCCAATGGCTAGTTTTTGTTGGATGGGGTATTTATACCCCTTAGCCCTCTCCTTTGAGGGCTGCTGGTTCTGTGTGATTCCTAAGCCTTCTTGACACATTCTAACAGTAGAGTAGCTTCCCCAACCACTCTTAGTGAGTTTGCTTGATTTGGTTGAAATCTTTGAGTTGGTGTTGAGTGAAGCTTTTGGATGTGAGCTTGAGAGCTTTGTTAGCTCAGAGATCTTGTGAGAGCATTAAAGAGCAAAACCATAGCCTGAGCACTCGTGGTTAGCGTCAAAATTTTTTTGTGCATTTGTTACTCTTGGAGCTTGGCTCCTAGACGGCTAGGCGTTGCCGGTGAGCTCCCATTTGTGTGGTGAGCGACCGGAAGTTTGTAAGGGCTGGTCTTTCCTCCTTCGTGGAAAAGGACCATCTTTAGTGAAGGGCTAAGGTGTGGCGTGTATACACCTTGGCGAGGTTACCTTGCGGGGTTCCTCAA
The DNA here is from genome assembly GCA_015476505.1 of Urochloa ruziziensis. Classification (NCBI taxonomy): domain Eukaryota; kingdom Viridiplantae; phylum Streptophyta; class Magnoliopsida; order Poales; family Poaceae; genus Urochloa; species Urochloa ruziziensis. Next base: position 1,670,719 of record CM027120.1, on the reverse strand, counting down.
ACGGAGACTAGGAACCGCTGAACTTGCTTGGTGCTTGCAGCGGGTCCGAACTTCGGTAAACAAATCCTTGTGTCTCCCCTTCACTTTACTTGCTCATTTCTAGCTTTATATTTGCTTCCGCTTCGATCTACTTGGGTATACTCTATTTGTGTGCAGGAGCTTAAATATATTGATCAGATATACCTGTACAAGAAGTACTCCAAGTGTATTTGGTGCTAGAAAAGCAAGAGGGGGTTCTAGCAATTCTTTGGGCAGTTCACTGCCTTGTGGCAGTTTAACCGCCTAGCAGGGGCGGTTTAACCGCCTGGAGCTGACAGCAGGCTGAGAATTGGATTAGTAGTTAAAATTGGTCATCTCGCCTATTCACCCCCCTCTAGGCGACATCTAGATCCTTACAAGTGGTATCAGAGCAAGGCTTCACATTCAAGCTTAACCGCCGTGAAGAAAAGATGTCGATTGAGGTAAACTTTGAGCCACTCGAGCTTGATGGCTCAAACTATGTTTCTTGGTCAGCAAATGTTCATTCTACTCTTAGAAATATAGATCCTGTAGTTGAACATATTTTAGTTGCTAGCATCCTACCTCCTATGTTTGATATTGATAACATTGATCATTCAAAGATCACTCAAAAGGAGCTAGCATGTTCGCAACTCAATGCTTGTGTTACTAATTTCTTGCAAAGTGCTATTTGTGAAGATATTTGGGATATCATCTCTAGAAAGAAAGAAATCCGAGGAGATGCCTATCTTATTTGGTCCATCATCAAGGATATCTTTGATGATGTTGAGAGTGATGATGAGGAGGAGCAAGAAGAGTTGAATTCTTTAGAAGTGTGCTCATCACCCTCAAAAATTCAAACTGAGCTTCAGATGAAGTCAACCATGCAGAAAGAGGAGCAAAACAAGCAGGATGTGCTCACTATGCAGGCAGCGGTTAAACCGGCCTGCAACCCTGGTTTAACCACCCCTGACAGAGATGCCACATTGCATCATGCTCAAGATACAAGCATGGACCCAAGCAAAGCTTCCACTGTAAAAATCTCATCTTGCAGTAATGAGGACATTGTATGCTTGATGGCCAAGAAAGAAAAGAAGAAGAAGAAGAAGAAGAAGAAGGCTAAGAAGCCAAGGCTCAACCTTGTGAGAGATCTAACTCCTTGACGGAGGAGTTAGAGATTCTCAAGTCATCCTATGCTTCCCTGGTTTGTAAGTACAATTTGATGGCCAACGACTATGCTCTTACTACAAATGCTTTACCTTGCATATCAGAGTTAGAAAAGGCCAATGAAATGCTCAAAGCTCACGTCCGCGTATGAGCTTCAGCTGTTAGCCGCCACCTTGCACCGGCTTCACGTCCGCGTATGAGCTTCGGTTGTGAGCCGCTACCTCGCACTGGATCCACGCCGCCTTGCTCGTTCTTGCCACCATGTGAACCGCACATGATCCATCTGGCCACCGGGTCCCTCGAACCAAGCCTACTTGTCTCTCCACTCTCTGGAGGCCGCCATGGCTAAGACCTTTCGTGCCTATTCTTCACCTACACCAATGCAGTCAAGCCGCATTCTACACCTGCAATACTTAAGCCAAGGCAAACGTCAGTCCACACAAAGTTGTCAATCACTAATCACACCAGGAAGCGACCATCCACCGGTCCTCGGACACACCCGGTCCTCAATCTCCCCCTTGATGAGTGCATTGACAACACACACATAATCTCAAGTAGTATCAAAGGAAAACAGAAAAGAAATAAAAAACAAAGCTCAAGCAAGTGACTAAAAGCAAGAACAAGCAGAGAACAACGTCACTCACAAGAGAAAACTCCAGAAAACGCCGACCCTTCAAGAAGAAGCGAAAGGGCTCAACACCATCGGCAAAAGAGCAAATCACAAAGCACAACCCACAAATCTCCAAAACACTTTTCAGGAAACATAAAGCACTCCCCCTGCATAGATGCAAACTCCCCCTGAACAAGTTAACTTGTGCGTGCAAAAATGTGTCGAAAATGGCTCAAATCACCACGAATCTTGTGCTCACTGCACAGGGGCGGTTAAACCGCCCAGTGGGGGCGGTTAAACCGCCCTAGGCAGTTCCAGCACAAAAAGAAGCAAAGCTTCACACAAAAGCAAGCAAAACTTTCAAAAGCGTCCAGTATAATGTTTTCCCTTCAAAAACTCTCCCCTTTCAGAAAATCTCCAGAAACTCCCCTCTTGTTGCCAATGCACAAATCAAGGGAAATATGCAAAAGATGCAACTACAAGCTTCTCAAATATACAATGAGCACTACAAAATGCTACAAGTTAGAGAAAGGGCAAGCTGGATAATTCATCATATCACACGGGCATTGCCATCAAGAAGGTAAAGACATATAGTCAATCGACAAAGCCATGATCAATTTGTTTAGTGTTATAAAAATGTCACCACATGAGCAAAGTCCTAACCATGGATTGTTCAAGCAAAAATGAACTTCATCCCATCAAGATTATGAAACGACAGGAGTTCTCAACAAAAGATCATTACAAACGCCCAAGTTTTATCTCATGTCATGTCAAAGCACAGAGCCATGTGTTCACTTCTCAAGGGAGACTTCGCCGGCAAACATCATGCAACTGCTTAGCACCCATGTGTGCAAGTGTGTGCAATGGTGAAGGCATAGAGTCATGAGCATAAAAATTCTTCAAATGTATCTTTTTCTTATATTTCTTCTTTCATGCATAGACATCCCATTTTTCAAGTTTTTCAAATTAAGCATGGTACATGAAATGTCTTTGCGACAAAAAGAAGCTTATGCCCCTCTACAAGGTAAAACATGGGCTAAACATTCACAATAACAAAAGTCTTTGACCCAATTGAAAAGCGCATCAAATCCTAGCACGATCTTAAGCAAGATATAGCCATTTCGGCTCAAACAAAACATGCAAAGGCATTTACTAATGGGTGAAAAGAGTTTAAGTTCAGTTTGTCATTTTACTTCAAAAATTGACTATCTCTATAGAATATATATCAAAACCATCAAGAGCATAGCCAATCATCAATCCCTAGCAAGCCTGCCTAAACTCTAAGATGTGGCAAGTTGTAGCAATCAGTGCATGTAGGAGAAGCTCATCCTAAGATATGATACAAATGCAGCATGATATATCACAAGATGCAAAAAGAACTATACATCAAGATACAAAAGTGAGAAATGTACATCAAAGATACACTAGTATACATATTCTACAACAAAGTCTCCAAAACTCAGCTCAGAAAGGCGAACACACACCAAGTTCTCCTCGCAAGCGGGTGAAGGTAACTTGGTCAAGTGGTTTTGTGAAAATGTCTACAAGCTGGTTTTGGGTAGACACATGGGCAAGCTCAATACCTCCTTTCTCCATATGATCTCTCAGGAAATGGTCCCTCACTTCTATGTGTTTGGTTTTGGAATGGAGCACAGGATTTTTGGCTACGCTTATGGCACTGGTGCTATCACAAAGAAGCGGTACATGGGACAAATCTAAGCCAAAGTCTCTCAAGGTGTAGGTGATCCAAAGCAGCTGGGAACAACATCTAGTAGCAGCAACATACTCGGCTTCTGTGGTGGATTGAGCTACACTGGACTGCTTGCGAGAAAACCAAGACACAAGAGACGAACCAAGAAACTAACACTTTCCAGAAGTAGACTCAAGATCCTCTTGACGACCTGCCGATGTGAAGTCCTCGGTGAAGCCTGAAAACGTGTGCACAGACACATGCTGAACTGTATGTCCGGCCTCGTCGCCGTCAAGTAGAGGAGGGAGCCGATCATGCTCCGGTACTCCTTCTGGTCCACTAGTTCTCCATCCTCATCCGCATCCAAGGATTTAGTCGTACTCATCGGAGTGGTCATCGGCTTGGAGTCGCTCATGTCAAACTTCTTGAGAATGTCCTTAGTATACCTGCTTTGGTGCACGAACGTCCCGTCCTTGTGTTGCTTGATCTGCAGCCCGACCATACCATACCACGCGCTGGGTGCTTGCTTTAGGCCATATAATGCTCGGTGGAGTTTGAACACTTGGTGTGGGTACCTCTCACTCTCAAACCCAGGGGGTTGCCTCACATACACTTCTTCCTTGATCACCCCATTCAAAAAAGCACTCTTCACGTCCATTTGGTACAATTTGAACCCTTTAGCAACTGCAAATGCTAGAAGAATCCGAATTGCCGCCAAACGGGCAACAGGAGCAAATGTCACCTCATAATCTATCCCCTCCTACTGTGAAAACCCCTGAGCAACCAACCTCACTTTGTTTTTCACTATCTCTCCATCCTCACCCCTCTTGTTCTTGAAAACCCACTTGGTTCCTATGGGATAGCAATTTGGAGGTGGTTCAACTAACTCCCACACATGGTTTCTCTCAAAGTTACCAAGCTCTTCATGCATAGCATTGACCGAATCAGAATCAGATAAAGTGTGTCCAACATTTTTGGGCTCAAAAGACGCAACAAAAGCAGAATGAGCGAAATGGGAGATGTTTTGTGACCTTGACCGTGTAGTGTTTTCATCCAAATCACCTATGATCCTTGAAGAGGGATGATCCTTCTGTACCCATCGAGGAGCTCCTCGCCTCGAGATTGCCTCCCCCTCAACAGCAGCTTCCACTTGAGCTTGATCATCAGTGCGACTCGACGAAGAAGTAGCAGAGGGACCGTCGTCGAAAGTCGTGGTAGTAGTGGATGTAGTGGGTATAAGATTTCCATTCGGTGCACGACCTTCTTCTTCATCATCTTCCTCATCATCCTGTTTTTCCTCAAAGATAGAATGTCCCAACTCCTCATCACCTACACACTCAAAGACAGAAGAGCTACACAGAATGGTCTCGTCGAAAGTGGCTTCGCAAGTCTCCATGTTTTGGTTAGTTTTAAGATTGAGCACACGATATGCTCGAGAGTGATTAGCATAACCAAGAAAAATTCCATCCATCGAACGAGACTCAAACTTGTCAAGATTTCCTTTCTTAAGAAGGAAACACTTGCAACCAAACACCCGAAAGTGACTCTAACGTGGAGTACGACCGTGAAAAAGCTCATAGAAAGTTTTCTTCTTGAAAGCATGAAGGAAAATGCAATTTGACACGTGATAAGCTGTATTTACTGCCTCTGCCCAATATTTTCTAGGAGTCCTATGCTCATCTAGCATCGTCCATGCCATCTCACAAAGAGTCCGATTCTTCCTCTCAACCACACCATTTTGGAAAGCAACATAAGGTGATGAATATTGGTGTTCAAGACCAAGATCACGACAGAAGGCATCAAAACGAGTGTTCTTAAATTCCGTACCATTGTCACTGCGTATAGCTCTCATGGCACCACCATTACTCTTGTTTTTCAACCTCAAAATCAGATCTCGAACAAAGTCAAAAGTCTCATCCTTAGACGCCAAGAAAAACATCCAAGCATAGCTAGAATAGTCGTCCACCACAACAAGAACATACCACTTCCCACCGACTGAACGAACGCGAGCTGGACCAACCAAGTCCATATGCAAAAGCTCCCCATGACGCTCAGTCATCACCTCAGTCAAAGGTAGGTGAGAAGAAGCGACCATTTTACCATGGCTACAAGGTGCACACACCAAATCTTTCTCAAACTTGAGCTTGGGCAATCCTCGGATAAGGTCAAGAGCACTCAAGCGGGTAAGTAAATCAAAGCTCACATGACCCAATCTCCTATGCCACCTCCAGAGCTCAGAAGAAGTATCAACAATCAAATAGCGAAAAGGTCCAAATGATCGAGAAAATTCAGCACGAAAAATCTGACCCTCGGGAATAATCATGCATACAAGCTCACCTCGAGGATCAAGAATCCAAGAATCTCTACTTTTAAAATGAACCTCATAACCCTCATCAAGAAGCTGAGAAACTGAAAGCAAATTGAAACCAAGATTCTTGACAAGAGCCACCCGTTTCAACACAAAGCTGTCACTCACCTGAATAGCACCTTCAGACAACACTCTACATTTACCCTTATCCCCAAAAGTGATGTACTGCCTGGACACCACTGGGGTGAGGCTGGAGAACCACTTCCTATCTCCGGTCATATGCCGTGAACAACCAGAGTCCATCAACCAAAAGTTCCCCATGCCTCCGACCTGCACAATCAAAAGCGAGAACGAGAATGAGCGAACGACTCGACACTGAGGTTAGCACAAAAGGAGTCAAACCAGTGTCGGGCCATCTGCTCAAAAGGGGGTTAGCAAAATCAACGTTACTCAGTGGAACCCTCTTGTATCTCACCGTCGGACTTCTAGGCTCTAGCACCATGCGGGGAAAAACGCGGCCTAGACTTTCTCCTCGTCTCAAAGCTACGGTCGAACCTCCCTGTACCAAACTGACTATGAGCAGGAGGCCGCCTAGCAAACTCACCACGAGCTGGAACACCACGACTACTCACAGAAGGAACTGTACGCACAAAGGCCTCTCTCCTAGGCAAGGGTGAACGAGACACAGGCACACTACGGGAAGAGTAGTACCTATCCCTGTTACCCAACTCCTCTCGTCTCACCTCTCTGTTCTTCCTCCAGCAAAAATCCTCAATATGTCCATCCCTTCCACAATGATCACAATGGAAGCGGACTGGCTTTGGCTTTGGGGTTTCTCTCGGCTCAGGCTTCTCTCTCTTTTGGTAAGCCCCACTCCTCACAAAGGTCACTCTCTTTGGAAGTTGTTTGTCTTTGGGGGAAACTTGGGAGGATCCGGAGTGGTGTCAAGCTTGTTTAGCAGGTGATTAGGTTTGGGTGTGAAGTTGTTCTTGAGAATGGCTTTCTGTGGGGTGTTGGAATGTTTGTGGTGGAGTTGTCTTGTTCTCTCTCTTTCTCACCACTACACCCACCAGCTTTCTCAGAACCCAGAACACGACCATCAGCTCTCTTGAACCCAGCAATTAACATCTTAAGCTGTGGCTCGCGACCCAACAACCAACCCAAACACTGTCGCAACTCATCATTCTCATCTTGCAAATGATCAACATATTGTGCAAGCTCAACATTCTTCAAAGCAACAACATCGCAAGCAGAGCAAGAATTTGCAATAGTAGATTTCAATTCAGCCTCAAGGGAACTAATCATGGTACGATATTCAAGCAACTGAGCATGTAAAGCAGGATAAGAGGTACAAGTACCTAGCAAAGAAGACCTAGACTTCAACTCAGCAATCTGAACCCTAGTTCCTTCTAGTTCATCAAGGCATGTCATGTGTTTATCTTTAAGAGCAACCAAATCAGCAAGATGCACAACACAAAAAGAGCATTCAAGTTCATCAGAAACAATGGGAGCATCTTTCAACACACATATCTCAGTCCTAGCACTTGCCAATTCAGATTCAAGTTCACCCACTTTCTTGTTAGGCTCACAAAGCAAAGACTGAAATTCCAACGCCTTCTTTCCAGTCTCAGAAAGTAAGGCCTCAAGCTCCACAACTCTATTCTTAGTCTCTCCAAGCAAAGACCTAAATTCTCTCTTCTCCTTGTTGATCTTGCTAAGCACATCATCACGATTATCGACCAACTCCTCTAGTCTAGCAATCTCCTTATGCAAAGAGGTGGGATCGGTCATTACCCTCGTCCTCGGAGTTAGAGTCGGAGTCGGAGTCGTTCTTGCAGGAGAGCCTGTTGAAGTTGCGGTTCATGTGCTTCTTCTCCTTGCGGTGGCCGCGGTCTTCATCCTCGCTGCTCGAGACTTGTTCTTCTTATAGCCATCGTGCTTGTTCTTCGTCCTTCTCTCTTCCTTGTTCTTGTGCTTGGAGCGGTACTCGTCCTTGGAGCGGTGCTTGTGCTCGTCTCGCGGTCGGTGCTTGCGGTTGTAGTCGTTCTTGATCTCCTCCGGGCACTCAACGATGAAGTGACTCATCTTGCCGCACCTGTAGCACGTACTTCCCACATGCCTCGAGCCCTTGCGGTTCTGGTACATGCGCTCGAACCTCCTGGTCAGCAACGCGAGATCCTCCTCGCTCAGCACCTCATACTCCTCATTCGGAAGAGACACAAGAGAAGACAAGGCAAAGTGTTTGGAAGTATTAGCGTGTCCATAACCAGATCCACCGACTAGAGCCAGACTATGGAAATCAGTCGGACTCTTAGCCTTGGTAATCAATTGTCTATCAACCTCAGAAGACTTCAACTTAGAGAAAAGCTCATCAACTTTCAAAGTTTCATAGTTACCGACTCCATGATCGCCTCAACCTTGGCACCCCACACGGACTGATCAAGGGAAAGCAAGAGCTTCAAAGCTCTGTCATGATCCGTGTATGGGAGTGCGGCTGTAACACCCTGCTTTTTAAGGCATTTAAAAATATAGGGTTATCAAAATTTTTCTCTAACTAAACATAACCCCTTTCTTAACAATAATACTCAAAGTATAATTCTTAAATAAAATATGCATTAAATCAAGCATGTGTGTTGCATTTGGATGCTTAGAAATTCTCTCTAACTCTCTAAATAGAAGTCCCTTCAAATTCCCATCCCAAATCTTTCTAAAATATCCCAACATAATATCCATTTCAGACCTCACATCAGAATTCTACTCAAAGTTGAATCCCCATTCAATTTTGAGTTCCAAATTATAATCAAACAGTTAGAAAAGCCTTTTAACGAATAGATGGGCCAAACTTCTGCTTTCAGCCCAGCCAGCCCCGCGGCCCGTCTTCAGAAGTCCAGTTTCTCCCCTCTGACTCCTTACCTCGGCCGCCTCTCCTTCCCCGTGGCCCAGTACTTTTTTCCCCTCCTCCGGTTAGCCCACGGCCTGTTCCCCACCGGCCGCTCGGCCCACCGGCGTGCCCCGCGGCCCACGCCCCCTTTCCTCCTTCTCGGCCCGGCTCGCTCGCGCGTGACGTCACGCTCCCCTTCCTCCTCCTTTCCCTCTCCCCGCGGCCGCGCCAGAGCAACGCATCACCGCTGGATCCCTGGCCACCGGCCAAGATCCTTCCCCAGCGGGCACGCGCAACGCTTGGTAGCACCGCAAGCTGCCACCACATCGAAGGTGCGGCGCCGACCACCTTCTTCCGGCCAAAACCAAGGCGCCGCCATCGCCGACGTCACGCCGGCCGGCGCCACGCGTCGAACTCCGCCCCTCCCTCCTCCTCCGCCGCGAGCGACGTGGCAGCTCCACCGCCACTGCTCCGTCCTATAAATAGGAGGCCAAGCCTCCTCTCTGCCTCACATCGCCGGAGCTAGGCCTCCCCCTCCCTCCTTCCTGTGCCCTGGCCGCGACCACGCCGCCGGCGCCGCTGCGCTCCCAGCACGAGAGCCACGCGACTCCGCAATGCGCCGCCGCCAGCGAGCCTTGCTAGCCCCGCATCCCGTCGGCACCGCCGCACCTGCTCGCCGCTCCATCGCGTCGAGCCCCGCCGCGCCACCGCACGCCGACGAGCCACGCCGCACCCCGCGCCGCAGCCTCTCCGGCGCCGCTGCGCTAAGCCAAGCCGCCGCCACCGCCGTAAAGGGCCACCGTGCGCCACACCGCGCAGCGACACCCGTGCTGCGCCGCCCTGCGCCACGCAGCGCTGCACCCCTCCACCGCGCCGCCGTGCGCCATGCCACGCTACGCCACCACGCCGCACCCCACCGCATCTCCATGTGCCGCCGCCATAAGCCGTCACCGCCACGCTCAGCCGCCGCCGGCACTTCGCCGCGCCCCGCCGCACCACCGTTGTGCTCACGACCCCGCGCCATCCCTCCCTGTCCTCCCCGTGCCGCACCGCGCTCTGCCACACGCCGCGCCGCACCACCCCACGCCCCGCCGCGCGCGCAGCGCGTACGCCCCGCACCACCACCGGCGCTGGCCGCTGCACGGTGCCGCCAGCCGCTCCCCCAATGCCGCCGGCCATCCTCCCTGATAGAGCTGGAGTGCCCGATCTTTCGGTGAGTGGAGGATAATTTCGACTTGGGCGGAAGTAGACCCTCACGATCCGACTACGACGAGCGAACCTGAAGCGCCAATGCAATCGCTGAACCAACTCCCTGTGGTTACCGACCTTGTTGAAGCAAGATCAGCCTGATCACGAAGATCAATTCCTGTGTGCAATCGAAGAACGAACAGGAACGGGAGGGTAGCAATCTTATTATCACTCGAAGGTGGAGTTCTGAATCACGAGGACAGCACGTATTTGTGCGGCCGTGAATATAGCTAAAAGCTAGATGTAAAACAAAACTCAAGACTTCTTGGCGGCGGCTAGGGGGTATATGATAGGTGGAGGACGACCAAAGGGGTGCTGGGGTCGTGCTCCAACCCTAGGACGCGTCCCTAATGGACCCAACTTGATACACGGCCCGTGGGCCAAAATAAGGTGTCGCAGCACCTGGACAGAAAAACCTTCGGTCAATGATTTGACGATTGCGGCCGCATCGCGACAGATATGGACATGATCCGGATCCATATGAAAGTAGACTTCATAAGCTTTCCATCAAGTACTTGAACGCCCCAAACGGAGTCCGGATGAGGTCGTGGCGGCCGTCGAAAGTCAGGACTTCCCTGCAGTCCGAATCCAGCGTTTCCAAAACGTGTTGGATTCAATCTCTTTATTTCCTTAGGCCAAAAGTGACGTGATAGCCTTGTGGAGAACGTGAGAACACTTGGACTTGGTCCCCAATCAACCTCTTTGGTTCTCCATGCCTTCCATGTGTGTTTAACACCCTTCATGTGTGTCATGTCCTCATCATCCTCCCCTTCTTGACGAAAAGCGATCCTCGGCGTCAATTGTACTTGAAACCGATCCTGCATAACACAAAGGAGAACGGGGTTTCAAAAAACAAGAAAACCAAAAATATTAAGAGGAGGGATGTCACTCTGTTTCCGATTGGCGAAAGTGTCATCTCGCATAGAACTTTTAGCAAACATGCATGCTTCTTGATCGGCCAACACGCGATGTTTTTCAACACGATCCTGCACAAGATTAGTACCAACAAAAGACAAAGCAGGCATAGATAGTAACCAGCAAGGCTCCCCTTCTTTGGATTGAACATGTTTCTTTAAAACAAAGTTAGAGAAATTGGATGTGACATTATTATTGCAGCCCTCTAAGTATCACATTGTTGTCCAACCAAAGAAGATTTCAGATTTGAACAAATATAAACTCGATGCACCATATATTCTCCGTTGTGATTATATTTGCCAATGAAGTGATATGTACTGCTAGATAAGGATGGCAATTCGGGATATGCAAGAAATCTCTCCTCCAAACAATTTAGATTACATAGAACATCAAATTCAATATAACCTAAAGTATTTAAAGAAGATAGCAATTTTTGTTCATCATTTGCACAAGTAATTGGAACAAACATTTTATTTTCAGCAGAATTATATGGCTCCAAAGCATGTGTATCATCATTATGAAGTAACTGTGGCAGAGGAATAGAAGAATCACTATCACACAACTCTTCTCTATCACAAGGAACATCAAGCAAATGAGCTTTTGACAAAGGCAAAATTAGTAAGGGTTCTTTCGATAGCTGCTCTATGTTATCATGTTGAATTTCAGCACAAGGGTGTGATTTTAAAACATATACAACAGAAGCATTATCACACAAATCATCTTTATCACAGGTAGCAACAAGCATATCATCATGTGACAAAGATACGACAAGAGATGGTTTCACTAACAATTGCTCTATGATAGCATGAGGTGTGGAAAAATTCAGCACAGTAGAAGTGGTCTCACCATCCGTGAGTGGAGCACCTGTGGTCGACGATGTTGTAGGTGTGGTCGTCCTCTCACGCGGTGTAGTGCTAGGCATGGATGGCGTAGGGAGAGCAGGATCTGCGCTGGATGCCAGGCTTCGTCCTGCAAAAGAGTTAGTATATGTCATCGAGCGGCGTCCCTGCACTTCACGTTCAGCTCGCCAAGCATATTCAAACAATGTGGTCATATCAGCATAGCTTATATAATCAAGTATGTCCTGAATTTCGCGGTTCAAACCACCACGAAAACGTGCCATAGCAGCATCGTCCGTCTCACATAAACCAAAATGAATCATACCCTTTTGTAATTCCTGATAATATTCCTCAACGGATTGTGAACCTTGCTGACAACGCTTAAGTTTATTGAGCAAATCATGGGCATAATAGGAAGGAACAAATCTATGTCGCATAGCAGTTTTTAATTGAGCCCAAGTGGTGGGAATGGCGGTGGGGTGTCTTTGTTTATAATCACGCCACCAAATTAAAGCAATATCAGTAAAAGCACTAATAGCAGCTGTAACTTGTGCACTAGCAGGAATATCATGGCATGAAAACTTCTGTTGGACCTCTAATTCCCAATCAAGATATGCAGCAGGATCATATTTGCCATTATAAGAGGGTATATTAAATTTAATCATAGCAAATGAGTCAATGTGTGGATGACATACCACACGGCGGGTACAACCGTGGCGATCTCCATCGTCTAGCTCCATTTCACTATCATAGTCCTTGTGCAACGCCGTGACCGACATAGACCACGCATCGAATCGTGCCACGATGCCGTTGACGTCTCCTGACATGATTAGCGCAAACACAAAACAAAAAAAAAATACTAGGACAGCAAAGGTGTGTATGTGTGTATGAGATGACTCACAAAGATGCTGCGATCAAATTCTTATCCGTTCTTACCAAGCAACAGGGGCGAACTGCAAGCCACAAGTAGCACCTGCAAAAGATTGGAGCAGCGATTGCCTGGAGAAACAAAGTCGGCTCGTCGTAGAATATGTGTAGTTCTGGGTAGGCTGCACTCCAGTCAAGGATTAGCACAATCAATCAATGATGCAAAGCTGAATTATAGTGCTAAACACGTAACAAAGCTGCTGGAAACAAGTGCCACGCGCTATGGATCGAGCAAAGGTAACAAGGAAGTGGGATGCAGAAACGAAAAATCTCCCAGGCCGCATTACGCTGTGTAAACGGCGTTTTTTGGCCTCGAAACCGACTGCACCCGGTGCTGAAATTTCGTAAGGTTTCCGGAAAAAAAAAGAACGCTGAAATCGGAGATCCGAGCGAAAAGTTATGGCCGTTTTTGTGAAGGTGTTCGAAACTGCCAAAAAGAAACTTCCAAACGAAAACCGAACTGCTGATTCCTTTTTTTTATTCTTTCCTTTTTCTTTCTTTTGAAAACTATCCTTTTGTTATTTCCTTTTTTCTTTCCTTTTTTTTGATTGCTTCCCCTTTTTGTGTTTTGACTTGCCAAACAACAAAAAAGGAAGGGGGCTGGTTTGTGGCAGGGAGGGGGGGTGCGTGAGGAAGGATGGGGGAGGGTGGCGATCTGGTGGGAAAGGGTGGTTCTGGTGGAGAAAGAAAAATGGCGGCGCGGCAAGAACACAAGTAACTAGCAACAATTGGACGCGTAAAGCACACAAATTCAACAATGTAAATTATTGAAAGAAAGTGCAAGGCTAAAAAGGGTGCTGGGACAAGGATCTAACCTGATAAATCTTTTTTTTGGTTTTGTGGACTGTAGGTAATGAAAAACACTCGATAAACTCACCGATCAACCTGGACCTTTGATACCACTTGATAGAGCTGGAGTGCCCGATCTTTCGGTGAGTGGAGGATAATTTCGACTTGGGCGGAAGTAGACCCTCACGATCCGACTACGACGAGCGAACCCGAAGCGCCAATGCAATCGCTGAACCAACTCCCTGTGGTTACCGACCTTGTTGAAGCAAGATCAGCCTGATCACGAAGATCAATTCCTGTGCGCAATCGAAGAACGAACAAGAACGAGAGGCGAGCAATCTTATTATCACTCGAAGGTGGAGTTCTGAATCACGAGGACAGCACGTATTTGTGCGGCCGTGAATATAGCTAAAAGCTAGATGTAAAACAAAACTCGAGACTTCTTGGCGGCGGCTAGGGGGTATATGATAGGTAGAGGACGACCAAAGGGGTGCTGGGGTCGTGCTCCAACCCTAGGACGCGTCCCTAATGGACCCAACTTGATACACGGCCCGTGGGCCAAAATAAGGTGTCGCAGCACCTGGACAGAAAAACCTTCGGTCTATGATTTGACGATTGCGGCCGCCTCGGGACAGATATGGACATGAGTCCTGGATCCATATGAAATTAGACTTCATAAGCTTTCCATCAAGTACTTGAACGCCCCAAACGGTGTCCAGGATGAGGTCGTGGCGGCCGTCGAAAGTTCAGGACTTCCCTGCAGTCCGAATCCAGCGTTTCCAAAACGTGTTGGATTCAATCTCTTTATTTCCTTAGGCCAAAAGTGACGTGATAGCCTTGTGGAGAACGTGAGAACACTTGGACTTGGTCCCCAATCAACCTCTTTGGTCCTCCATGCCTTCCATGTGTGTTTAACACCCTTCATGTGTGTCATGTCCTCATCACTCCCTCCCCCTTCCCTGCTCCGCCGGCGAGACGGAAGCAGAGGAGAAGAAGAAGGGGAGGAAGACCCTCTCTTCCCCGCCTCCTTTCGCCGACAGGCGGGCCCCGCCCTCCTAAGGCCGGGTAAGCCTGGTCCATGTGGACCGTTGGCCCAACAGGCCTCCGGCCCACGGCCGGTCCACGGCGTCCCATCGCCCGAACCGCTGAATGAACTCGGTCCATATGGACCAGTGGGAAGGCAGCCCCGGTCCACGAAGGCCCACGGCGCCGGCCTGTGAAACAGTACCGCTGGTGGACCCCACTGCTGACGCCAGCCTCTGCTGAAAATGCTAGGTACACACCAATCCTTGCACACAAATCTTTATTTCAAGCCCTTCCTCCACTCCAAAAATTCCCCAAATTTCTCCAAAAATATTAGGAATGTTATTTTTCCATGTTTATTGATCGATAGGTCGTTGGCATGACCAGGCCCCGCCCAAGACGCCGAAGCTCCCGAAGACCCAGAAGTCCAAGCCTGGTCAACGTCAAGCTTACGTACGCATTAGCGGACGTCCAAGTACCGTTCAGGAAGGCAAAGTCCTGGCAACCAACTCCTTCGTCATGCCAGTCCCAGTACCTGCATAATAAAATACACCAAGTTAATAATATGGACTGCATATTTTATAAAACCTAAGGAGAACCCTCTGTATTCCACCTCCCCCTTGATTTAGAGCCATTTCTAGCCCAAAATCCTATCAATAACCCCGGTCACGACATGTCGCTGACTGAGCGTTATTTAGAAGTAGATTTCTTAGGAATTTCTGAACCATTTGTTATTCTGAAGAAATTCCGAGAGGTGAGAGAGAACATGTTGGGCTTAAGTATAAAATGAACCAACTAATAATAGAACCCCTAAGGACGGACTTGCGAGTAAGGGAGGCAGCCTCGGAAGAGGATCCTGTCTCAAAGGCTTGCTCTGGTCGCATAAGGACCGGTTCACGGGAGAGTCTTTCTAATGCCAGTACCGCCATATGGGCCAAAAAGGACATAGCCTTCGGGAATGACCTGTAATGTGAGGCCTTGACCCGCATGATTGGTGCAGAGTGCCGACCGGCGAACTGGGTAGCGCTCAGTGCCGAGTCGGGCACGCACCAAGTCGGGAGACGGATGTACTGGAGACAACCCCAGACAGAGGGCTAGGACTGGGCAGCACAGGTTGACTAGAGTACAGGGCGGGAGGCCCTGAAGGGCGACGGCCCTATTAAATGAGCTCATTGACCCGGGTCGATATCCGCGAGGCGGATGATTAGTAGCCCCTGTTTAGCCCCCAGTACCATCCGTGGCTGGACCTAGGAAAGGCTGTCTGGTGACAGACGCCGGCAGGTACGGGTCTCGTAGGTTGGTACCGCCTAAGTACACGGTATGGGCTGACCGACCGTATGGCATAGGGTACAACCTCTGCAGAGTAACCAATCTGTCGATAGTCGTGGCTCTCGGTTATGAGCCCATTTAGTCAAAGCCCCCGTTGATTAGCATACACCTATAGAAATAAAGTACGAAATGACGAGATGGGCAGAGGCCCAGATGAGTGAGGCATAAGCCGGCCTAGAAGGACCCTGACGGTCTCTGGGAGAGAGAGAACTAAAATATGGGGACTGGCAGGGATGAGAATGCCCCTCCAGGACCAAACAACATAATACTTCTCCTTTCCCACCCCTGTTTACAAATGTATAACTTTACTTTGTATTTATATTTCCACCAAAGAATAACCTCACTCCCATGCATACCTTATAATTTTACACAGGATTTGCTGAGTACCAATCATAGATGTACTCAGCCTTGCTTTCAAATGATTACAGGTACACGGACATGTAGGGCATCTCGGCCCATCCCCTCCTTGAATGGGTCATAATGCCACTCTCCGCTAAGGCGAAGGTAGTTATTCTTTATTTATTGCGCGTTTATTGCTTCCAATACTAATCCTGTGTAAAACCTATATCAGCGTACTGATCCAGGGACTGATACAGGTGATTAAAGGACATCCAAAGGATGGTCGCCACAGGAGATGGTATCAGAGCAATAAATAAATTCCTAGCACCATATAAGACAGACCATACACGCTAGGAAACCCTAAACCTTCTATTCTCCTCATATCCTTCGAGATTTCTCGAAAAATCCTCATTTCACCTCCTAAATTCCCCTTACCTTATGCTTAACTCCAAATATTACTCTGACAGGTATGGATCACATGAATGAAGATTGGTTGATGATCCAAGACCATGGAGAAATTGTGAAAGAAAGTCTAGCTGAAAAGCTAGAGCTGGCAGAGTAAATAGAAGAAATCACGAAAGTATTAGGCACTGAGTCAAAGTATAAGCCTAAAGCCTTGTAGTGACGTATTTTTGATTGAGTAATGCTTGATTAAACCTAGTCATTAGCCCCACCTATCTAGTAGTTGTAGGGTTGATTGGTAGTTGATTGTAGAAATGTGTGGTTAGACCCCCTCGTTTCTAAAAATTTAAGGATCTTCTCTAATCTATACCTATCCAAATGATGTCAGGTTGAGCAAGGATTCAGAGATAAGGGGAACTCTCTTGAAAACGACCTCGAAGGTCCGTCAAGGGATCCAAGCTCGATCCCCTTCAGCGGGGTAGATCCCGAAGTAAGCAAGGACATTACATTTGGAGAGCTGCAGAAATCAGTTGAAGTGGGCCCATAACCCACAGATTTCGGAGAATATGGAATAATCACATGAAAGGCATAGGACGAGCCTGTATACCTGATGTGATAAAGGTTAGTATCCCGAAGAAATCAATGGAAATGCGGCGAAAACCTGTGGAAGCTAAGGAAATCAAAGAAGATACAATAACAGGAATTGTATCAAGACCCTTAATCCACAGGTTACATCTTACAACTGATGGGATTGTAAGGACCCCATGACCATTAGTATAGGATCTAATCCTATCCTTCAGGAATAACAACTCTCCGAGTTTCTTTCTCAGGAATAATTCCTGAAAGGAATAGCCCATCTATACCCCAACTCCCCCGATCAACTCAAATCCCTCACCAATTCTTCCAAGGAACCCTCCCCCACTTCCACCCAGATCTCGTACACCCCACCCCGATCGGCACTTCCCTCTAACGAGGATATGCCGTATAATTCCTCGAAAAGGTTCTCATCCCCCGACGTCATCCCTTACTAATCCCCGTCGTCGGTACCTCTAGGAACCAACACATATTCACTTCCTTCTTCCCGGCGACGCCCATTCCCAGAGTTTCACTCCTATTCCTATCAAATAAATCCGTCCATAACCCGGAATCACAATACCAACACCCCCGGGTTAGCCACCACCTTTCTTAAGAAAGGCTCTCCCAAGCCTCCAGAAGCCTTTACATATACATCCATCTAATACTCTACCAATATTACCCTTCACCCCACACTCACTCCTAAATATACCGTGAGATCAATACTTGTGTATCCGCTTCCTCTACGAAACACCGCTCCTAACCACCCACGACCCCATTACCAACCTTCCTGAAATCCATACATCCTCCCGAGGATCGAGAACCCTCTCCCAATAAGGAAATCTCTTCAACCCTACAGATCATTGAGGCATGCAAATTCCTTTACGGAAAATTCTCCTCAACTGCATCCTCGGTCATTCGTAACCTGAACCTCCCGACCATTCCGGAGGACTCAACCCACTGTATTCTCGACCACGGTAACCACCCTGACTCAACCGTCAAGGTTACCTATCCGAGGTCATGCCCAAGATAAACTCTTGTAATCTTGGGATTTCCAATAATATCCTTCAAAAGGGGACACTGTTCTTGAACACCCCGTGGAAACCATCCCACCGCAGGAAGGATTGAATCATGCTCATTCCTTTGAGCATTCGGGGCAAACCATCTAGATAAAAGAAACTTAGAGGAAGAATCCTAGTGGAATAAATCAAGTGATTTGAAGAAATCACCACATAAAATGTGGAGACCCATTCCACTAGAAAGGTCAGCAAGCATACTGACCATCCTGCCGTAATGGAAGGAGACACTTCTCAAACGTTCAGAAGAATCACCATACCAAATTATAGGATGAGAAGTGGTCACCCAAGTTTCTCCACAACTCTTGCCTCCACCAAGTAACCCGGGAGATTCTACTAAGCCAACGTAGATGTAACCCCGGCTACAATCACTGCCTCGCCCAAGCCTCATCTCTTAAGTAAAAAGGAACTATTGAGAGATGAATGGTATGGAGATGATGTGTCCAAGCAGTATCTCAAGTAGCATATTTGAAGAAGGATATATCCGAGTAACGAGAGGAAACCTCGAATAAATGGAAACTCGGACAAAGACATAATACTCTCAGGGATAAAGAAAAATCTGAGAGTTAGTTGTAGAGCCGTCGCCTAAGCTTAGGGAAAACCTTGAGTTAGTTTTCCTTAAGTAGAATGAAGAATCACAAGAGGTACGCTGGTACGGAATAACTTCGACAATCAAGAGTGAGTTATTATGGACGTACCAGGACCCGACATGGATACCTCAAGATAAAAGAAAATCCTGGATAAGAAGTCTAGATAGAAACCCCAAGAATCCAGGATATCTACAGGAAAAAGGAAAATCCCATGGTGATGATAAGTTAGTTCTCCTTAAGTGGGGTAGTAACCCCAAAAGAAGAAAGAAAATCCGGCCTCAAGAACTTGAGGATTAAAACAACCTAGAAAAGAGATTATCCTCAAGACATTCCAGGTACGGCCGGAAAATTGTTGGACAAGTTCAGGGAATAATGGACAAAAGCATCATAATAATATTCCCTTAAGGAGAAAAAAAGGGAGTAAAAAGGTTACAAGAAGAAGAGGTGGCAAACATTAAAAGGAAAAGTAAATTCCTTTTGATGAAAATTAGAAACCCCGATCCTCACCCCTTTAAGGAAAAGGTAAGTTAAATCCTAGTTTTCTTTCTAACTCTCAAATCTCGGGACGAGATTTCCCTTAAGTGGGGTAGCCCTGTAACACCCTGCTTTTTAAGGCATTTAAAATATAGGGTTATCAAAATTTTTCTCTAATTAAACATAACCCCTTTCCTAACAATAATACTCAAAATATAATTCTTAAATAAACTATGCATTAAATCAAGCATGTGTGTTGCATTTGGATGCTTAGAAATTCTCTCTAACTCTCTAAATAGAAGTCCCTTCAAATTCCCATCCCAAATCTTTCTAAAATATCCCAACATAATATCCATTTCAGACCTCACATCAGAATTCTACTCAAAGTTGAATCCCCATTCAATTTTGAGTTCCAAATTATAATCAAACAGTTAGAAAAGCCTTTTAACGAATAGATGGGCCAAACTTCTGCTTTCAGCCCAGCTAGCCCCGCGGCCCAGTCTTCAGAAGTCCAGTTTCTCCCCTCTGACTCCTTACCTCGGCCGCCTCTCCTTCCCCGTGGCCCAGTCCTTTTTTCCCCCTCCTCCGGTTAGCCCACGGCCGGTTCCCCACCGGCCGCTCGGCCCACCGGCGCGCCCCACGGCCCACTGCCCCCTTTCCTCCTTCTCGGCCCGGCTCGCGCGCGCGCGACGTCAGCGTGACGTCACGCTCCCCTTCCTCCTCCTTTCCCTCTCCCCGCGGCCGCGCCAGAGCAACGCGCCGCCGCTGGATCCCTGGCCGCCGGCCAAGATCCTTCCCCAGGGGGCACGCGTAACGCGTGGCAGCACCGCAAGCTGCCACCGCATCGAAGGTGCGGCGCCGACCACCTTCTTCCGGCCCAAACCAAGGCGCCGCCAACGCCGACGTCTCGCCGGCCGGCGCCACGCGTCGAACTCCGCCCCTCCCTCCTCCTCCGCCGCGAGCGACGTGGCAGCTCCACCGCCACC
Source organism: Urochloa ruziziensis (assembly GCA_015476505.1). NCBI lineage: Eukaryota > Viridiplantae > Streptophyta > Magnoliopsida > Poales > Poaceae > Urochloa > Urochloa ruziziensis. Next base: position 1,650,556 of record CM027120.1, on the reverse strand, counting down.
GCTCCGTCCTATAAATAGGAGGCCAAGCCTCCTCTCCGCCTCACATCACCGGAGCTAGGCCTCCCCCTCCCTCCTTCCTGTGCCCCGGCCGTGACCACTCCGCCGGCGCCGCCGCGCTCGCCAGCACGAGAGCCACGCGACTCTGCAATGCGCCGCCTCCAGCGAGCCTCGCTAGCCCCGCATCCCGCCGGCACCGCCGCACCCGCTCGCCGCTCCACCGCGCCGAGCCCCGCCGCGCCACCGCACACCGACGAGCCACGCCGCACCCCGCGCCGCAGCCTCTCCGGCGCCGCTGCGCTAAGCCAAGCCGCCGCCGCCGCCGTAAAGGGCCACCGTGCGCCACACCGCGCCGCGACACCCGCGCTGCGCCGCCCTGCGCCACTCAGCGCTGCACCCCATCCGCCGCGCCACCGTGCGCCATGCCGCGCTGCACCACCACGCCGCACACCACCGCATCTCCATGTGCCGCCGCCATAAGCCGTCACCGCCACGCTCAGCCACCGCCGGCACTTCGCCGCGCCCCGCCGCACCACCGTCGTGCTCACGACCCCGCGCCATCCCTCCCCGTCCTCCCCGTGCCGCACCGCGCTCTGCCACACGCCGCGCCACACCACCCCGCGCCCCGCCGCGCACGCAGCGCGTACGCCCGCACCACCACCGGTGCTGGCCGCTGCACGGTGCCGCCAGCCGCTCACCCAACGCCGCCGGCTATCCTCCCTCCCCCTTCCCTGCTCCGCCGGCGAGACGGAAGCAGAGGAGAAGAAGAAGGGGAGGAAGACCCTCTCTTCCCTGAATCCTTTCGCAGACAGGCAGGCCCCGCCCTCCTAAGGCCGGGTAAGCCTGGTCCATGTGGACCATTGGCCCAACAGGCCTCCGGCCCACAGCCGGTCCACGGCGTCCCGTCGCCCGAACTGCGTATGAACTCGGTCCATATGGACCGTGGGAAGGCAGCCCCGGTCCACGAAGGCCCACGGCGCCGGCCCGTGAAATAGTACCGCTGGTGGACCCCACTGCTGACGCCAGCCTCTGCTGAAAATGCTAGGTACACCCCAACCCTTGCACACAAATCTTTATTTCAAGCCCTTCCTCCACTCCAAAAATTCCCCTAATTTCTCCAAAAATATTAGGAATATTTCTAAACCTATTAGAGCCATCTAAACCTTTTTAGGATATTCTTTAACCCCAAATCCCAAAAGTGTTTCTCTCATCCAATAGAAAAACCCCTTAAGTGTACCCCAAATTTAGTCAATCCAATTCCAAAGCTCCATAAAATCCCCAAGTTTTTCCATAAATACTAGGGATTATTCTAAGCATTTCCATATGCTTAGTGCCCTAGAATTTATATCCTAGCCTTAAATCTCGGTTCGCGTTACTTCCGAAACCCCACCGAAACCCCGTCTAAACCCCGCGGGCGCCGTTTCGTCGCTCGATCCAAACCCAGGGTTTTAATAAAACCCTAACCGTTATGCTATCCAAACCCATTCCATGCCATCAATTATTTAGAAACTTATTTCTAAATAATTAATAGAATCGTCTATTAATTATTCTGGGATTATTGCTTAGCAATCCAATAATTCTCGTATCCACTGTTCCAAGCTCTTCTTAAAAGCCGCCATCATCCGGGGGTTATCTCCTAGAAATCCATATAACTCCCCAACCGTTCGATCCTCTCTGAGGAAATTACTTATTAATTTCCTGGGAATTCCATTCCTTTGAATCCATTAATTGTTTACCATAATTAATGGATTATCTCTTAATATCTCTTTTTATCCTCTATTTCTATTCTATAGGAATTGTTTGATGTACTGTTTTACTGAATGTTATTTTTCCATGTTTATTGATCGATAGGTCGTTGGCGTGACCAGGCCCCGCCCAAGACGCCGAAGCTCCCGAAGACCCAGAAGTCCAAGCCTGGTCAACGTCAAGCTTACGTACGCATTAGCGGACGTCCAAGTACCGTTCAGGAAGGCAAGTCCTGGCAACCAACTCCTTGGTCATGCCAGTCCCAGTTCCTGCATAATAAAATCAACCAAGTTAATAATATGGACTGCATATTTTATAAAACCTAAGGAGAACCCTCTGTATTCCACCTCCCCCTTGATTTAGAGCCATTTCTAGCCCAAAATCCTATTAATAACCCCGGTCACGACCTGTCGCTGACCGAGCGTTATTTAGAAGTAGATTTCTTAGGAATTTCTGAACCATTTGTTATTCTGAAGAAATTCCGAGAGGTGAGAGAGAACATGTTGGGCTTAAGTATAAAATGAACCAACTAATAATAGAACCCCTAAGGACGGACTTGCGAGTAAGGGAGGCAGCCTCGGAAGAGGATCCTAGTCTCAAAGGCTTGCTCTGGTCGCATTAGGACCGGTTCACGGTAGAGTCTTTCTAATGCCAGTACCGCCATACGGGCCAAAAAGGACATAGCCTTCGGGAATGACCTGTAATGTGAGGCCTTGACCCACACCCCGCTAGCAGCTCCTAGTAAATCCATCCCAAGGAGCCGCATGATTGGTGCAGAGTGCCGACCGGCGAACTAGGGTAGCGCTCAGTGCCGAGTCGGGCACGCACCAAGTCGGGAGACGGATGTACTGGAGACAGCCCTAGACAGAGGGCTGGGACTGGGCGGCACGGGTTGACTAGAGTACAGGGTGGGAGGCCCTGAAGGGCGACGGCACCTATTAAATGAGCTCATCGACCCGGGTCGATATCCGCGAGGCGGATGATTAGTAGCCCCTGTTTAGCCCCCAGTACCATCCGTGGCTGGACCTAGGAAAGGCTGTCTGGTGACAGACGCGGCAGGTACGGGTCTCGTAGGTCGGTACCTGCCTAAGTACACGGTATGGGCTGATCCGACCGTATGGCATAGGGTACAACCTCTGCAGAGTAACCAATCTGTCGATAGCCGTGGCTCTCGGTTATGAGCCCATTTAGTCAAAGCCCCCGTTGATTAGCATACACCTATAGAAATAAAGTATGAAATGACGAGATGGGCGGAGGCCCAGATGAGTGAGGCATAAGCCGGCCCAGAAGGACCCTGACGGTCTCTGGGAGAGAGAGAACTAAAATATGGGGACTGGCAGGGATGAGAATGCCCCTCCAGGACCAAACAACATAATACTTCTCCTTTCCCACCCCTGTTTACAAATGTATAACTTTACTTTGTATTTATATTTCCACCAAAGAATAACCTCACTCCCCTGCATACCTTATAATTTTACACAGGATTTGCTGAGTACCAATCATAGATGTACTCAGCCTTGCTTTCAAATGATTACAGGTACACGGACATGTAGGGCATCCCGGCCCATCCCCTCCTTGAATGGGTCATAATGCCACTCTCCGCTAAGGCGAAGGTAGTTATTCTTTATTTACTGCGTGTTTATTGCTTCCAATACTAATCCTGTGTAAAACCTGTATCAGCGTACTGATACAGGGACTGATACAGGTGATTAAAGGACATCCAAAGGATGGTCGCCACAGCGGCAATGTTGGCTTCCACGTTGTTGACTATGGCAGTAAAGCGCTGAAACATGGCATCAACCGACTCAGCAACCAACTACTCAAAGTTCTCGTACTCTCTACGATAGACCGAGAAAAGTCTAGCCTTGACATGATTATCACCACCATGGGCTACCTTGAGCTTTAGCCAGATCTGGCTAGCTAGGTCCTCGCCCAAAACTCGTTCAAACTCTTCAGTCGACAAAGCACGAAACAAGTAGTCGACAGCCCTAGCGTTGGCCTCAATTTATCTCTTGCACCTTGGGCATCTAAGTTGGTAGGATTGGCATAGTTTTCATCTTTCGCCACATCCCACAACTACTTTCCTTTGCCTCGTAAGAAAGCACCAGAACGCGCAACCCAGTTCGGATAATTCTTCCCATCAAAGTGCGAAGGCCCGGAACCCCGATCTTGGTACGATATCTTTGCTCTTAGACTGGTTAGAGTCGCAAAGACCCGTAATCGGCTCTGATACCAATTGAAGGACCGATTAGGCGACCAGAGAGGGGGGTGGAGGGAATGGGAGCCGATAAAAATTTCTTCTCAACAAATCCAGCTTTTCTCCCAACTCAACTTCAAATCCTCGCAACACGACCTAGTCAAGATCACGTAGCTACTGAGAAGCTACTGACCCTAGGAACACGATCACAGCAGCGGAAACCAAATCGAGCAAATCAAATCCAAATCGAACCGAAACGAGACAAATCCTTCTCATCCAAGCCAGGGGCGGTTAAACCTCCCAAGAGGCGGTTAAACCACCTGGGGGCTGTTAGACCAGCCTGGGGGGGCGGTTAGAACGGCCTCGCCTGGGAACCCGGGGTCCGAAAGTCAACACCCAAAATCGAATTACCCGATCTCCCAAACGGCTTGAGCTCTTGAGACGAAACTTTGGAGAGATGATGTACACCTCAAGTAGAGGATATGCCCCAAAAATCTCAGCCTCTAACTCACTAGAACTCCTGGAATCTCAGATCTCACGAAGAACACATCCATCTCGAGTTCATCCAAAAATCCCCAAATTCGAAGCGATTCTTTGCGTTTTGAGGGGCAAATCACCAGAAAAAGAGTCTCCACAAACTCATATGTGAATCCCCCAAGCAATCCCACAAAGAAACGGCCTCAAACACAAGGAATCGAAAATCTAGCAAAGGGACCAAAAGGAGGCACGGGATGAACAAATAAATCACACAAGTAGAGATGAAAGAAAGCCAAATCTTCCATACATCACGAGGTCAACTTCTTTACAAAGAGGCTAGCTATCCTCCCTTCATCCTACCCTCTTGAAGATTTCTCGGTGAAGCACTTAGCTAGCCTATGGAAAACTAGACAGGAAAACCTAAAGGAAAATAGTTCAAATGCAAAGGAAAATAAACTACAGAGATAGATAGCAGCCACCAAACCCTAGGGGGCCTATTTATAGTCCAAGCGGTGGTGCTCTAATGACTCAACTACCCCTAAGAGATACATACCCCTCAGGGACAAATTTGACATTTGAATCGCAGATATTTCCGGCTGGGACACTTTCCACTACAAGCTTGCTTTCCTCCGACGCAACCCTTGCAGTCACGCCGCGTGTCCTCCGGATCGAAGCTCCTCGATGCCTCTCGGACCTGCCTAAGGGGGGGGGGCGGTTAGACCGCCCGAGGCTTGGCTGGAAGCCCACGGCCCGAAACGCCACGTCGAGTCCTCGGCCTTGGTTTTGAGGCCCAAACCAAGGGAAACCGTCCACCTGATGGTCTTTTGGCCAAACCGCCAAACCCCGCGTACAAGCTTTGGTTGTTAGCTGCCACCTTGCGCCGGCTTCATGTCCGCAGTACGAGCTTCAGTTGTGAGCCGCTACCTCGCACCGGATCCACGCCGCCTTGCTCGTTCTTGCTACCATGTGAACCGCACTTGATCTGTGCCACGTCCTCGACGGTGCGGAGAGTCGTAGTCTTCATCGTATCGTGCACTGCCGCTCCAGCTCGGTAGCGTCGCATGCCGCGTGTTGGTTCTTGAGGTCCGGCCTAAGATCCCGAGCATAGTGTCTGAGCCGACCGCGGAGGTCTCCTGCGGGCTGTCGGTGCCGGTCCTGATGGTGATCGTCGGGTCGATGGGGCTACTTTGGTGGGTCGCGCCTATTACGTGGGTTGCATAAGTCGTCCTGCTCCGGGTCATCATTGTTGGGGTTGTGCAGGTCAACCTCCTCGTTCACGGCCTAGAGCTGGGGCTCATCGTGTCGGTGTCTGTACTGGCCTGACAGGGTTGTAGGCTGAGCGGTTACTATCGGATCATCCAGAGTAGCCACGCCTAGATCCAGACTGATATGACCTCTCGACTTGCTCTTGAGCAGCCTCTAGTCTTTCTCTTATCAGCGACGTGTGGCAAATCCGCTAGGGCAGCAACGACGTTCGCCTGGGGCGTCCTGTAGGCTCTCCGGAAGTCAGCGTCGAGGTTTCTTGGTTCACCACGGGGGTCGTGGCTCCTGTGGTGGTCCTGCCGACTGTTGTTGTGCTGGGCATCGGCTTCACCGACTGTCATTGGGGGGTTCGCCTGCAGAGGCTGTTGTGCCCGGGGTGCTGCGGCGGCGACGGCGGCTGCTGCTTGAGCGTCCCGCCCGCGTTGGCATGCCTTCTCCAGGTTGCGCTGTCTCCGTCGATCTCTCATGAAGTCGGTTTCGCCGTGGAGAGGTGTTGTAAGTCTCCATGCTGGCCTGTTCAGGCACGATAGGGGGGAGAATGTTTACGACGACCTGGAATTCGCCACCATCTGGAAACTGGGTGGGTTGGGCTGGGTTTTCAGATGGGATCTGAGCCTGCAACCTGCGCAGGCCATCAGAGTACGTAGCAGCGGCGTTCCTCAGGCCTAATGGGAACTGTGCGGCTGAACCACGAAGAGTTTCCTCCGACACAGTAATGCAGTCAGAGAGGGTGTTGTGGATATGATCTAACCCGGCGACGATTTCGTCGGGTGATGGGAATCTGTGCTGAGGCAGCAGATCCGGGATTCTATCCCGTAAGGCTAGCATGCCTTGGCAGTGGAAGAGTGGGATGGCGATCCGAGGACGCACCTCCGAACCTTCGTCGTCAGACCCGATCGGATCTGGAAGTGCGTCGAGCGCCGTGTTGGCTATGGCGTTGCCAACCGAGCTGGAGTTGGAAGTGTCGCTGCTGTGAACTTCGGCAAAAAAGCTGATCCCCTCGAGGTGCTCTGGGATCCCCTCGAGGGCCTTAGGAAAGGCGATGTCGCGTGATGGGGCTGCCATCGAGCTAGCTGTAGATGCCCTGCGATCTCCCCTACCTGGCGCGCCAACTGTCGGACTCTAGGACTGGCAATCCACTAGGGGTACCCAAAGTGGTAGATTTGTAGGCAAAGGGGATCACGGAGCTAGGGAGCACGAGGTAACACAAGAGACGTAAGGTTTATACAGGTTCAGGCAGCCGGGAGGCACAAACCCTACGTCCTGTGTTCGGTGGTGTCTTTGTTACCTGCTCGGCAAAGCTCAATGAGCAATGGCGAGTCGGTGGGTGGTTACAATGGGGGAGATCCTTCATCCATTTGGGAATGACCTAGACCGCCTTATATAGGCTGACGGCCTAGAGTTACAAGTCGGTTGAGATCTAATCCTACTGGTTTATAGTTAGGAAACTAATCCGAGTCGGTTACAACATAATCTTTAAGATATCCGGGCGCGATCTGCCAGCTGGGTCGCACATATCTTGCAAAAATTGGGTGCCGCACCGCATGCCTTGCGGGCTCAGTCTTCGTAGTCTTGTCCGACAGGTTCGGGTTGTCTCGTGGGCCGGGCCATGGGTCGGCCCACATTGCTGTCTGTTGGTGCGCCGAACGCGCACCTAGATCCACCGCAAGCGCACGGATCAGTTGTAGCTCTTCCCTCAAGAGAGTACTCCCCCAAGGTTATCAATCCACGGAACAAGTGGGTTATTACGCTTAACTAAGCACTAATTGAGTTGGTAAAGACTTAGATATGAACTAGGAAGATGTTACGTGATGCCGAGAAAGACTGCGACAATGACAAGGAAAGAAAAAAGATAGATTGTATGTTACAGGACCACAAAACTCATTTGTACCCATTGTTGTAGTTGAATCACCTATCTCTAGCTTAAGCTTATATCTGCAAGTGGAAGAAAAAATTAAGTTTTCCAAGGATGAGTTAGTATGCAAATAATATCCTATTGCCAATATTACCGAGGGCTTGTCTTCTTAGGTTCCTTTTCGCATTTGGAGCAATAGAGGTTGTTGTCTGTCTTCACCACTTTTTTATTGCAAACATCACATCCTATATAGTACCATTCATCAGTTGTATTAACTGATGTAATTGTGGCCTTTGCAGTATAGAACTTTTCCTATTGAATTTAAGATAAAACAGGAATATTTGTTATAAAAATATAGGATTTATTTATGGAACAAATTAGCATGATAAATTCAAAGTACCTGATTATCAGATTCAGATGTAATCTCAGTAATTTCTTGTAATGTTCTTCTATTGTACTGCATCTGTTCTTCAATTGTTCCCTTGAGGTGGCCTTCAAACATTCTCTCCTCAATAATATTTTCTTGTGAAGAATAACTATTCAAATATAGATAAATTGTTATGTTATTTGTTTTTTGCACAAATACTTGCAAAAGTTGTAAAAAAAAATAGAAACATGGACTTCCAGTTTATAAGATAGTACTATACCTTTTATGAATTTCTGTTGTTTGAGGAATTTCCAAGTCAACATAAATTTTGGTTGCACTCGTGGATGACAATGAGTATTCTGTACACATAGAACAATTATTTTGGTGCACAGTATAACATGAATGTAAAAACTTTGTCAACAATTTAAATACTGTGTGTACCTTTCATTTTCTTAACAGTTGTTGATGTTACTATCACAACACACCCGGTAGACTCTTCACTAATTAGATTAACCTTTTCTCCCCATAGCCTTACTTTAACTCTTTCATTCCTGCATATGTTGAAAGTAAATAAAATTGTCTCCAAGATATGCATAAACCGAATTTTATCATAACAAACTTACTCAATTCTTAGAAAAATATTATAAATAATGAACTGTTGTATTACTCGATATTATCATAACAACAATCACAGCTAAATGATTTTTTATGTGCTATTTAGATTTAACACTAAGAGATATATTCTACTCTACTAACATAGAAGATTCTGTTTGACTTGTCCTGGTCTTCAAAATAAATGGAACTTTGATAGCAAATTTCTCATAGGGTATAATGCTGTGTAGCAATAGATTTAGAATAATTTGAAAGTGTTTGAATATAAAAATATCTAACTACGGTATCTTTTAATAATGCTATAATATTTAAATATTATTTGAGATATACTTTGTTGTTAACATAGTCATCCCTTACAAAAATCAACACACGCACAGAGAGTACAGAGTGCATTTGAATATAATTTTATATATTTCAATGTATATACATGAATGTATAGTACCGTGCTAAATTTGTACTGTGGCAAAAAACTTTACCAAGACTAAGTGTAAATAGGGAAAGGATATGGAATATTTATTATATGGCTCTAAATCGGGTTAAAAAATACATCACTCTTAAGGCAGAGGATGCATTTGGATCTTAATTGGAAAAGTCTAAGCAGGTGAATCTTACGTCCGCCCCTGATCTCAGGCGAAACGCCTCCTTTTATTGGAGTTCATGTTAGTTGAAAAAAAATAGCTGTGCGCAATTCCTGAAAGGCTGCTGGATTCTACTTATAACTCTGCCTCTACATTTGGTAATGGTAGATATTGTGTTTATGCTCGTGGACCATGGTGTCTAATTTTGGCATGCACAAATCAATGTCATGGTGGGTAACTTTGAGCAAATATTTTTGTCCTAATCTCAACCGTTGGAAAAGGGGCTGCACATAAGATATATGGCTAGGTTTTTTTCTTTTTTCTTATTTTCTCCGATTAACGTGGGAATTTCTAGAGAGTCTGTGATTAGTATAGATATAGATTGAATCTAATCTAATATGGTTAGTAAATCAATCTATTCAAGATTAGCAAGAACAGTTGATGATGAGCACAAGATATGAGGAACGGATGCTCATAGGGCATAGGATCACTTGTAGATGCATCGCATAACGTGAAGAAACCGATCTAATCTATCACAGAGGTGAACATGAACCAAGCTCAGCAGTTTTCCCTCCCGCATGCTGTCACCAAACAGGGCTAATCTGCTACTGAGCTACAAGGATCATACTCATGGCTAAAGATCTAAGGAGAGCAGAGCGATCGATCTAAGGAGAGCAGAGCGATCGACGCAAACCAAATCAAAGCCTAGCTAGGGCATGATATTGATGAAGAACAAAGCCATAAGAACATGATAGATCGATAATCAAAACATGGATTCAACGATTACATCTCAAGATCACCATACAACCCCATGAACATACGAAGGATTTACCCCATGTAGATTGATGTTGAAGCGCTAATCATGGTGGTAAACTCCTTGTGAAGACGATCTCCTTGCTGTCCTCTAGGGTTCAGCGCCGCCGGTGCCTCCGCTAGGGTTCCCGGCTCCGCTTCCTCCACGTGGATGACTTCTTGATTGGATCTTGATCAATCCCTGGTAGTTGCTTGATGTCTTCATCTCCTCTGGTGCGGCTCTCCTCGTCTCTGGCGAATGGCGGCTCATATATAGGCTAGGGTTGACGAATGCTTTGCCTCGAATAAATGGGAGCATGATTGGACCCAGAAATGGGCTGGGCCACGCGGCCAGGGCCTTTTCTGGCCCTGATCCACTTCATCTTTCGCGTGTTGATCCTTCTCCACGTCATCAGCCTATGTACGCCTTAAGCCCATCGTCAAATCACCAGAACTAGCCCAAATGTGTCAAGTTTCCTACAAAATCACAATATACTCCAAAATACAAGACACATGTAGAAACGGGGTTATTTCAGTGCCAAGTGGCGGGGTTAGCATTAGAATAAGCATGAAATTGATATATAAACAACACCAAAAGCGTGTCATTTAACAGCGCCAACACTGTTAGACGTGGGCCCAGGCCGAGTGTTATCCTGGTCGGTGAGGGGCCCCTGGGTACACATATCCCACAACCACCAACATATCCATATTTATATTTTTATTGAATACGAATAATTTGGATTTCTATACATCCATATCCATCCCTACTAGTTCAGCTTATGCTTCTTGCTCTTCCACATGTACGACGTGGATCATCATGACGTCCTCGACCCTTGGGATCGGAACTCCATGTCTCCTGCTTGACTCTTGTCTTGTTTTCGTTGATTGCCATGGCTGACTCCATTGATCTATCAACTACATATCACGAGCCAAGCCAATCATATAGCACTAGTCAAACTCCATACCTCTCCAAATTACACCCTATCCTTCAGTTAGTTCATATACTGCTTCCGTTCTCAAACGCTAGGATAGGTGTTTGCTGCAATTAGTTTATTGAATAGCCCTGCTAGAATTCGATCTCAGGTCCTCTTGCTCTGATACCATATGCAGTTCCACCCAAAATCCCAAGCTCCTGGAAAAATATGTGCAGTTTACTTATGCTTCAACTGTTCAAATATAAGTCCCTTCGTTCCAATATTCTTTTCCAAGTCCTCACAAGTCTTTCATTTATAAAGTGGATATCCTATCTTGTTTTTGCAAATCCTTTCCTCTCAAAATTCTCTCTCCATATAGTGGAGCTTATAGGAAAGGCTAGCCAAGCTAATGAAAATATTATCAAGCTAAGAAAATCCTCTAATGGATACTTACCTTCCGAGCCAATGATCATGAGAGTATAACCATAATGTGAGGGTTTCAAGGATGAGAAGGTATAGAATGGTGGACATGTGCAAGGGCAAATAAAATAAATGACTTTGAGGCACTAATGCCGTCCTCATCGTCGGATTGCACTATGGTTGGAATTAAGGATATATCTTTGATAAAAGGGCAGGTCTTCTCTTGCACTTCAAGTGATCTTCAATCTGTAGAACAGTCCCTCCTTTATTTATTACATATTTTTCTTAATTTTTTCTTTCTTTTCTTTCTTTCTTCTTTCTCTAAATTTACAACTCTTTTCCGAACATCTTCTGAACCCAATCTTTTACATACGAGATAACTGAGGACCGGGTGTGTCCGAGGATCGGTGGATGGCCGCTTCCTGGTGTGATGAGTGATTGACAATGTGGTGTGGACTGATGTTTGCCTTGGCTCAAGTATTGCAGGTGTAGAATGTGGCTTGGTTGCATTGGTGCAGGTGAAGAACAGGCGCGAAAGGTCTTAGCCATGGCAGCCTCCAGGGAGTGGAGAGACAAGTAGGCTTGGTTCGAGGGACCCGGTGGCCAGATGGATCAAGTGCGGTTCACATGGTGGCAAGAACGAGCAAGGGAACGTGGTTCTGGTGCGAGGTAGCGGCTCACGACCGAAGCTCGTATGTGGACATGAAGCCGGTGCAAGGTAGCGGCTCACAACCGAAGCTTGCACGCGGGGTTTGGTGGTTTGGCCAGAAGACCATCAGGTGGACGGTTTTTCTTGGTTTGGGCCTCAAAACCAAGGCCAAGGACTTGGCGTGGCGAAGTTGGGCCGAGGGGCTGCGGTGCCAGCCAGGGGCGGTTTAACCGCCTCCCCCTGGGCTGGCCCAACTCCGCGTCGAGGAGCTTCGATCCGAAGGAGACGCGGCGTCACTGCAACGCTTGCGTCGGAGGGAAGCTAGCTTGCAGTGGAAGGTGTCCCAGCCGGAAAAATCTTCACGGAAAATGTCAAATTTGCCCCTGAGGGGTATGTATCACTTAGGGGTAGTTGTGTCATTAGAGCACCACCACTTGGACTATATAATAGACCCCTAGGGGTTGGTGGCTGCCATCCAAGTAGTCTAGTTTATTTCCCTTGCACTTGAACTATTTTCCTTTAGTTTTTCCCTTTCTAGTTTTCTATAGGCTAGCAAGTGCTTCATCGGTGAAATCTTCAAGAGGGTAGGATGAGGGAGGATAGCTAGCCTCTTTGTAAAGAAGTTGACCTCGTGATGTATGGAAGATTTAGCTTTTGCTCATCCTCTCTTGTGTGATTACTTTGTTCATCCCGTGGCACTTTTTGGTCACTTTGCAAGATTTTCGATTCCTTGTGTTTGAGGCCGTTTCTTTGTGGGATTGCTTGGGAGATTCACACATGAGGTCGTGGACACTCTTTTCCTGGTGATTAGCCCCCTCAAAACCCAAAGAATCGCTTCGGATTTGGGGATTTTTGGATGAACTCGGGGTGGATGTGTTCTTCACGAGATCTGAGATTCCGGGAGTTCTAGTGAGTTAGAGGCCGAGTTTTTTAAGAAATTGACTCTAATTGAGGTGTACATCATCTCCTTAAAGTTTCGTCTCAAGAGCTCAAGCCGTTTGGGAGATCCATTAATGAGTTGACTTTTTCTCGAAAGCTTCCAGGCCAGGGAGGTTAAACCGCCCCCCTGGGAGGTTAAACCGCCACCTAGGCAGTTAAACTGCTCCTAGGGAGGTTAAACCACCCCTGGCTAAGAAGAGGTGGTTTTGTCTCGTTTCGGTTCAATTTCGATTTGATTTACTCGATTTGTTTTCCGCTGCTATGATCGTGTTCCTAGGGTCATTAGCTTCTCAGTAGCTACGTGATCTTGGCAAGATCGTATTGCGAGGATTTGGAGTTGAGTTGGGTGAAAAGCCGAATTCGTTGAGAAGAATTTTTATCGGCTCCCATTCACTCCCCCCTCTTTTGTCGCCTAATCGGTCCTTCAATTGGTATCAGAGCCGGTTACGGGTCTTTGCAACACTAACCAGTCTAAGATCCAAAGATGGCGTACCAAGATCGGGGTTCAGGTCCTCCGCACTTTGATGGGAAGAATTATCCGAACTAGGTTGCGCGTATGGGTGCTTTCTTGCGAGGCAAAGGAAAGTTGTTGTGGGATATGACCAAAGATGAAAACTATGTCAATCCTACCAACTTAGATGCCCAAGATGCAAGAGATAAGTTTGAAGCAAATGCTAGGGCTGTGGACTACTTGTTTCGTGCTTTGTCGACTGAGGAGTTTGAGCAAGTTTTGGGCGAGGACCTAGCTAGCCAGATCTGGCAAAAGCTCAAGGTAGCCCACGGTGGTGATAGCCATGTGAAGGCTAGGCTTTTCTCGGTGTATCGCAGAGAGTATGAGAACTTTGAGCAGTTGAAGGGTGAGTCGGTTGATGCTATGTTTCAGCGCTTTACTGCCATAGTCAACAACATGAAAGCCAACATTACCGCACTCCCTTACTCGGATCAAGATAGAGCTTTGAAGCTCTTGCTTTCACTTGATAGATCCGTGTGGGGTGCCAAGGTTGAGGCGATCATGGAGTCGGCTAACTATGAAAATTTGAAAGTTGATGAGCTTTTCTCCAACTTGAAGTCTTCTAGGTTGATAGACAGCTGATTGCCAAGGCTAAGAGTCCGACTGATTCCCATAGTCTGGCTCTAGTTGGTGCATCTGGTTATGGACATGCTAATACTTCCAAACACTTTTCCTTGTCTTCTCTTGTGTCTCTTCCAGATGAGGAGTATGAGGTGCTGAGTGAGGAGGATCTCGCGTTGCTGACCAGAAGATTCGAGCGGATGTACCAGAACCGCAAGGGCTCGAGACGTGCGGCGAGTACGTGCTACAGGTGTGGCAAGATGGGTCACCTCATCGCCGAGTGCCCGGAGGAGACCAAGAACGACTACAACTGCAAGCACCGACCGCGAGACAAGCGCAAGCACCGCTCCAAGGACAATCACCACTCCAAGCACAAGAACAAGGAGGAGAACACCAACACGTCGTCAAGCTCGATCTCGAGCAGCTAGGATGAAGACCGCGGCCACTACAAGGAGAAGAAGCACATGAACCGCAACTTCAACGGGCTTTCCTGCGCCGCTATGAACTTCTGCACCATGGCACATAACTCTAGCAACAAGAACGACTCCGAGGACAAGGTAATGACTGATCCCACCTCTTTGCGTAAGGAGTAAGGAGATTGCTAGGCTAGAGGAGTTGGTCGATAATCGTGATGATGTGCTTAGGAAGACCAACAAGGAGAAGAGAGAATTTAGATCTTTTCTTGGAGAGTCTAAGGATAGAGTTGCTGAGCTTGAGGCCTTACTTTCTGAGACTGGAAAGAAGGCGATGTAATTTGAGTCTTTGCTTAGTGAGTCAAACAAAAAAGTGGCTGAGCTTGAATCTGGATTGGCAAGTGCTAGAACTGAGATAGGTGTGTTGAAAGATGCTCCCATTGTTTCTGACGAAATTGAATGTTCTGTGTGTGATGTGCATCTTGCTGATTTGGTTGCTCTTAAAGATAAACACATGACATGCCTTAATGAACTAGAAGGAGCTAGGGTTGAGATTGCAAAGTTGAAGTCTAGATCTTCTTTGCTAGGTGCTTGTACTTCATGTCCCGCTTTACATGCTCAGTTGCTTGAATCTCGTAACATGATTAGTTCGCTTAGGCTCAATTGAAATCTCCTATTGCAAATTCTTGCTCTGCTTGTGATGTTGTCGCTTTGAAAAATGTTGAGCTTGCACAATATGTTGATCGCTTGCAAGATGAGAATGATGAGTTGCGACAGTGTTTGGGTTGGTTGTCGGGTCGCGAGCCACAGCTGAAGATGTTGATTGCTGGTTTTAAGAGAGCTGGTGGTCGTGGTCTGGGTTCTGAGAAAGCTGGTGAGAGTAGTGGTGAGAAAGAGAGAGAACCAGAAAACTCCACCATTCGACACCCCCATAGAAAGCCATTCTCAAGAACAACTTCACACTCAAACCCAACCACCTGTTAAACAAGCTTGATACCACTCCTGATCCTCCCAAGTTTCCCCCAAAGACAAACAACTTCCAGAAGAGAGTAACCTTTGTGAGGAGTGGGGTTTACCAGAAGAGAGAGCCGAGAGAAACCCCAAAGCCAAAGCCAGTCCGCTTCCATTGTGAGCATTGTGGAAGGGATGGACACATTGTCGAGTTTTGCTGGAGGAAGAAGAGAGAGGTGAGACGAGAGAAGGAGTTGGGTAACAGGGACAGGTACTACTCTTCCTATAGTGTGCCTGTGTCTCGTTCACCCTTGCCTAGGAGAGAGGCTTTTGTGCGTACAGTTCCTTCTGTGAGTAGTCGTGGTGTTCCAGCTCGTGGTGAGTTTGCTAGGCGGCCTCCTGCTCGTGGTCTGTTTGGTTCAGGGAGGTTCGTCCGTAGCTTTGAGGCGAGGAGAGAGTCTAGGCCGCGTTTTCCCCTGCGTGGTGCTAGTGGTTCGACGGTGAGATACGAGAGGGTTTCACAGAGTAACGTTGATTTTGCTAACCCCTCTTTTGAGCAGATGGCCCGACACTGGTTTAACTCTTCCTGTGCTAACCCTAGTGTCGAGTCGTTTGCCCATTCTCGTTCTAGCTTTTGATTGTGCAGGTGGGAGGCATGGAGAACTTTTGGTTGATGGTTCTCCACACCTCCTGGATGGCCCCGATGTGGCCTTTGTACACTTTGTGTTGTGAGAATATCTTTTGTACACACTTGTGCTCACTTCTGTATCTTTGGCATGATTTGAGTTGTATCTTGCTTTTTGGGTTACATTTTGCTCGTTTGAGACTTCTCTTTCTTTTGTTTTGTGATGGAGCTTTTCGTTTGCTTTTGTACACCGTTTCCTAGTTTTCTTTTGCTAGGCATCTTTGGTTGAGGGGGAGCTTGACTTTATTTAAGGAGGAGAAATTGCACAAGTTGATATGAGAAGAAGAAAACCTTGCTTATAGCCTTTGGATTGCATGAGTTTGTGAGTTTGCTAGTGTTGGCACTTCGCTTGTGCATATCATGGGGAGTTTGATGGTTGAACCTGAACCTTGGATTTGCATTTTGGTTGCACATTCCATGGGGAGCTTTGTATTTATGCTTTGATCATGCTTGTGCATTGGCTTTTGAGAGATGCTTGAAATCTTTGAACTCTTTGGATTCGAGTCCCTTGCTTTGTTGTGAGCCTTTCTGAGCTGAGTTTTGGAGACTTTGTTGTAGCATATGTATACTAGTGTATCTTTGATGTACATTTTTCCATCTTTGTATCTTGATGTATAGTTCGCATTTTTGCATCTTGTGATATATCATGCTGCATTTGTATCATATCTTAGGATGAGCTTCTCCTATATGCAGTGATTGCTACAACTTGCTACATCTTAGTGTTTAGGCAGGCTTGCTAGGGATTGGTTGATGATTGGCTATGCTCTTGATAGTTTTGATATATATCCTTTTGAGATAGTCAATTTTTGAAGTAAAAATGACAAACTAAACTTAAACTCTTTTCACCCATGAGTAAAAGCCTTTGCATGTCTTGTTTGAGCCGAAATGGCTAAATCTTGCTTGAGATCATGCTAGGATGTGATGTTCTTTTCAATTGGGTCAAAGATCTTTGTCATTGTGAATGTTTAGCCCATGTTTTACCTTGTGGAGGGGCATAAGCTTCTTTTTGTCGCAAAGACATTTCATGTACCATGCTTAATTTGAAAAACTTGAAAAATGAGATGTCTATGCATGAAAGAAGAAATATAAGAAATAGATACATTTGAAGAATTTTTATGCTCATGTCTCTATGCTTTCACCATTGCACACACTTGCACACATGGGTGCCAAGCGGTTGCATGATGTTTGTCGGAGAAGTCTCCCTTGAGAAGTGAACACATGGCTCCGTGCTTTGACATGACATGAGATAAAACTTGGGCGTTTGTAATGATCTTTTGTTGAGAAATCCTGTCCTTTCATAATCTTGATGAGATGAAGTTCATTTTTGCTTGAACAATCCATGGTTAGAACTTTGCTCATGTGGTGACATTTTTGATAAAACTAAACAAATTTATCATGGCTTTGTCGATTGGCTATATGTCTTTACCTTCTTGATGGCAATGCCCGTGTGACACGATGATCTATCTAGCTTGCCCTTTCTCTAACTTATAGCATTTTGTAGTGCGCATTGTATATTTGAGAAGCTTGTAGTTGCATCTTTTGCATTTTTCGCCTTGATTTGTGCATTGTCAACAAGGGGGAGAGTTTCTGGAGAATTTCTGAAAAGGGGGAGAGTTTCTAGAGATTTTCTAAAGGGGAGAGTTTCTGAAGGGAAGGAAAACACGCTTTTTTGAAAGTTTTGTGAGCTTTGTATGTTGGAACTACCTAGGGCGGTTTAACCGCCCGTGTGTAGTGAGCACATGGTTTGTGAGGATTCAAGCTATTTTTGACACATTTTCGCACGCACAGGTTCACTTGTTCAGGGGGAGTTTGCATCTATGCAGGGGAGTGCTTTGTGTTTCCTGAAAAGTGATTTGGAGATTTGTGGGTTGTGCTTTGTGATGTGCTCTTTTGCCGATGGTGTTGAGCCCTTTCGGTACTTCTTGAAGGGTCGGCGTTTTCTGGAGCTTTCTCTTGCGAGTGACTTTGTTCTCAGCTTGTTCTTGCTTTTTAGTCACTTGCTTGAGCTTTGTTTTTGATTTCTTTTCTGTTTTCCTTTGATACCTAGTGTGATTACATGTGTGTTGTCAATGCACTCATCAAGGGGGAGATTGAGGACCGGGTGTGTTCGAGGACCTATGGATGGTCGCTTCCTGGTGTGATGAGTGATTGACAACGTGGTGTGGACTGACGTTTGCCTTGGCTCAAGTATTGCAGATGTAGAATGCGGCTTGGTTGCATTGGTGCAGGTGAAGAACAGACGCGAAAGGTCTTAGCCATGGCGGCCTCCAGGGAGTGGAGAGACAAGTAGGCTTGGTTCGAGGGTCCCGGTGGCCAGATGGATCAAGTGCGGTTCACATGGTGGCAAGAACGAGCAAGGGAACGTGGTTCCGGTGCGAGGTAGCGGCTCACGACCGAAGCTCGTACGCGGACATGAAGCCGGTGCAAGGTAGCGGCTCACAACCGAAGCTTGCACGCGGGGTTTGGTGGTTTGGCCAGAAGACCATCAGGTGGACAGTTTCCCTTGGTTTGGGCCTCAAAACCAAGGTCGAGGACTTGGCGTGGCGAAGTTGGGCTGAGGGGCTGCAGTGCCAGCCAGGGGCGGTTTAACCGCCTCCCTCGGCGTCGAGGAGCTTCGATCCGGAGGAGACGTGGCGTGACTGCAAGGCTTGCGTCGGAGGGAAGCTAGCTTGCAGTGGAAGGTGTCCCAGCTGGAAAAATCTTCAAGGAAAATGTAAAATTTGCCCCTGAGGGGTATGTATCACTTAGGGGTAGTTGTGTCATTAGAGCACCACCACTTGGACTATATAATAGACCCCCTAGGGGTTGGTGGCTGCCATCCAAGTAGTCTAGTTTATTTCCCTTGCACTTGAACTATTTTCCTTTAGTTTTTCCCTTTCTAGTTTTCTATAGGCTAGCAAGTGTTTCATCGGTGAAATCTTCAAGAGGGTAGGATGAGGGAGGATAGCTAGCCTCTTTGTAAAGAAGTTGACCTCGTGATGTATGGAAGATTTAGCTGTTGCTCATCCTCTCTTGTGTGATTTCTTTGTTCATCCCGTGGCTCTTTTTGGTCACTTTACAAGATTTTCGATTCCTTGTATTTGAGGCCGTTTCTTTGTGGGATTGCTTGGGGGATGTACACATGAGGTCGTGGACACTCTTTTCCTGGTGATTAGCACCCTCAAAACCCAAACAATCGCTTCGGATTTGGGGATTTTTGGATGAACTCAGGGTGGATGTGTTCTTCACAAGATAAGAGATTCCGGGAGTTTTAGTGAGTTAGAGGCCGAGATTTTTATGGAATATACTCTAATTGAGGTGTACATCATCTCCCCAAAGTTTCGTCTCAAGAGCTCAAGCCGTTTGGGAGATCCATTCATGAGTTGACTTTTTCCTGAAAGCTTCCAGGCCAGGGAGATTAAACCCCCCCCCCCTCGGAGGTTAAACCGCCACCTAGGCGGTTAAACCGCCCCTAGGGAGGTTAAACCGCCCCTGGCTGAGAAGAGGTGGTTTTGTCTCATTTCGGTTCGATTTCGATTCGATTTGCTCGATTTGTTTTCCGCTGATGTGATCGTGTTCCTAGGGTCAGTAGCTTCTCAGTAGCTACGTGATCTTGGCAAGATCGTATTGCGAGGATTTGGAGTTGAGTTGGGTGAAAAGCCGAATTTGTTGAGAAGAAATTTTTATCGGCTCCCATTCACTCCCCCCCTCTCAGGTCGCCTAATCGGTCCTTCAATAACAAATATGTATAATAACTCCACGATTTTTCTGCAGCCCAGGGGACCCAGGAACATCCCTGGCCGGCCGGCCAGAGGCCCTCTAGGCGGCACGGCCAGGCCCTTTTTTGGCTCGGTTGTGTCTCATCTTTTACGTACATCTTCCAAATATTCTCCAGAGTCTGTGTTCCTTCGATCTTTCCCAGAAACAGAATATATCCTCGTATATTTAGGTTGTGTTCAAGGGATGGATTAAAATAAGGAATTTTGGTTCGGGTTTTGGAATCCGATAGATCGTATGATTGTTATAATGAAGAACTCTCATTACCGAACATTGTCGAGGTTAGCATGAAGAGTTGAGTACAAGGACATGATCATTGCTCGAAATTAAAACTCCCAAGAGAGAAAAATCCTAACTTAAGGCATCACATTATCTTGGCTTATGGTGGAACGAATTGAATTTAAAGCCTTGGTTGGATATGAATTTCTCTCGACTTGGAAAATCATAGAGTCATTCTTGCGCAAGGTTTTTCTAGAATTTATTTAAATAAAATCTCCTCCAATTTAAGCATTACTAGTACTTGCTAAGAAAAAATCCAAGTCCTCGCTCAAGATTAAGCATGGGTATAGCAAGAATAAACTTTTTAATGAGCACCACAACCATGATTTAATAATTCTAGACATTGCTGATGATAAATCATTACAAGAACAAAAATAAAATACTTGCAACAAGTGCGATCCAAGCAATTATTCAACACATTTTATTTGATTTTCAAGACTCACAATAAATTAAACTTGACTCTCAAACAACTAGCACACCGATGATAAAATAAAATCACACGACTCGACTCTCACACACCTACGAAACTGACTCTCTCAAAACCTTACGACGTCCTCGTCGTAGACAAAATAGGAGGAAAAACGAGGCTCGTAGGACTACTAGTGCCTCCCGCAATTGCACTTGACGCTTCTATTGCTCTTCTTCTTGTTGTCTTCTCTAGCAAATAACCTCCTCACGTTCTGGTTAAGGAACCTGAAGTCGTCATCTACCTGTCTCTCTAGCTCCTGCAGCCTACGGTAGAAAGCTTCTATTGATGCTATGTAATCATCAAGTCCAAAAATAGCTCTTGTATATTCCTTCTGTAACCTTGACAACAATTGTTATGCGGAGCGAATGGATCGGGCTCACCATTACCTTCATCGTCCTCTTGATCGCCATCTTGCCCATCATAATTGGTCTCTTCTGCAGCTCTTATGTTCTCCCATATGTAACTATCATTGTCGTCCTTCTCGTCTCCCCACGATCCAGGGCTACGATCATCTTCCCAGTCGCTATCGCCAGCGAAATCTTGCGGTTCTTCCGAGTAGTCCTTCCTCTTGCTGAGCAGACGCAAGGAACGCCTTGGGGGAACGATCACCGTGTTCTCTGTCACTTATTGAGATTCATCGTCGATGATCTCGATGACGGGGTAGCGAGGAGCGAGAGACTTGGTCGGACAGAGTCCTCCCACGCTCATCCGAGGCTGCATGTGCTGCCTCCTTACAAAGGCAGGCTGTAGATCACACTGGCGCACCCCCTGATGAAGGAGCTCGACAGCAGCCACTGGAACAGGCTGTGGAACGCCACCTGGAGAACTCTGGCCGCGCTGGCCAGGGCTTCTCCGGCGTCACCTTGCCTCCAGGCTTGATGCTCGGGCTCCTGCTGCCTCTCATGGTTTGTGGTTTTGATTTGGGTGGTTTTTGTTGAAGGGAAAGGATGGATTTTCGAGGTGAAACATGCATCTATTTATGTGCCAAAAGACTTGGACGAGAAGCCCATTCTTTCCTGGTTTAAACTTTCCAATTTTCAAGACGCAGTTTAAAGAGTCTGTGATGAACAAAACTAGGGCTGATGGAGGTCAAACGGGGGCAGGAACACCCCCTGCTACGCGGCCATATGGGGCCTGGGCCGCGCGGCCTGGGCTCTTCTTGAGCCCAAAGCAGCCCAAATTTTTACGGGGTCCACTAAGTTCAATGAATAGCCTATGGGTCGTCGGGTTTACGCAGAAACAAAACAGAGACTAAAACAAAAACAAAACTCAAAACTATATACAAACGTACCTTGCTTAACGTCATTAGGCTTGACGTTCGGCGTCATCTTCGAATGAATAGATGTCAATGTAATGAAGGGGGGCGATATCCGGCTCCAAATAAACCTTCAACCGCTGCCCATTCACCACATATTGATCAACTTTAATATCCATAATCGTTACCGCTCCAGTAGGTCCATCCCATTTTCTTTGCAATTTTTCTTTGCCGAACAATTTAAACCTCGAGTTGAAAAGCAGTACCTTGTCACCCTCTTTGAATTCTTTCTTTTGTATACGCTTGTCGTACCAACGTTTCATTCTTTCTTTGTATATGCTTGCTCTATGATAAGCCTTCAACCTTGTCTCTTCAAGCTCGCTTATTTGAATTCTCCTCTTTACTCTTGCAGCATCCACATCAAGATTCATTTCTTTTATAGCCCAATACGCCTTGTGTTCTAATTCAACGGGCAAATGACATGTTTTTCCATAGACAAATTGATATGGGGTCATACCTATGGGTGTTTTATGCGCTGTTCTGTATGCCCATAATGCTCCGTCTAGCCTCTTTGCCCAATCTTTTCCACCTTTGAACACTGTCTTCTTGAGAATATCCTTTATTTGTTTATTTGAGGTTTCTGCTTGGCCATTTGTCTGATGATGATAAGCAGTAGAGACTCTATGTTCAATCCCCAACTTTAATAAACATTTGCCGAAGTCCTTGCCAGTGAAATGAGATCCTCCATCGCTTATCAAGATTCTCGGTACTCCATATCGAGGGAATATAATTGTCTTTATCGTATTATTTGACTCCTCGGTTGATGCTTTTCTACATGGGGGTGCTTCCACCCATTTTGACACATAATCCACCATCACTAGGATGTGTTCAGAGCCATGTGAATTGACGAACGGTCCCATGAAGTCTATGCCCCAAACATCGAATAAATCAATTTGCAAATTATAATTCAGTGGCATTGCATTCCTCTGTGATATATTTCCCATTCTCTGGCATTCAGGACAAGTTGCAACATACCTCTTTGCATCCTCGTGCATCTCTGGCCAATAAAATCCGCTAGCCCATACCTTTGCCTGTGTTCTGAACTGCCCATAGCGTCCACCATACTCAGATGTGTGACACTTTCTCAATATTTCCTCTCTTTCTTCTTTTGGTACACATCTTCTCAGCACTCCGTCTTCTCCATATCTGTATAGGTATGGTGCATCCCAATAGTACTTTTTCTTTTCCGCGCTCACTCTTCTTTTAGAGTTTCTGTCCAAATGATCTAAGGGAAACCCTTTTAGTGAACGTATAATGTCTCCCATCCAGTTGCTTCTATCAAAGACTCTGTATAGATGATCGTCTCTCATTTTATCTTCAATAGGCTCTAGTTTGTCATCATCTCGGTTCATTCTTGACAGGTGATCAGCCACAACATTTTCCGTGCCTTTCTTGTCTCTAATCCCCACATCAAACTCTTGTAGCAAAAGAATCCAGTGAATTAGCCTTGGTTTAGCATCTTTCTTTGTCAAAAGGTACTTGATTGCAGCATGATTAGTGTAAACAATTACTTTCGAATTAACAATGTACGATCTGAATTTTTCGAAAGCAACTACCACAGCGAGCAATTCTTTTTCAGTAGTAGCATAATTAACTTGGGCCTTATTGAGCGTCTTGCTCGCATAATAAATTGCATATACGTTCCCTTCTTTTCTCTGCCCAAGAACAGCTCCAACGGCATAGTCGCTTGCATCACACATAATCTCAAATGGGAGGTTCCAATCTGGAGGTTGGATGATGGGGGCACTTATGAGCGACTCTTTTAAAGTTCTAAATGCTTTTAGGCATTCATCATTGAAGTTGAAGGTCACATCCTTCTGCAGAAGTTGTGTCAATGGCTTGGTGATCTTGGAAAACTCTCTAATGAACCTTCTGTAAAATCTCGCGTGTCGGAGAAAGCTTCTCAACGATTTAATATCAGTTGGAGGTGGTAGTCTTTCAACTGTCTCAATCTTTGCTTTGTCCACCTCTATCCCTTTCTCAGAGATTACATGGCCCAAGACTATACCTTGCTTCACCATAAAGTGACACTTTTCCCAATTAAGAACAAGATCAACCTCTCCGCTTCTCTTTAGAACTTTGTCCAAATTTTCTAAACAATTTTCAAAGCTTGTGCCATGCACTGAGAAGTCATCCATGAATACCTCCATAGTTTCTTCAATAAAATCAAAAAATATAGCCATCATGCATCTCTAGAACGAGGACGGTGCATTGCATAAACCAAAAGGCATTCTTCTATAGGTGAAGGTTCCATACGGGCACGTGAATGTGGTCTTATGCTGATCATCTGGGTTTATGGGAATTTGAAAGAACCCAGAGAATCCATCTAGATAGCAAAAATGTGAATGTTTAGCTAATCTTTCAAGCATCTCATCAATGAATGGCAACGGGAAGTGATCCTTCTTCGTTGCTTTGTTCAATTTCCTGTAGTCGACACACATACGCCGTCCCGTGACAGTTCATTGTGGAATTAATTCATTCTTCACCATTGTCAATCCTCCTTTCTTTGGTACACAATGTACAGGGCTCACCCATTCACTATTTGGTACTGGATAGATGATTCTGGCGTTCAATAGCTTAATCACCTCTTTCTTTACCACCTCATGCATATCGTGGCTCAATCTTCTCTGATGCTCAAAAACTGGCTTATATTCATCCTCTAAATGTATACGGTGTGTGAAAAATGCTGGACAATTGCCTTTCAATTCTTTGATTGTGTAACCAATCACTTGTGTTTTCTTAATAAATTCAGCAACTTCTCCATTTCTTCTGAGCTCAAATCTTCGCTTACAATCACTAGATATGTCTTCTCATTCCCCAAGAACGCATATTTCAATCCCTTAGGAAGTGGCTTCAGCTCAACATCAGACGCCTCCTCTTGTTCTTGAAACAAATTCCCGATCTCCTCAAACTTGTTTTCACAACTTCCATCTTGTGGTTCTAATGCTTCCTTTGCCTCCTCTAGTTTTTCGTCTTGCTCGTTGTCGAATGGCTCACCCTCGATTGCTCGTTGAAGTGGGTCTCTAAGGTTTTCAACAAAGCAAATACTCTCCACTTCTTCGTTGTCAAGAGGGAGAGGCGAAGGAATACGGGAAGCAGGTAGAAAGTTGTATGTGTATTTAATTCCATCAAGATTAATGGTTGCTTTACCCTTCCCAGCATCAAGAACAACATCAACCAACTTAAGCAAAGGTCTACCAAGAATTATATCATCATGTTCTTCGTTGTAAACATCAATCACGAAAAAGTCAGTTGGAATTGATTTACCAGAGATAGCAACATCTAAATATTTAAGCATACCCAAAGGTTTTATTGTTCTACCATCCCCCATAATCAATCTTGTAGAAGTTGGAGCTAAGTCTAAGGTCTTGTTGTAAAGCTCATCGTAAATTTTAGAAGACATAACACTTACTTGTGCTCCGATGTCGCATAAAGCATTGCAGAATAATTCTCCATTGATCATGCAGCTGATGTGTGGTGTAGGTAGTGGTCTTTCCTCCGTGTGTTCTTCTTTTATTGCATAAATCTTGGCAAGCGTGCAAAGGGAGAAGATTCCGGTTTCGCTCCCATTATCCTCTTCACTTCTGCAACATAATCAGGGTCCACCTCTCCTTCTTCTTTGAATAGTTTCTGAATGATTTCTCCTGCTGATTCCTTGTCCAAGACGTATCCCGTGTGTTTATCTAGTGGAAAATCCACTTCTACAGCTTTCACTGAACCTTTTTGATTTGGAAACGGTCTCCTTTTGTTGAATATTTCTCCAAATTCTATAGGAATCCAATCCATTTGCTCAAACTCTCGCAATGATTTTGCATTTGCTAAGCTTTTGGCCTCTGATGTCTCTGGTTTGTCACTTTTATCACTTCGGAATGACCCTTCTTTATTGCACAAAGGTTCTTTCATCTTTTCAATAGTTATTTCCTTGATTGGTTGCTCTTTCTTCACTTCCGGGGCCATGTTTCTAAAAATTCCAGCAAGCACTCCTCGTCGAGTTCCTTGTTCTACGTTGCCCGAAAGCCTTGATTCCCGGTATCTTTGTGTTGCCGCTCCTTTACTAATTCTCTAAAGGATTTGAGCAGCTGCTGTGAGTGTTTTGTCCATGAGATGTCCTCCTCAACACATACGGACAAATTGCATGCACTCGGGGGTTAGGCAAAAATAAAATGTATGCAACAATATGTCACCGGTGAATCCAAGCTTCGGTCCTTGCTCAATTAATCCGTTGAAACGATCCCAGGCTTGATCAATTCCCTCATCTTCTCCTTGCTTGAAACTAATCACTTGCTTCTGCAAATCTTGCACCTTGCTTACGGGAAAGAATTTCCCACATAATTTTTGCATCAATAAATCAAAAATTCCTCTTGCTTCGAAGGATGCGAGCACATACCACCTCTTTGCTTCATCTGCAAGCGAATAAGGGAAAAGATTCCACCTGAACCAAGCTAATGGAACACCTTCTTGTTGTATTGTATTGCATAGCATCGTGAAATGCGCAATGTGTCCATATGGGTTATCAGTCTCCACCCCTCTGAATGGATTTGCAGCCGCCATCCTGATGATCTCCGTACTAATTTCATATTTGGATGCTTCGAGCGTTGAATCTGATTTTTGTATGTCGAAATCCTCCATTCGCGGGCTGGCATAATCTCTCAATGATTTCTCTGGTTCTCCAATGGGCTGGATGATAGATCCCATCTGGACAACGAAAAATAAAACAAAAACAAAAAGATTTTTACAGAAAAAGTTAGATGTTAGTAGCCAACAAAATTAGTACAAAGTTAAACGTAAATAACTAGCTTGTTCCCCGCCAACGGCGCCAGAAAAGCTTGTTGGCACGCCGAACGTGCACCAAGATCCACCGCAAGCGCACGGATCAGTTGTAGCTTTTCCCTCAAGAGAGTACTCCCCCAAGGTTATCAATCCACGGAACAAGTGGGTTATTACACTTAACTAAGCACTAATTGAGTTTGCAAAGACTTAGATATGAATTGGATCTAATCTAATATGGTTAGTAAATCAATCTATTCTAGATTAGCAAGAACAGTTGATGATGAGCACAAGATATGAGGAACGGATGCTCATAGGGCCTAGGATCACTTGTAGATGCCTCGCATAACATGAAGAAACCGATCTAATCTATCACAGAGGTGAATATGAACCAAGCTCAGTAGTTTTCCCTCCCGCAAGATGTCACCAAACAGGGGTAATCTGCTACTGAGCTACAAGGATCATATTCATGGCTAAAGATCTAAGGAGAGCGGAGCGATCGACGCATACCAAATCAAAGCCTAGCTAGGGCATGATATAGATGAAGAACAAAGCCATAAGAACATGATAGATCGATAATCAAAATGTGGATTCAACGATTACATCTCAAGATCACCATACAACCCCATGAACATACGAAGGATTTACCCCATGTAGATTGATGTTGAAACGCTAATCATGGTGGTAAACTCCCTGTGAAGATGATCTCCTTGCTGTCCTCTAGGGTTCAGCGCCGCCGATGCGTCCGTTAGGGTTCCCGGCTCCGCTTCCTCCACGTGGATGGCTTCTAGATTGGATCTTGATCAATCATTGGTGGTTGTTTGATGTCTTCGTCTCCTCTGGTGCGGCTCTCCTCGTCTCTGGCGGATGGCGTCTCATATATAGCCTAGGGTTGACGAATGCTTTGCCTCGAAGAAATGGGAGCACGATTGGACCTAGAAATGGGCTGGGCTGCGCGGCAGGGTGGTCTTGGGCCGCGCGGCCAGGGCCTTTTCTGGCCCTGATCCACTTCATCTTTCACGTGTTGATCCTTCTCCACGTCATCAGCATATGTACGCCTTAAGCCCATCGTCAAGTCACCAGAACTAGCCCAAATGTGTCGAGTTTCCTACAAAATCACAATATACTCCAAAATAGAAGACACATGTGGAATCGGGGTCATTTCAGTGCCAAGTGGCGGGGTTAGCATTAGAATAAGCTTGAAATTGATATATAAACAACACCAAAAGCGTGTCATTTAACAGCGCCAACACTGTCAGACGTGGGCCCAGGCCGAGTGTTATCATGGTCGGTGAGGGGCCCTGGGTACCCATATCCCACGACCACCAACATATCCATATTTTTATTTTTATTGAATACGAATAATTTGGATTTCTAGACATCTATATCCATCCCTACTTTAGCTTATGCTTCTCGTTCTTCCACATGTACGATGTGGATCATCATGACGTCCTCGACCCTTGGGATCGGAACTCCATGTCTCCTGCTTGATTCTTGTCTCCATGGCTGACTCCATTGATCTATCAACTACATATCATGAGCCAAGCCAATCATATAGCACTAGTCCAACTTCATACCTCTCCAAATTACACCCTATCCTTCAGTTAGTTCATATACTGCTTCCGTTCTCAAACGCTAGGATAGGTGTTTGCTGCAATTAGTTTATTTAATAGCGCTGCTAGAATTCGATCTCAGGTCCTCTTGCTCTGATATCATATTCAGTTCCACCCAAAAGCCTAAGCTCCTGGAAAAATATGCGCAGTTTACTTATGCTTCAACTGTTCCAATACTCATACTCCCTTCATTCCAAAATATAAGTCATTCTAACTTTCATGGATAGTCAAACTATTTTATCTTTGACTAAAATTATGGAGATGATTACAAGGATTTATGATATCGAATAAATAAATTATGAAAATGTATGTAACAATGAATCTAGTGGTACTTATTTGATATTATAAAGGTTAGTACTTTATTATCTAAACTTGGTCAAACTTAAGAAAGTTTGACTCTCCAAGAAAGTTGGAATGACTTATAATTTGGAATGGAGGAAGTATTATGGATAGGTAACTAAATTAAGATACCTTTATTCTATACAGTGAATACAGTACATGAGTTATTTATAGCTTGAAAATTAAGAAAGCACTTTCTCTAAGAACCATAAGACTACGACAACTCTTCTGCTGAACCAAGGGTTCCCCATTCTTAGCTCCTGATAAATACAAACACACACTTTATGTAGCTGCTAGTTTGAAAGCTGAGAGCACAGCCATGCCGACATCACAGAGGTTTGCGGCCCAGGACAAAGAAATTTGCAGTGAAGATCCCTTCCCTGAGATAATTTAGCACCCGTTAATTTGATGAAATTTGGATTTGGTTATTCGTTTTGTTTTCCTAGAGGAAAATTTGGTTATTTACTTTTGCCATTGGCCTTGCTAAAAACCATTTATTGGCGCTCTATAAAACTTTAGTTGCCTACTTGCCTTTCTCTAGATAAAGTCAAAGTTGGACTTACCGGCCGCCCTTTAGAAGGCCTTCAGAGGCAGTCTGAAGGAAGTTGTATATTTCCACGCTGCCTGCTGGAGCAATACGGAGGAATTCTAGTATGTTTACCTAAGAAAATACGGATTAGTTCACACAGTTAAATGCTAAAGACCAAAAACTTTAGATCATGTAACTAAAGAGGAAATTATCCTAAAGCATTTAGTTTTACAATTGCACGAGTCACGATGCGTCCGGGGCGTGTGCATTGGAAGCTAGTCAATGTCAGTTTGTTGGGATCCATCTTCTGGTACCATGGGCAAGGAAAATCTTCAGCAAGATCCTTGACGATGATGACCTTTTTTAATAATAAAGAAACAAAATCATTCTAGTTAAAATGGATCTTCATTTGTATTAAGGATCTGGATGATAGAGGATAGCACCTCAAATCCTGCATCCTTCATAGCCTGAACACATTGGCGAGTAGTACGGATATCAGGTAGGCCATCACCAAGCTCAATCTCAGCCTTGATAGCCAAATGTTTAGCATTGTTTGGATCGAACCGGTCGGTCATGCACCATTCATCTAGTGCAAAACACTTCCCAGGTTTCAGCACTCGGTAGATCTCACTGTAGACGCCATGCTGCAATAATCAGGTAAAAAACATAAACAACGGTACAGATGTATTTTCGTGGGATAGATTTATGTTGCACATAGCCATACTGCATCAGGTGCATGGCAGGTAGCCTGTAATGCATATGCTGCCTCAAAGGTGTTATCAGCGATTGGCATGTTCATGAAGTCCCCCTGCAATTACAGCGAAGGCAACACACTTGTCTCTCATTCAGGTGCCAAAACCAGCAAATACAATGAAGAAAACCATAACAGAGTCATAAATGCCAATATACCTTCAAGAAGCAGCATTGTTCACTTAAACCTGCTGAACAAATGAGCTCCTGTAATAAAAAGTTAGTGCTCACATTAGATTGCTATATTTTTTTATATTATTCCAGTTATCAGTCTACACACACAAACACACACCTACCTTGCCCCTTGAGATTTGGTAATCATTGTTGTTCAGTCCAGTTATCAGTGTTGAGCTACAATAATAAATAGTGTCAAAAAATAATATTCTCTGGGTGATTTCCATGTTTGAACTAAACGAGTGGGCAGGGAAATAAACTTCATTTCGATCGTTACCTAAACCGGGCAATTTCTATTAAAGGTCCCCCAATTCCACATCCCACGTCTAGGACCTGTAAAATGGATTTTGATATGTTATCAAGGACCATATGCTAAGGACTAAAAAACAAAGGGTTGATACAAGGTGTGTTGACTCTTTATTAACTTCATACGTTTCATAATTAAGTCTGCATATTTGTGGTAATAGATGAAAAAGTAAATTTGCCCCCCTATACTTTACTCGGAATGTAACACCGATCATTTAAACATTTTACCATTCTACCCAATATCCTCTATACTTAATTAGCTAAAGAATTTTGTTGTCCACTAACCTTCATCCCCTTCTTGAGCCCAAGTTGTAGTGCAATAAAATGCTGATGACGCCTAATACATTCGCGTAAAGTTTCACCCTGCCAACTGAAATACAAAACGTGGGATTGAAGCAGAAGAATTACTACCACAAATGTGATCATAACTCAGCATCTGGATTAAGAGAAACGGATGGTGGTTATGTCAATAGTAACCTGCCAGCAAAATGGAAAGACTCGCCCCATCCATATTCGTAGAAGCCAGTGGCAAGATCATAGTACTTGTTTACCTGATTCGTACAACAGGAATTGTGCATATGTGATTTTGAGTCTGAAACCATAATAAACCATTAAAGGGAGTAATAATTATATAATGTTGTTGAATAGAAACTGAAAACTACCAAATCAGCATAATTTGACTTCCTTAATTCCTTTTCACCTCCATGTAGGTCGTGGTACTTCACATACGCCTGATAATAATTAAGAACTCAATCACAATGTGCTACGTAAGTGGCAGGATATGACTCAATAAGTTTTCTATTATGCCCTTGCATGTTTTTCGTGGTGTCTGCTGACTCAGATTTTCCTATATTTCACCATGCCCTCTTTTTGGCTGCCAGCACATTTTTGTCTTGTTGATCAAGTTCTAGACACGAACCAGACAGCCCCTAACCCCAGCAAAGAGTGTATTGGAGACCCACATGAGTGTGTGTGCGTGTGTGCGCCTACGCTACGTAGTTTTACAACTCTGAATTTTAGGTATCTATTTTTGCTCTCCATAGACGATGAGTCCTTTTATCATTTTACAGAAGGTTGCAAGATATACCAAAACTATAACAGGCTACTAAGGTAACACTTTTTTTTGCGAGAAGTGTTACAAAATTTTATTCTACGTCTCTAGAAGTAGATTAAGTATCTTTTGATACGATTGCAAACCTCATCAACAAATTTAAGTAACTCTCGGTGACAAGCTAACGAAGTTTTAAAGTTCAGTCTTCTGATTATAGAAATAAAACAAGGAAACCACATGAACCATTTTTTTTTTGCGGATCAATGGGTAATGAAAGAAAAAATAGAATACTGAAACGGTCGATTTGACTTGCTCCTTGCGAAGAGATCCTCCCACGCCCCGAGCAAGATCTAAATTCCCTGACTTTGCCATTGATTGACGTTCTTATTCTGCCAAGAAAATTATAGAAATTACCAGCAACAAATAATGAGGTATATCAGTATATGCATATGCAGAAACATGCATGAAACTCCTAACGCCGATGTAAGAACTTAGAAAGTTCTATTGTTTCACATCTATATCCATGTAACCTTAATTTCAAAAAGGTGCATGCAAATATATACATAATTCCTCGAAAGGTTGCTCCGTCCGCTTCAAATTCACTCGACTCTATTTTTGTTTCAGTGATTTTGTATTTGACCCATCACTAAGCAAAGTAAAAAATTGTAGTTTAATTACCTGATTCTGGAGTAGCCTGTTTTCTCAATACTCCTATAATAAGGAAGTTTTTCTCGGCGAGGTGCATGCTAAGGTGGCTCTTGGAAGTGTATTTATAGAAAGCGAGAAGACACTGCTCAGATGGGACTCAGGAGGCAACGTTATCCACATACACGCACGGCATCATCCCCACATCAATGAGTCAAAGAGACTGTTGAATGCCGTAGGAGTGATCACTATTATAGCGACCCTTATTTGTGTCAATGCAAAAAAAACTCATTCGTGTCAGCGATAGGCCCGCTGACACTAGGCCGATACAAATGGAGGGACTCATTCTTTGCGACGCAAAAAGCATGAATGACACCCTAAAGATACCGTCCTATTTCTGCACCGATTAGAATAATCTATTGTTCTAATCAGCTTTAAAGATTCACCACTACATTTGGGTGCCTACATCTACGATTTATTAAGCGCTAATGCGTTTGAGTGCACTAGTCAATGCGGTTGTTGACTAGGCCATCATGCTTGTTAACCTACACATACAACATATGTATATTCAATTGAATGTGAGCATGTATATGCTAAATGGGCTCGGCCCATTAGGCAAGCAAGAGAGGCCGTTGGGCTGTAATGTCGTCCATGGCCACACGTACGCTCCCATCGCGTCGGGACGTCGGCTTCTACAGACCCCGTTGCGCACAAGAAGCCTTCACGTCGGCTTGCATCACTACAGGAAAACTACCTTCAGTACCAGTTGGTAAGGGCACGTTAGTACCGGTTCTGGAACCGGTACTAACGTTTCGAGACTAAATTGGCAGTCGTTTATTACCGGTTCCAGAACCGGTACCAAAACGCGCACGTTAGTACCGGCTGGTGTTACCAACCGGTACTAACGTGCGTGCCCTGCCGCGCGCCGCGGGCAGGCAGTTTAGTACAGGCTGGTGTTACAAGCCGGTACTAAACTGTTTTTTCTTTTCTCTTTTCTTTTATTTTATTTCTAATTCGTATTCCGTATTGTATCCGTTCTAATGCGTATTCGTATTTTATCCGTTCTAATGCGTATTCGTATCGTATCCGTTCTAATGCGTATTCGTATCGTATCCGTTCTAATGCTTATTCGTATCGTATCCGTCCTAATGCGCTTTGCGTATAAAGTAGTATTACGTTACAATCATATATAATCTACATATACTTAGTTAGCTGACTAAAAAGTATTACATATATATAAAACGTTTCTCAAAGATGCTCTAAGGTCATTCTTTCTTCTTCTTTTGGAACTCCTCTTCCTCCTCGTACTTTCCTCGATCAGGATCCATTGCACCAATGCTTATTCTCTGATCCGCATAAAATTCACCATTCGGATTCACGACCTCATCGAGCAGGAATCCCATAAGTTGTTCTTGAACTGCCTTGACTCGTTCCAGTTCAATGAGGTCTTCTGACATTTTCATAATCTATCAAAAAAAATCTTCGTTAGTCTTAGTAAACATATTTGCATAACGAAAATTTAATAAAATGGTAGGAAGTTTACGTACGTCAAATTATCTTTTCATCATCTGCTTCGGACCTACAAATGCGTGGATGAAATCGCATACGTAGTACCCACACAGGTTGTTTCCTTGTTCTTGTCTCATACACTATATATACACGTATATGAACAATCGGTTATGTAATACTCTCTCGATGTTTGACTAAATGAAATAAGACTAATATGAAATTTTGAATGTATCGGAAAGTTAGGCCTCCATACAAGCTCGTCCGTATCTGATATTCCAACTTGGTGTTTAACAAAGCGTTTCCACGCTTTGTCGAGAATATCAACGAGGCTTTGATAATTTGTCATCGGCTTTCTCAAAGAGTCGAACACCGTAATCCGGCATCGATTAATCTCGAGTACAAGGAGGATCCAGTGGAACCTTTACATATGAAGATGTAATTAATGTGTTGAATTTAGAACCATAAGATGAATGAATATAAAAATAGAAAATATGTTCAATACTAACCCGAAGAGGTACGGTAAAAGTATGAATGGACGTGTATGTTGCACCATCAAGGCATTGAAGATATTTGTTGTCGTTCGATTGGGATATTGTGCAATACTGTCCATGTGTAAGATATCCAGATCCAAGAAGCCAATGCCATAGTATCCCTTCTTCCGGCAATGTTGATACTCCATCCTACATGATACACAATAACATATAGTTAGATAGGCTTGACAACTATAGATACAATACAAACATGTCATTAAATACTTACAGAATCCATGCACTCATAAGGGACTTGGAAAGGGCATCTCGATGGTACCAAATATGGATATCTTCGAAATCAATCCACATATCACATGGCGCCCATAGTGTGAATTTCTAATGCGTGCTGCGAACATGACCAATCCATTTCCAGATTCTCGCATGTATCAATTGTGGAAGTCATACATTCTAGTCCCTAGGTGTGGTAGCAGCTCAGCCCATACAAGTGATTGCCCCAATTCGAACGGTTTTCGATTGCATCCCTCGTGCAGTGGAATATGATCTTCACCTCGCAGTTGTGCTTTTGTGAGGTTGGTTTGCTTCATAACCTCAACCAATTGTTGTTCTTCCTCTGATAGCACAACAAGCGGAGGAATCAATTGCTTGGATTGCTGTCCCAGCTATGCAATGCCTTTCGACGCACTGCTTTTGGATTGACCGCTTTTCGACGACGATGCACTAATTCTGTTTTCGACTTTCTTGTACGACTTCATGATTGTGCGGTCGTAGTCCGATACCTTTGCTTTGACCACAGGTGTGGCCTGTTTAACAAAGTGTCTTATGGCTGTCGGGTCAACCGGTTCCTTCGCTTTGGCTTTCTCTTGTCCTTAACCTTCTGAAAAAATCCACAATGTCTTGGTTGACGACCGCATCGGTTTCCTCAGCTGTTTTCTCGTACGGCAGCTTCGGGGGTGGAGGCTTCTCTTTCTTCTGCTTCTGCCGCTTTGGAGCCGGCGGAATTGGAGCCTTGTCGTACCTCTTCTTCGGCTGAGGCTTAGGTGGACTAATGTTGGCGCCCCTTGTACCAGTTGGTGAGGGCGGTTCCATGTCGTTGTCGAAACCATGTGGAGATGGTGGATCCATGCTGGGGTCCCTCGTAGCCGATGCTGCAGCCGAATCTGTTGTTCCTGGCTTCAATCTGATGTCTCCCTTAGGCTAACAGATCCATGTATTCAACCCATCTCGTAGTTCCTCTCCACCCTCACTTGTAGGGATTGGGATCGCAAGGTCTTCAGCCCAATCACCAGCCACTCGGTCAACCAAAACTCTAGCGTACCCTTCGGGAATCGGCACAATGTGAAGTGTCTCGCTCGGGACCAGTACTTCAGCAACACCTTCAGCACATAGCTTGAACTTCTTCCCAACAAGATAAAGAAGCTCACAATCTGTCCTCGTAGTGATGTCATCCACGGGATATCTTTCAGCGGCCATGGTGGAAGCAATGCTGCTACGACGCTGAGATGCGGGGCTGATCTCCAAATTCTCGCCGCCTGCAGCAGCACTAGGTTGTCCTTGCTATTGGCTAAGTACTTCTGCCAGGCACTGATCGACTCGCTCATTTATTTCTTGGGCTGTTCTATTTTCAACCTGAGCTAGCCTGTCGTGGAGCTCTTGCATTTGTTCTTGGATGGCTTTTTTGCTTCTGAAACGGCTTCGGTACGTCTGTAGATCCTGACTGAAGCCATGTTTCCATGATACTACGCCCATGCCTCAAGTCCGACTGTCGGTGATATTATCTCCGGCAGTCTTCCACGGGGTAGCCCACGGAAGTGATTTGTAATGCAGGGAAGATCGCAAAGATCGGAAGCAAGATGGTTAGGATGGACAGACACAGGGGTTTATACAGGTTCGGGCCGTCGACTTGACGTAATACCCTACGTCCTGTTTTGGGGTGTTGTATTGCATAGATTGTGAGTTGAGATGTCTTCAGATGAGTCGAGTTGTTTTTGAGGGGGTACCTACCCGGCTTATATATCGGGGGGCAGGGTTACAAGTCGGTTTGTATCCGATCCTATCTCTAAGAATCCTTTCCTTCTTTACAATAATTCCTATTCCAACTAGGACTTCTCCTCCCAGATCCTTCCTCCGTGCGCCGACTTGTCCCGCACGTCTTCAGGTCCAGAACGGTGGGCTGGGCCGCCCCCTTTTGGTGGGCTGCCAAGCTTGCTCGTGAGGTACCCGGGTACTATATCCCCCACAGTAGCCCCCGAGCACTTCTTGACCGATCGTTGGCTGTAATTGATCCGTCTTTTCTTCCATGATCCGAGTGCTCCAAGTTGTCTAAGATCTCATCCGAGTGGTTTCGAAGAAGATCCGAGTGGTTTCGAGGAAGATCCGAGTGCATGCTCAGACGTTCCTGAAAACAATTCTTCAATTATAGCCATAGTGAGGGGAAGGAGTGCTCTTCTTCACGACGCGACAGCGAAGTGAATACACTTAGCCCCCGGGCTTTGGGCAATTTTTATACGAAATTGGCCAAAGGTCTTCAACTTTTATCCATCTGTATCTTGATCTTCAATGGTGTGCACCTCCAGGTGCACCCATTGGGTGTAGCCCCCGAGCCTTGAGCAGAATAGAATATTCTGGTCGAGGGTTAAAAATATTATGAATCTTTTTTTAAACTTAATCCATCAATGGTGTGCACCTCCAGGTGCACCCATTGGGTGTAGCCCCCGAGTCTTGTTACGACTCAGCATGATCGTGTCAAGACTCTGAAAGCTATGAATTCCGACTGATTTTTTCAGCCCCCATGCCTCTAGACATGGATTTTAGATAATCTTTTCCTTCAGGGGCTTTTTTATTTCCCCTTTATAAGGATTTTGTCCTCAAGTTCTTTGAACTCGACATGACCTCCGAATCGTGTCCCACGACTCAGCTTGACCATATGGTAAGCCATCTTCTCGCAAGATTTATACTTGTCAGCATTTGACCCAGATTCCTGAGTCAATTTAGCGATAGTATCGCATGCCTTACGTAAAAATCAATTGCAAGGATGCAATATTAATTGCAAAATCAAGTCTGGCCGTCGACTAATTTTAGCCTCACGACCGAGTGGTTTCTGCTCCTGAGCACTAGCTCAGGAACCCACAAATTTGTTAGCGTAACAGAACCAAAAGGTCGTGCTACATTTCAGCCCATTTAGGCCCACTACTCCGCAAAGTCCGTTGTGTCCCTAACGGTTGCTTTACGGAAGGCGAAATATCGCGAGATATCGCGACTCTTTACCGCATCTTTGAATTCAAAGCGACGGGACGTGCCTGCGTCGGTTGAGTTCCCGAGACACGCATCGCGCCGCGCGCGGGAGGAACGGTTCATTCCTTTATAAGCCATCCCCGTCGCAATCTTCTTCCTTTACTTGCCATTTGCCTTCCCCGACGCTCCAGTTCTCCTCCTCGCGCAAGAGCAAACCCTAGATCCGCTCCCGCAGCTTTCCTCCTCGCTCTTCAGCCCCGCTCATCGCCATGGCGCCCAAGAGGAAGGAAGGCCCGAAGCGGAAGGAGAGGTCGCCGGCAAGGGCCCGGTCGTCCAAGGCCAAGGCCACCACCGAGGTCGCCGTGGATCGCGCCGCCGAGTGGAGGGAGTCCATCACCACCACCAGGCGCCTCGAGCAACACGTCATCGACGGCATCCTCCCCGACCAGCAAACCGCCGAGTGGCGCGCCGCCGCCGGTGAGTCCTTCCCCACCCCAAACTCCTCTGATTTGGTGGTGTTCGAATCTTTCTTTCTTCGTGGTTTTGGCGTGCCCGCGCATCCTTTCCTCCGCGGGCTGCTGCACTTTTATGGGATCAGTCTCTGCGCGCTGAATCCCAACTCCATTCTCCATATCGCCATCTTCATCAACCTCTGTGAGGCCTATCTTGGGATAGAGCCTCACTTCAATCTTTTTCTTCATCTTTTTCTTCTTAAACCTTATCCCCGAACCGACTGCCCGCAAGTAGTCGGGGGCGCCGGATTCCAACTCCGTGAGGGTCGAACTCGGGAGTATTTTGACATCCCTTTCCTTACCTCCAATAAGGGGTGGCAGTCCGAGTGGTTTTACGTAGGAAACCACTCGCCTGCCATCTCTCCAGAAATCGATTCTCGTCTTGTTCCCTCCCAGTCCTGGACCGCTCTTCCCAAGGAGAGTGAAATGGATCAGGTTCGGGAACTCCTGGGTCTTATTACCCAGTTGAAGGACAATGGGTTGTCGGCCGTCGGAGTGGCAGCCAACTTCGTTCTGCGCCGGGTCCAGCCCATCAAGCAGCGGGCTCACACGGCGTATGAGTATTACGCCGAGGGGGACAACACGCGCGAAGCCCCCGAGCGCGTCGACAAAGTCCAAGCCGCCGCTCGGCTTGGCAAATTCTTCGCGACCGGAACCTCCCTGAGGACCACTGACTGTCCTCCGGCGTTCAACTTGGGAAATCCACGCCCTGAGGTATTTAGTCAATCTGTTGTTGTTTTTTATTTCAATTCCACCCATTGGGTGTAATCTCAAAACTGAACCCAATTTTTGCAGGGTCGAGCTGCCTTTGTATCCCTCCCTCCTTTGCCTGAGATGCCAAAGGGAGTGGATCAACCGGCTCGGCGCAGGGCCGTTGGATCTGAAGAAGCAGTCGGGGGAAGTGAGAGTGATCTGCGCGACTCAGATATCACTCTGTTGTCCTCTCCTTCTCCCGATGTGCTATCTCCGAGTGGTGAGAAGGCTGCCCCTGCCCCGAAGAAGCGGAAGATCTCAACAGGGATCGTGTTTAGGGATGCGCCAAGCCGCCGCCAACTCCTTATCTCTGAGTCGTCTGACTCGGAAGAAGATGAAGCTGGCATGGCCGAGTCGTCAATCCTACCGCCAATCACAAGCTCGGAGCAGTCTCCTCTTGCAGTAATGCCTCTGAGTGCTGCAAGTCCGAGGGACCTCCCTTCTCCCACTCGGAAAGGAAAGCGCCCGAGAATGCGCATCTCTACTCTGTAAGTATCCTTATCATTTCTTTGATTTACCTTTATGTTCTTCTATTAGTGATCCATATATGCTTTATTCTGTAGCACACCATCTGAGGTCCCCTTCGCGGGTCCTCCGCCTCAGTCGGCTGTTGAGACCGAGGCCCCGTCAATCCAAAGTCCAGAGGTGCCGATCCACTCGGCTGATCTTCTCAGCGATCAGCCTGTGGGTCCGCCACCAGAGTCACTGCGAGCACCAACCCCGCCTCCACCGAGTCCTACACCAGCGTCGCCGACCCCGCCGCCAGTTCCTCAAGGCAGCCCCCAGCCTGCTCCTGTGGTTGAACCGACTGCAGCAGTGGAGGAGCCCCAGACTGCGGCGGTCGAGGTTGCTTCTGCGGTGGATGGCGCTTTGAGTGGTGGTGCTCCCATGACTCCTCTGGAGGAGTTCATGTCACTCCATCTTCGCATGGGCCACATAGCCAAGGTATTTCCTGAGCTACTTATTTTGTTGATATCAAGTACCGAGTGGTACATCAATTCGTATTGTCATCTGACTTGTCTTTGCAGGACTTAGCTGCTGATGCCGAGGCCAAAGCCTCGGTTATTCAAGAACTATCTTCCGCAGTTGCTAAGGCCGACTCCTTGGTGGTCCGAGTGGCTGAGCTCGAGGCTGCTGCGGTCCAGCGCCAGGCTGAGTTGGAGGAAGCCCAGCGTACCACTCGCGATTTACGCGGGGAGGTGGAGCAGGCTAAGCTCAACGAGGCCCAGGCCGTGCACGAGCTCAGAGGTATGTTCTTCCTTGTTTGTTTTTCTGTCAGACGTGAATATATTATTCAGATCTAACTTTTTGTAGATTATCGATATCGGATTATGTCCCAATTCGCAGAGCTCAATGCCAAGGTGGCCCGGCTGCAAGGTGAGGCTGAGGCGCTGCGCACCGAGAGGATTGCGCTGGAGGACGCTATCCGAGTGGTGGCGGAGGAGATCGAGCCGGAGGCGTCATCGTCTTCGACTTCCATCCTCGACCGCGTTCGGGCGCTCCCACGCTTCTTCAGGCGGCAGCTCTGCTCCATCAGCCAGGCTAGCTGTGGCCATGTTCTGGCGGTGCTCAAGTCGCTGTTCCCGGCGTCGGACCTGGAGCCACTCGGCCGCGGGTATGTTGCCGGCACCTCCGAAGACGACGTGGGCAGACTGCTCCTTGAAGTCGAGCCCATCGCCAATGTCCTGGCCAAGGATGTTGTTGATGACTCGGATGAGGCGGCCCCGTCCGGTGCTGGTGACCCTGCAGTGTAAATAAGATATTTGTAGTATTTGGTCGAACTAGAATCTTTTGAACAATGTTTAAACTGTCGTTATTGTATATAAGTTTTTATTGGTCTACAACTCCCTTTCTTTCTGCGCTGGCCTTAATTTCTGAGTGGTTGACCTGTTACGGAGTAGATTAACCTCGTTGGTCTCAGTCTCATGCCGCAGAGTCTTTGTCGTACGTTTAGAGCTTTGACTTGGCGAGTACTTTCCCTCTCGATTTAAGGTTTGTTCCACTCATACTTTATGTGCGTGACGCGAAAGAGGAAATGCGAGTAGTAGAAATAGATGAAAGATGAAATCAACTTTATTGATAACTCAATATAAACATGCCGAGTCGGAACTGGGGGTGACTACCCTCCAAAATCACTCGGAAAAACAAATGTAATAATAAAAAAGATAAATACATAACTGAATTAGGCGTAGAAACGCTGTAAGTGCTCGATGTTCCATGGATTTGGGATGTCTACGCCGTCTTCCGTCATGAGGCGATATGAGCCGGGGCGACTCACTGACTTGATAATGTATGGCCCCTCCCAAGGGGACGCAAGCTTGTGCGTGCCCTTGGTGTCTTGCTTCCTCCTCAGAACCAAATCGCCTGCTTCAAAGGATCTCTGCTTAACTGATCGATTGTGATAACGTCGCAGGACCTGAGCGTAGCGCGCGGCTTGGATCTGGGCAGCCAATCTCTTTTCCTCGATGCTGTCAAGGTCTTCAATGCGCGCCACTTGCGCGTCGTATTCATCATAGAACTCCACTCGGGGGGAGCCGTATGTGAGGTCCGTTGGTAGGATAGCTTCCGAGCCGTAAACCAGAAAGAACGGAGTTTGCTTCGTGGCACGACTCGGCTGGGTGCGCAGCCCCCAGACTACAGCTGGCAACTCCTTGATCCATCGTCCGTCGTGTTGCTTCAGCTGCTTGAATATCCGGGCCCTGAGCGCCTTGATTATTTCGCCATTGGCTCTTTCGACTTGGCCATTGGCCCTTGGGTGTGCCACGGATGCAGGGCATAGCTTGATGTTCCTCTCGCTGCACCAGTCTTTAAACTCCTGCGCCACGAAGTTCGTACCATTATCTGTGATGATACGATTTGGGACTCCGAAGCGGTGGGTGATGTCGGTGAAGAACTCGATGGTCTTGGCTGCCGTGTGCTTTCTGACTGGTTTCACCTCAATCCACTTGGTGAACTTGTCAATAGCTACAAGGGCATGGTCAAAACCACCAGGAGCCTTCTTGAATGGACCAATCATATCCAAGCACCAACAAGCGAAGGGCCAGGATGCTAGTATGGTCTGCAGCTGTTGTGCGGGTGCGTGTATTTGCCTTGCAAAATACTGACACCCTTTTGCAGCGCCGCACGATGTTTTCTGAGTCTGCTACAGCAGTCGGCCAGTAGAAACCAGACCGGAAAGCTTTACCAACAATGGTTCTAGCCCCGGCGTGATTGCCACAGATTCCTTTATGTATGTCTGTCAAGAGCTCTATACCCTCAGCGCGACTCACGCACTTTTGGAGGATTTGGGAAGCTCCAGATCGACGATACAGCTTGTCTCCGATGATGACGTAGCTTTTGCTGCGCCGCACGATTTGTTCCTGGAGCGAGTTTAGATCTTTGTCTTTCGCGACCTCTGCGGGTAATATGCCGCTGTCCAGATAGTCGATGATCTGGGTCCTCCAGTCCAACGCTTCGTCTACCACTAATGTGGCTGACTCTGGGGATTCTCCGACTTGTTGCTCCGCGACAGTACCACTCAACTACCTCGTCGTCAGCCGGAGCTTGGTTTTCTGTCCAGTCAGCTACGAAGTCGGCCAAGACCTGAGACTTGATAGCAGTACGTGGAACAAAGTTTATATGATGAGCAGCCAATTCTATTGACCACTTGACGATTCGGCCGCTGGCATCTCGGTTATGGAGAATTTCCCCTAAAGGATTTTCGCTCACCACCGAGATTGGATGGGCCTCAAAGTAGTGTTTCAGCTTTCTTGCTGAGATAAGAACTCCATAGAGTAATTTCTGCACATGGGGGTAGCGTACCTTAGATACGGTCAGAACCTCGCTGACGAAGTAGACTGGTCGCTGAACTCCATATGCGTGTCCTTCTTCAGGACGCTCGACCACTAGTACCGTGCTAACCACTCGGGGAGTAGCAGAGATGTAGAGGTAGAGCTGTTCTCTTGGTTGAGGTGGGACGAGGATGGGAGGGCTCTGCAGGTAGTCTTTGAGTTCCTGGAAAGATTGCTTCGCCTCGTCATCCCACACGAACTTGTCCTGCTTCTTGAGCAGTTTGAAAAACGGCAATCCGCGAACGCCGAGTCGTGATATGAAACGACCGAGCGCTGCCATGCATCCAGTAAGCTTTTGCACATCCTTTTGACAGGTTGGTGGTAGCATCTTGGTGATGGCCGTGATCGTCTCGCGATTTGCCTCGATCACGCGGTTGCTGACCATGAAGCCGAGTAGTTTACCTGAGGGTACTCCGAAGACACACTTTTCCGGGTTGAGCTTCCACCGGAATACGTGCAAGCGTTCGAAGACCTTTGTCAGGTTCCCTATCATGTCCTCGGGATTCATGATCTTGACCACGATATCGTCGATGTAGGCTTCTACTATGTCTGGAATCAATTGATCCAGACATGCTTGAATCGTCCTCTGATAGGTTGCGCCTGCGTTCTTCAGACCGAAGGCCATTGTGTTATAACAAAAGGCACCAAACGGCGTGATGAACGCGGTCTTTATTTGGTCTTCCAGCTTCAGGCCTATCTGGTGATAACCTGAGTAGCAATCGAGAAAGCAGAGCAGGGCGGAGCCTGCCGTGGAGTCAACGACTTGATCGATGCGGGGGGGGGGGGAACGAAGAGGTCTTTAGGGCAAGCTTTGTTGAGATCTGTATAATCGACGCACATTCTCCAATCATTATTATTCTTTTTTCTTACAAGAACTGGATTAGCTAACCAGTCGGGGTGGAACACCTCCTGAATA
The DNA here is from genome assembly GCA_015476505.1 of Urochloa ruziziensis. Classification (NCBI taxonomy): domain Eukaryota; kingdom Viridiplantae; phylum Streptophyta; class Magnoliopsida; order Poales; family Poaceae; genus Urochloa; species Urochloa ruziziensis. The sequence continues at coordinate 1,607,394 of CM027120.1, read as the reverse complement.
AACCCGGCTGCTAACAGCTTTGTAATCTCTGCCCTAATTGCCTCCTTGCGGTCCTGCGCGAATCGACGAAGCCTTTGCTTGATCGGTTTGGCAGTCGGATTGACCTTCAAGGAGTGCTCGGCAAGTTCCCTTGGGACACCTGGCATATCGGATGGTTTCCACGCGAATATGTCGGCGTTTTCCCTTAGGAATTTGACGAGCACTTCTTCCTATTTGGGGTCTAACTCTGCCCCGATGATGGCCGTCTTCTTTGGGTCGTCCAGGTCCAGAGAGATCCTCTTCAGCTCCGTCTCCTTGCTTGGCGCGATGGCTTCTCTCGCTGGCTTCTTGGTGGGGATCTCTAGAGCGTCCTTGTCCACCTCCTGTGATGCAGCCAGTACTTGTTCCATGCGCTTGGACATGTCCAGGGCGGCTGCCGCGTTGAGAGTTTCCTGCTCGCATGTGTATGCGACTCGGACGTCTCCCAAGACGGTGATTACGCCTTTAGGTCCTGGCATTTTGACCTGCAAGTAGACGTAATGAGGAATCGCCATGAACTTGGCGAGCGCTGGCCTCCCAAGGATGGCGTGGTATGCAGTTTCAAAGTTCGCCACCGTGAACTGCATGTGCTCGGTCCGGTAATTGTTCCGGTCTCCGAAGGTAACGGGCAATGTGATGTGCCCGAGTGGTTCCGCCCCCTCTCCCGGTATCAAACCGTAGAATGCGGACTGGGGGGGACTCAGGTCGAGAGTAGTCAGGCCGAGCTCCTTCAATGTGTTAGCAAAAAGGATGTTCAGGCCACTGCCACCGTCGACTAGTACCTTGGTGAGCCGAACGTTGCGAATCGTCGGGGCTACTACCAAGGCATGGGACCCGGGCTTCGGTATGAAGTTTGGGTGATCCTCCCGGGTGAATGTGATCGGAACTTCCGACCACTTGAGGTACTCAGGTACCGGTGGCTCCCTCGCGTGCATGACCTGGCGATGGGTGAGCTTCTGCTGGCGCTTCGACTCGAACTCTGGTCCGCCATAGATCATGCGCACCACTCGGTCGGCTTCCTGGAAGTCGTCGCCGGGCTCGTCGTTCCGCCTGTCGTCTCGCGGGGAACCATCGTTCCTCTTTCTGTATGGAGGGCCTCTGTTGCCTCCAGTGAAGGCTCGCTTGAGCCCGTAGCACTCTCGCGCCGAGTGCTTGTGTTTGTGGTAAGGGCATTGCTCATCGAGCATGCGCTGGAAGTCCTCTGGAGTTACCCGGCCTCTGGACCGGTCCAGGGCGGCGACCATATCTCCCTCGCTCTTCTTCTTGCGAGGTTGGCTGTCATTGCGTCGATGGTCGTCGTGTCGGTCTTCATCCTCGCGGCGGTCGCGTTTGCGAGTCGTCTTGTTCTCTTCTTCCCAGCGACTTCTGATCTCGCTGAGTTGTTCCTTTTCCGCGATCTCTGCGTCCGCCCACGTGCTAGCGACCCGGAACATGTCATTGACAGTCGCGGGTGGCTTCCGAGTCCACTTGTGAATCAGTCTCCCGTCGGAGATGCCGCGCTGGAAAGCTGACATCACCTCCTGATCCGTGACGTCCGTGATGGAGTTGCGCTTTTCTGAGAACCTGCGCACGAAGTCGTGCAGGGTCTCGTTCTTGCGCTGCCTGATCTGACCGAGGAGCCGCTTGCTCCCGGGCCTTTCCCAGGTACCGAGATAGTTACCGATGAAGAGTTCGGTAAGCTGCTCCCAGTTGTCGATGGCGTCCTGCGGGAGTCCTGCCAGCCAGTTGCGGCAGTCCTTGGTGAGCATGATGGGGAGATAGTTTGCCATCACGTCCTCGTCGCCGCCGGCCAGCTTGTACGGCGGTGTAGTAGATCTGAAGCCATTGAGATGGGTCAGATTTCCCGTCGTACTTGTCGATATCCGACAGCTTGAAGCCTCTGGGCCACGTCACGCTTCTTAAGCGCTCGGTGAACGACTGGAATCCGCCGATCCGACCTCTAGGGCGGGAATCGCTCGGACCCGATCCTGTCAGCTGCTCTTTGGGGTGTGCTGTCCCTCCTGCGATCCCGGTCCCTGGGCGGGGAACGGGTCCTCCGATAGTTCCGAGTCCTGGGTGGAGTTCGGTCCCGTCGGTAGGTCCTATTGCGCGGTGGAGTTCGCTCTCTTGGCGGAGTCGGTCGCCTGGGTGGTGGAAGCACTCGTCCTCGTGGCGGAGTGCGACCGCCATTGTTGCCGCGCCTTGGGCTACCGGAGAGGTCAGAGTAGTCTGACTCCGTCGAGTAGCCGCTCCTGTTGGGGTTACGACGGGGATTTCCATGATCCCGATCGTACTCTTCGCGCCGTCGGATTTCCTCACGGTGGCGCTCTTCGGTGCTGTTGGTGATGACGTCCCTCGCATCTCGATCTCTGTTGATCGTGGTGCGGAGGTCTTCATCACGACCCGATCCGCCGCCGGCCCGGTGTCGAGACGGACCGGGCTCAGGAGCGTCCGTGGTCGTTCTGCCTTGCATCTGGTGAACCTGGACGGAGGCGGCCTGCACGAGAGCCCTTACCTTTTCCAGGCCCGGAGTGTTAGGTGGCAGCCGATTGATTTCCTCGTTGATAGTAACGAGGTTCTGGACCGGTGTCTCGTAGACGTCGTATCCGTTGAACTCGAACATGCCGTCGCGCATCAAGTTCCGGGTGCTCCTCCGGTCGTGCTGATCCCGTTGGCGACGATGATCTTCAGAGTGAGGCTCCTGGAGTCGAGCAGTGCCAGATCCTGACGCGGTGGCTCCGTGCGGTCGTGCGGCTCTGCGAGTCGCCCGACTGGCGTTGCGTCCTCGACGCTGGTTCCTGGCTTCAGTCGTCTCCTCAGCTGGAGTGACCTCATCTTCTGAGACAGGATTGGTTGGCGTTGCTGGCGCCACCATGTAGCAATATGATCCGACTCCTTCTTGCGCGAGGTAGTCTTCCTCGGACTCGGAGAAGTCGGATGTGGGCGTATAACGCTCCAAACTACTCGGAGTCAATTCTCCGAGTGATCCTAGTAGTTCCGGCTCTGTAGAGGCATCGGACACTGTGTATCCTTCCGGCAGATCGTCCAGGATTGAGGGTCCCAGTAGATCTAACCCGTAGGAGTCGCTCCCAGAGAAGTAATCATCCGACTGGACGATGTCCTTCATCTTCTGCTTCGAGCAAGCGCGCAAAAGCCAGGGGTCTGGACAGTAATGACCTCAGGGCTCTGGACGCGTGTTGGTTGAGCGTTTACTGCTCTGCGATGATTCGGCGACGCGACTCTCAGGAGTCGGATCGGAACCGAGTGATTGTAGATCTGTTCCCGACTGGTCTGACCTCGCGTTTTGCGATGGACTCAGCGGGGTAGATCCGGCACGATCAGATGCGATTGGACCGGATTGGGCCGTGATGGCCGAAGTCGGCGCCAGAGAGGAGACCTCCGTGGCGACCGTAGCTCCTGCCGCTTGGGTATCCAAGGCGGCGGTGATGACGTCCCCGAACTGGATCTCGACTTCGTCGACGTCCGGGAGGTTGCAGCTGTCCAAGATCTTGACGCGATCCATCGAGCTTACCAGATTGATCTCGGCGATATCCCCTACCTGGCGCGCCACTGTCGGTGATATTATCTCTGGCAGTCTTCCACGGGGTAGCCCACGGAAGTGATTTGTAATGCAGGGAAGATCGCAAAGAGCGGAAGCAAGATGGTTAGGATGGACAGACACAGGGGTTTATACAGGTTCGGGCCGTCGACTCGACGTAATACCCTACGTCCTGTTTTGGGGTGTTGTATTGCGTAGATTGTGAGTTGAGATGTCTTCAGATGAGTCGAGTTGTTTTTGAGGGGGTCCCTACCCGGCTTATATATCGGGGGGCAGGGTTACAAGTCGGTTTGTATCCGATCCTATCTCTAAGAATCCTTTCCTTCTTTACAATAATTCCTATTCCAACTAGGACTTCTCCTCCCAGATCCTTCCTCCGTGCGCCGACTTGTCCCGCACGTCTTCAGGTCCAGAACGGTGGGCTGGGCCGCCCCCTTTTGGTGGGCTGCCAAGCTTGCTCGTGAGGTACCCGGGTACTATATCCCCCACACCGACCAGTGTGTTCTGGATTGCCAAGAGCATAAGTCAGCTTGTCCTTCTCTCGGTCAGGCTTGAAAGATCCATCTTGCACTTTCTTCATTGCTTCGTCTAGCCTGTCGACCGCGGCGGCTATGACATCGCTAGTGATAAACGCACCATTTTCCATGTTTAGTCTGCCTTCATGACCATAGAAGGACCACCTCACTCGTAATGGCCACGAGAGTGTCTGCGGTACGATTCCTCGTTGTATCAATTCATCTTCCATCTTCTTCCATTTCGGAATCGCCTTCTCATAACCTCCTAGTCATAGATGGTGGAACTGACTTTTCTTCGAGGCGTTTTCTGTGTTAGTTTTAACTCGCTTCAGGTAGTCTGCCGACAATTGATTCTGCAAGAATTCGTCCCAAAATGGCCTTTGGTTCTGGTACTGCTTCTCAAAATCTGGTGTGAGATTCTTCTTGACGAAATTGGCTTTCAACTTCTTCTTAAATGACCGAAACTGGTTAGCCATCTTCCTCATCGTCCAATCCTTGACTTTCCCTAATTTGCCTTCCGGAAATGTGAAGTGTGTAGTGATCTGCTTCCATAACATTTCCTTCTCTGACTTCGGGACTATTTGTCGAACTTGAATATTTGGATCACTGTTTTTAGATATCCTCCAAAGCTCGTACTTGATGGGGATGTTTTCCCTAACAAGATATCCACATTGATTCACATAAGCCATCTTAATCCCAGGCGATGCCGTTGCTTCACCATCATCTTTCGCTGCTGTGACCAGGGTATGCCCGGTCATCTTTCTTTTGCAGCCTCGCTTCCGTTTTGGAGGCTGCGATACAGATGCCTGAAAATAATTAAACTATTAATTAATAACAAATTAATTAATACAAAATTAATCCAGATGCCCGATCAAAATCCTTATGTATACCTCGGTCTCATTGTCTTCGTCAAGACAGGTTTCTTTTTCTTGGTCGTCTCCATCATCATCTTCCACATCATCTCCATCATCATCTCCATTCCCCCGTCCCCTCCATGTCCAGATAAATCAAGAAATAGACTGCCGTCAAACTCTACGGGGTCTGTACCGTCTCGAACCATATTATGAAGCAACTCCTCCTCCTCGCTATGTCTCGTCATTTATCCTAATATATGGTAGGACTAAGTTATTCTAACACATATGAATTTTTTTCAACACATATTAATTTTTCTAACACATATGAATTTTTCTAGCACATATGATATTTTTCTAACACATATGAATTTTTCTAACACACATAAACTTTTCTAACTAACACATATGAATTTTTCTAGCACATTTGAATTTTTCTAGCACATATGGTATTTTTCTAACACATATGAATTCTCACGGCGGTGAGCCCGGCGAGCATCGCCCGCAGCGGATCCGCGCAGTGGCCGGGCGCGTCGGTGAGGTAAGCCACGTTGAATATTTTTTTCCTGATTTTTAAAATTTTCTCCTATTTGAAAAAACATTTGTGAAAACTTTTCTGAAATCTTTCTCTTCCATTTTTTGAAAACTTTTCTAAAAATTTTATGAAAACTTTTGTGGCCAAAACTTTTTTGAAAATTTTATGAAAACTTTTGTGGCGAAAACATTTTTGAAATTTTTATGAAAATTTTGTTGCGAAATTTTTTTAGAATCTTTCTGTTCCGTTTTTCAAAAATATTTTTGAAATCTTTATGAAAATGTTTTGCCAAACTTTTTTGTAATATTTCTCTTTCATGTCTTTCCAAAAAGTTTTACAATTTTGTTGCAACTTTGTTTTTTATAATTTCCAAAAAAGGAAAGATGGAGAGAGTGACCGGTCGGGGACACCCGTAAACGGGCTGTCGGAAATCGCCCGGATGGAAGGCTCCGTCCGGGCGGCCGTAAATTAGCCTTGCCCATTTAGCATATACATGCTCACATTGAGTCAAGGCAGTTCAAGAACAACTTATGGGATTCCTGCTCGATGAGATCGTGAATCCGAACGGTGAATTTTATGCGGATCAGAGAATAAGCATTGGTGCAATGGATCCTGATCGAGGAAAGTACGAGGAGGAAGAGGAGTTCCAAAAGAAGAAGAAAGAATGACCTTAGAGCATCTTTGAGAAACGTTTTATATATATGTAATACTTTTTAGTCAGCTAACTAAGTATATGTAGATTATATATGATTGTAACGTAATACTACTTTATACGCAAAGCGCATTAGGACGGATACGATACGAATAAGCATTAGAACGGATACGATACGAATACGCATTAGAACGGATACGATACGAATACGCATTAGAACGGATACAATATGAATACGCATTAGAACAGATACGATACGGAATACGAATTAGAAATAAAATAAAATAAAAGAAAAGAGAAAAGAAAAAAACAGTTTAGTACCGGCTTGTAACACCAGCCGGTACTAAACTGCCTGCCCGCGGCGCGCGGCAGGGCACGCACGTTAGTACCGGTTGGTAACACCAGCCGGTACTAACGTGCGCGTTTTGGTACCGGTTCTGGAGCCGGTAATAAACGACTGCCAATTTAGCCTAGAAACGTTAATACCGGTTCCAGAACCGGTACTAACGTGCCCTTACCAACTGGTACTGAAGGTAGTTTTCCTGTAGTGATGCAAGCCGAGGTGAAGTTCCTGTGTGCGACGGGGTCTGTAGAAGCCGACGTCCCGACGCGATGGGAGTGTACGTGTGGCCATGGACGGCATTACAGCCCAACGACCTCTCTTGCTTTCCTAATGGGCTGAGCCCAGCTTCCACGACAGCTCCAGCTCGTCAGTCCCTATCCGCGGCCACGACGCGCACGTCGCGAAACCGCCGACCGCGTTCTGCTCGCAAAATCCGCACCCTCGACCCCTTGTTGATCCCTGTTTTGCCCTACAAAGCACAAGCCGCGGCCCCGTCCTTTTTTTTCATCGCCTTCAGAACCATGTGGCCGAAGAATCAGGATCTCCCAGCAACACCCACAAGTAAGCAAGGGAGAGAAGAGGAGAAAGTCATGGATGGTTTACTCATCGGCGAGAAGACAGCGGCCCATGGGGATCGGCGCTTGAGGGAAGAAGACCGTGTTGGCGTTGTCGTGCCGACCTGCCTTGCCGCCGTCCTGCCCTCGTGGGGATCCACCGCCGCTGTCGGTAGGGGGTTAATCGTCGGGAGAGGGAGGGAGAAGTTGCCGGTGGGTGGCGGCGCGCCAGGGCCACCGGTGCGACGCGCCTTGCTTTGCGAGGGCGCCGGCGGCAGCTGGAGCAAGGGAGAGATCAGGGCGGTGCTGGCTATGGCAAGAGCAGGCGCCGACGGCGAGGGGGCGACGAGGACGGCACGGGGAGGGCGCGGTGCCAGGGTGCTCGGTCTCGGGATTCAGGTGGGAGATGCCACAGTGGGGAAGTTGAAAGACCAACGTACCCTTTCTTCAAAAAAATATAATTAAAAGGAGGAAACGGGAGGAAATTCTAAGGACCATAAAAAAGCTCTTACAATATAGAGGAGTATCTCGATAGGGTTGGCTCAAGATTGCAAAACTCCTTGAGTTTGGGTGCAAACACTAGAAGAAACCTTTAGTTGCACATTTAGATGTCATATTATTTTAGTTTATATCTTATGCAACTAGATTGTGCTATAGGTTAAGTTTTTAGAAGAGATTAATTCACCCGTTCCATATTAGGCTATACAAACAACGATTCCTTTCCCTCCAAAAGTGACAGGTCTCCTTGTTACTCATTCACTTCACTGACGATGATGGCCCTCGAAGGATTAATATAGAAGATGTTTATGTTTTTTCCTGTTCTAACGCAGTGATGGGCCTTGCTATGAACCATTACTGCTGGGGCCTCCAAAAGTGACAGGTCTCCTTGCATAGCCAATGGTGACGGTCCCGAACAATACTCATTCACTTCACTGACGATGATGGTCATCGAAATATTAATATATAGCAGATTTATGTTCTTTCTCTATGCTGAAGTTTACTTCTATTTTGACTGGAGTAATGCGCTAGTCAAACCATAACAAACAGCTACTTTTATGATCTCTGTTACTATTGACTTTTTTCACGTGGTGTATTGCAACCAGTAGAAAAAAAATTAGGAGGAAATGTTTCCCAAAATATTAGTAGATTTTGTTTTCAGGGGGAAATGCTGCTCAACGTATTCTATTTGTACTACAGTGCTGATAAAGCAAAGTGGCTGTGTGTTATGCTTAGACTAGCGCATCATTATTACTACAGTCAGATTAAAAGTAAATTTCTGCATAGAGAAAAAAAAGCACACACACCGGTTATAGCTATACTAATCACAGACTCTCTAAAAATCCCACCTTAATCGGAGAAAAAGAAAAACATCTAGCCGTTGATCTATAGTGGGACTAACTCATTACCGTTGAGATAAAAAAAGAGCCCGTGCTACTCAAAAGAAAAAAAAGGAGGAGTCATATTCCAACCGTTCACAACATCGTAAAGAAGCACCCACGTCAAATTCCAGGAGGCCTTGAAGTTGCGAACGGAAAGTAAAATCCAGCGTTTATACATTTTTTTTCCAAAGCACGTTGAAGATGAGTCCAACATAATTGGTCATGCATATATCTTTCCTCCGATCCCCCCCCCCCCCCCCCACCCCCCACATTATATTACTATATAGTGTAGGACAAACCGATGCTGCCTTGCAAGACACTAGGAAATAATTTGACGTAAAATAGTAGATAAACAATATGTAAATGCATATTCCTTTTATTTTCCCAGATACATTATGGACCGTCCAACAAAACCCATCATGCAGATTATATCCTCGCATTAGGCCTCAAGCACCATAATGTGACTTGACCTATCTTGCGACATGGCAAAATCTCAATGGTCCTTCCGATCGCCTGCCTCTCATGTCCATGTCGCATCTTCGCTCTACATTGCGGAGCGTTCCTACCACTACTACAGAAAACGTTTTCAGGGATGGGTTAACGGGCAATTGCAAGGGCGGCTCCAAAATCCACACCTAGCTGCTTGTGTCGGCTAGTAATGGGCATTTCCAGGGGCGGGTTAGTAGCCTGCCCCTAGAAAACATTTCTAGGGGCGGGCGATGGCAGGGTCCGTCCCTCGAAATGGTGTTTCCAAGGGCGGAGCATGCCATCGCCCACCCCTGGAAACAGTGTTTCCAGGGGGCGCACCATCCCATCGTCCGCCCCTTCTATTTCTTTGCCAGGGGCGGGCGACGGCTAGACCCGCCCCTGAAATTCTATTTTCTTTTTATTTTTTATTTCTAGTATTGTTTTTTGATATTATTCAATTTTCTAATATTGTTTTTGGTTTTCTAATTTGTGACTAATACAGGGGTAGTCACAAATCTGCTCATTGCAAATAATATAGTAATTGTGCACAATTTATTCTAATTGCAAATTATATAAAAGCAATTCTTGTATATATTACCAGTCAAGTATATTATATTAATTACACAAGTTTAGAGTCCTTCACACCCTCACTTGGTGAAGCGATACTTCTCCAAGTGCCAGTTACGAGGAGAATCGTATTTGTCTTCACTAAATTAATCTTGTAGCTTATGGATGTACTTTCCCTTCTGGTAAATTACCTCACGCATTATGAAGTGACATGTTTCGCCGACGATCTTGAGCATATCAATCTCTTCAAGTGGTTTCCCGGCAACGAAGAAACTAACCATCTGCAATTTATGAAAGCGTGCAAGATTTAAGCAAGTGATAGTTAGCCGCAAAATGAAAGTACTAAAATATGATAAAGACAAGTACACACTCAATATTCCGTGTGTAGTGCTTGCAGCTCCTAATATAGTCGCACACATAATAGCCGCGAAACAAGGATCCGGCTGGTTGCTTATGGCATGGGAATCGTGTGTGTGGAATCCACTCCTTTACACCCTCAGGTACGTGCCGGCCCTTTATAATAGTTAATGTAGAAAAAAGAGCTTTGCTTGAAACAATGGGACAAGTTAGTATGTAATTATCGACTTGAATATTTTCAAAGATGTGTGGGAAATCTTATAGGGGTGTTACCTCTTCAGGATGACGGTGAAATCTTTGTATTGTGCCGGCGGGTAATCCAATGGGTCGAAGACCACATATTTGGCTTCCCTCGACAACAGCATAAAAGCAACCCAATGTCTCCTGTCACAGTGTTATATAGCTGGGATAAGTACAAGCTAATCAATATATGTAGGATTGAAGAATTGTTAGAATTAAGACAACGTACCCAAAAAGGTAGGGCGCCCATATGCATTCCGCGTCTCGATGTCGATCCATCATAGCTGCTATGTAGATTGACACCTTCCTTCTAAGATCAATGGAAAACTCTTTTAATTTCTTTTGTCTCTCCTTGGCCGTCTTACAATCCATTAGTTCCTCGGCGGAGTCTGGCCACTTGAGGGGGAATGCCCACCTAGTCTGACAAATAATGAAAGGGTCAAGATACCCAACCTTGGTCTTCAAACCCATTGTGAGGCGACCTTGCATCTTGCACAACACACCGAAAAAAATGATTTGTAGACTACAAAGGCCAGTACCATATGCATATATACATGGTGTATGGACATGGAGCACTTACATACACCACAGTCTCATGGGGCCTAGCTCCATCATTTGTAGGTGGTACATTGCATGGATGTCATCGAAATCGATGATTATGTCAGTATCTTGGTTTTCCCATTTAATGCAAGCAAACACCTCCACATCGACCCGTGCCCATATAGTTTTGAGCCCTAGGGTGCATGCCCTACGGTACTAGCTATGGGACTTCTACATTTCACCTAGATATTTATGAAGGGCCCATTCGGGTAGCAAGTCTTTTCCATACTCGAATTCCTTTGGGCAATCTGGCAAATCTCCTATCTCATCAACCCCAACTTTACAAACGAAATTCATGTCCAAACGAGGCTTGGAAAACCTCGGTCCAGTTGGCACCGTTGCTTCCTTTCTCTTGTTTTTTTCAGTCATCTTCTTTTTTGTGCCTTTGTTGGTGATTAGCCAACTGTTCACAACCTTAGGCGATGTATTCTTGTATGCCATGATTGTCGGACATGGAGGCCTTGGGACTACACGGACGCAGGAAGACTCCAACGTAACCATCGAATTCCAGATTATGCGAACACCCCACCGAAACTCTACTATCTAGGGATACCCGTCGGTGGGATTGTTGGTAGAACACCGACATGTGGCGCGCCAGGTAGGAGGTTCGCCAAGAATGCAAAGGAGAGTTCGACGATTGTTGGTTGTCGATATCGTACGATTTTTACCACCAACATTCCATGGATATTCAGGCTCTCAAAGGCTCTTTCAAAGTAAATTTGATTATTTCTAATGAGTTCCGCAAGTTTTGGATAATTTGTGAGTGAAGGAGCAAACAGGTGAAAAGATAGGCACATTGGGCACAAAGCCAGGCCGGCCAGCCTAGCATAGTCGCTAACCTAGGATCAATGTCGGTTTGATCCAAGGACCCGGAAGGCCTAAGCCATGGTTTGCATGGATTGAAGGGCCCACCAACCTAGGATTCTCGGACCGCCTTGATCGAACGCAACCATTACCGACCTCAGGAGATCATCTGTAACATCCCTGTAGAAGGCGGTGCCATGGGGAAGCCAGCCTAGGCCGATCGGCCTAGGGTAGGTCGGCCGGCCTCCCCCTGACGTCAGGAACCGACCCTGAAGCCTATAAAAGGAGCCCCTCTTCACCTTGAGAAGACACACCACTTTGGAGAGAACAGAAGCTTAGTAGAGTTTCATTCTTAGAGTAGAGAGAGTAGTGGGTGAGTGCTTGGGTGACAGCCAAATTTGTAGAGGAACTTCAGGAGTTCTCTCGACCACTCCTTAACATTGTTCCGCCCCCGAGGAATATATTTCAGAAGTTATCTTCAGTAAGTTCCTCGGTCTCTTGCCTTAGTAGTTCGGTAGTTTACTTGCTATTTTTAGTAATTTATCTTTCCTATCATTGGTCTGCGGGATCTCTTGTCTGCGTGGGTGACAGCGACACCCATTTGGGATTTCCTCATAAACCCTTCTCTTTGGGTGGAGGTTAGTAGCTGAAAGCTTAGGCGTGCTGCCTGTGCTGGCTAGTTGCCGAGGGTTGTCTTGCACCTCACGGAACAACAGTGGTAGGCGGCAGGTGGTGACAGTCCTGTCCGTCCTTTGTACTCCACAACGTTCGGGTGTATTCATGACAGTAGTGCTAGAACCCGGAGGGAGCCCCCCCTGTTGGTGTTCGACATCGTACGATTTTACCACCAACATTCCATCGATATTCAGGCTCTCAAAGGATCTTTCAAAGTAAGTTTGGTTATTTGTAGTGAGTTTCACAAGTGTTGGATAATTTGTGAGTGAAGGAGAAAACAAGTGAAAAGAGAGCCACATTGGGCACAAAGCCAGGCCGGCCGCCCTAGCATAGGCCGACTGGCCCCCTTTTGTGGCCTCTGGCCGCGTCACTGATCCAGGAGATCACAAACACAATGTGTAAGATCCTGAGACGTGAGATCAACGTTGGTTTGATCCAAGGACCCGGAAGGCCTAAGCCATAGTTTGCATGTATTGAAGGGCCCACCAACCTAGGATTCTCTGACAACCTTGATCAAACGCAACGGTTACCGACCTCAAGAGATCATCTGGAATGTCCCTGCAGAAGGCGGTGCCACAGGGCAGCCAGCCCAGGGCGATCGGCCTGGGGTAGGACAGCCGACCTCCCCCTGAGGCTGCCACGTGCCCCCTGTTGGCGGTCGATATCCAAGACTTTTACCGCCAACATTTCTCCAGATTTAATGCTCATATAGTGATAATCATGCTAATATCATTTATACTAATGAATTCCACATGTTTTGTACAATTTGTGAGTGAAGGAGCAAACAGGGAAAACGGGAGGCCATTTGGGCTCAGGGCCAGGCCAGCCGGCCCACTTTTTCCACTTCTGGCCACGACATTGATCCACAAGTTTACTAATGTATCAAGGATGATCATGAGCCGTGCATTTGATGTCGGTTTGATCAAAGGACCCGGAAGGCCTAGGATGGGATAAACATGAATCGAAGGGCCCACAACCTATGATTCTTGGACAGCTTCAACCGAACGCAACCGTTACCGACTTCAGGACATCATCCAAGCCGTCCCTACAAAAGTCGGTGCCATTTGGCACCAGGGCCAGGCCGGCCGGCCTAGATGAGGCCGGTCAGCCTCCGACCATGGCCTCTACGCTTCCTCCTTTGTGTGGAAGTTAAGCAAGTAGTTGGCGTCACTCCTAAGCAGGATTTCACCCTTGGAGGGCTATAAAAGGCGCCCTTCACCTCCACACAAGACACACCATCCATTGGAGAGAAGAGAAGGCTCAAGATGTAGTCCACTATTATCTTAGAGTAGAGTAGAGAGAGTAGTGGGTGAGTGCTTGGGTGATAGCCAAGCGTGTAGAGGGAGTTCGGGAGTCATCTCGGCCTCCCCTCAACATTGTTCCACCCCGAGGAATAAAGCTTCAGAGATATCTTCAGTAAGTTCCTCGGTCTCTTGCCTTAGTACCTCGCTAGTTTACTCTTTACTTTCAGCAATTTATCTTGTCTATCTATGATCTACGGGTACCTGAGTCTGCGCGAGTGACAGCGACTCTTGTTTGGGGTTTCCTCTATAGCCCTTCGCGTTGGGTGGAGGTCTGTGGCTGAAAGCTTAGGCGTGGTGCCTATGCTGGCTAGTCACCTCAGGTTGTGTTGCACCCCACGGAACTGCAGTGGTAGGCGGCAGGTGGTGACAACCCTGTCCGTTCTTTGTACTCCACCATGTTTGGGTGTACTCATAACAGTAGTGCTGAGCCCGGAAGAACCCCTCTCTCACCCCGTTCTGAGTTCTTCCCGTTCTAGCCGTCGAAGCAGATCATGTTAGGTTAAGATAGGTTATCTGGGGTAACGAGTGACTAACTAAGGTTAAGCTCTCTACACCCTTTACCCTTTTCTCCCCTGGTGGGTCCGGTTAAGATATTACTAGGCTAGTCGCGTCTACTGTTCCTTGGATTTGACATCCAGGTTTTACTCCCCTGGTGAAAGGCTACATCGTACTCCGTGCGCTTGCGGATTTAGTTAGGCTAAGGAGTGCCAACAAGCTTTTCTGGTGCCGTTGCCGAGGAACGGTAGCAACACTAGTGTAGGATCTTTTTAGCCGTACACTTTATCCCCATAACCATCTACCACATGGAGTTTTCTCCTAGTTATCCGGCAGTTCCATTTCGCGAGTGTTTGGAATTGCCACCATCCTTGCACCCCGTTATCTGATGGCTTCGTGATCTGCCCCAATCTCGTTGCCATCGTTTGTTCACACTCCTTGCAATAGATGAGGAGAACTGCTCTCCTAACATTCCCGGGATGAACCAAGACGGAACTCTTCCTGTTTTTCTTTGACGGGGGAAGCAAAGTTTTGGTACAATCGGAGTGCAAGAGGAGTTGGAGGAGATTGGATCGAAGTGAAGATTGAAGTTTGTCTGTTTGTCTATCCCATCCCCAAAGCTCAGAGCTGTGTTGACGATTTATTAACAAGGTGATGAGTTATTTGGAGCAACCTGGGAGAAGTTTGGTATGGTGCTCATACAATGATTCGTTGGTAGATTGAGACATAGTGCTCATCCTCAGGATCATTTTTTCTGATTCTCCCACCGACTTCCCCATGAACCAAACAGCAAATCCTCACTCTTTCATTAGATCCACCACCTTCAACCATACGACGTGAGCGAACAAAATTCCCCAGACCAAGAGAATACCCTTAAGGATCTGCCACGTTAAGTGTGCACGCTCAAGGTCTGAGTAATTCATTCTGGAAGTCCCGACCGTGGACCAAGGGTCTCTCTGTGGTTACGAGCAAGGAATGGCGAAGGAAGCAAAAGTTAGTCGACCCTAGCTTTAATGCCCTCCACCTATTGAGGGGACTGACACACAAGAAGCTATCCATGATCTTTCGTAAGCACCTGAAAGGGATCAACGGCCAGATGTTGTAAAACAAAGGAATTATTCGAATTGTGCATGAGGGGCGCACCAGAGTGATCATGGATTTCCACATCTTCGATATCCTCGAAGGTGACAAAATTTTCTTGTTGGATCAGCCAATAGAGCATTTGTCAACTTAATCACGATTGAGCTATAGCTCAGAGTTGACAAAAGGAAACGTCCTGGTCGACCTTGCATGATCAGTGAGTTTAGCCTTGCACGATCAGTATCGCGAAGGGCTAGACAGACTTCGTGAAGAATCAGTGAGCATATTTTTCAGATGCTCACCCAATCCTAGGGGCAGAACCGGGCAGTCAAGCTCGACATGGTGGAGAACCGCAGCCTCCTCCACTAGAGTTGCTGATTGCTGCCACTTGGATTGAGACATGTTTCTCTTCCACTTGGAATAGACATATTTACCTCTTCACGACAATCGTAGCACGCCAGTCATCATCAGTGATAAACTGACAGAGAATGAGGCTCGGCAGGCTGCAACGGTCTTAGAGAAGTATCGGTTCGTTTTCAGGTATTCTCTACAGACTAAACGGGGATCAACCCCAACACCCATCGTATCGCTTTGAACCGGACAAACAGCCTTTTGGCTGAATGATGTGATGAGGGAGGTAGGCACACCTGCATGTGGGTATTAATTACCCTATGCAAGCACCCACTTCAAGTGGAGAAGCACTAGTCAATTTTCATCTACCTCCACTGTGTCCTTATTGTTGGGTCTATGCAATGCACCAACAAAGGTGTATGATATCAGCCTTCTCTCCCATTATCAAGGACATCCTTTGTCCTTGTCGAGAACATCATGGAGGAATTCCTTGATGATTTCTCAGTCCATGGACAACCTTTGGTTTATGCCTTGCGGATATGGATAGAGTTCGTGAGAATCCCAAAGGCTCCACCTTGTCGCAAATTGGGAGAAGTGTCAATTGAGAAGGCCCCCATCATACAGCCTCCTGATTGGATTCTTCCAATCAAGATCATGTGCAACGCTAGTAACCATACAATTGGGGCAGAGCTGGATCAATGCACGAAAGCATCATTATCAGAAGCATTGACCAGAGTTCAGCAAACAACGGAGAAGGAACTATCTATTGTGGTATTCACCCATGACAAGTTCAGATCCTACTTGGTCGATGTCAAAGTGATAGCACACGGACCATGCTACACCAAGATATCACCTGACCAAGAAGGATGACAAGCCACAACTTATCTGTTGGATTTTTGCTCCTTCAAGAATTCACAAATCAAGAAATAAATGGAAGAGAGCAAGGAAATGAGTGGCATATCATCTCCAAGGATATAAGAATAATCATATGAGATGATACTCTGTCAAGGGTCATTTTACAGATTTGGATTTACACCCTCAGAGAGAAGAAATTCATTCATCCTACCAGATTCCACCTAAGGGATTTCTATCGTACTGGTTTACTCCACCGCTACAACCACCATGTGATGAGACCCGCAAGACTCCAAGTCCTTCGACAGCGTGTCTTGCGTATCGCGCTCGCCGTCGAGGACACTCGTTGCGTGTCACTGTTTCTCTCATAGAGAATGAACTCCTCATATAGGATGACTACGGATTTTTATTTTCTGTACAAACCTTGTGCTAAGGTTAGACAGACTGATCACCTGGCTAACCAAAGCACAGCACGCTAAGAGTCTTTGCGGAGCCATGATGCTATACTCATTGAGTCAACTTCAGTTAACTCGACTGACGAGCATCTTGGTGATCATGGACTAGACGTCCATATTGGTTGAAGCACTTCATATTGTGGTAAGGATATGGAGACTCACACTCCATTCTTCGAAGTGCATCAGCGGGTTGGAGAGAAATCACTGGGTTGCCAGTCCAGACCATCCCTTGACAAGTCAAGCGAAAATCATGAATATGGAGGAGGGATGGAAGGGCAATCACCCGAGGCACTTTGTGCACACGAAACATCATTCCCATTAGGAGATAAAAAAGGTGAAACATAGACCCCCCAATCAGCCAGAGTCAAAATGATGAAATCAAATGGCTGAATTGGAGGATGGAGAAGGAAGGTTTTCCTTTACACTTCTCCTCGAGGACAATGATAGGGATGTTTTCAGTTGAAACTATTCCTCGAGCCTGACATCCCGGAACTCGAAGTTATGGACTGCTATATGAAGGACCGATTAGGCGACCAGAGAGGGGGGAGTGAATGGGAGCCGATAAAAATTTCTCTCACGAATCCGGCTACTCCCAACTCAACTCCAAAGCCTACCAACCGATCTTGCCAAGATCACGCAGCTACTGTGAAGCTACTGACCCTAGGAACAAGATCAACACAGCGGAATACGAATCGAACAAATCTGTGGGGGATATAGTACCCGGGTGCCTCACCAGCAAGCCTGGCAGCCCACCAAAAGGGGGCGGCCCAGCCCATCGTTCTGGACCTGATGACGTGCGGGACAAGTCGGCGCACGGAGGAAGGGTTTGGAAAGAGAAGTCCTAGTTGGAATAGGAATTATTGTAAGGAAGGAAAGGATTCTTAGAGATAGGATCGGATACAAACCGACTTGTAACCCTGCCCCCCGATATATAAGGCGGGCAAGGACCCCCTTCAAAACAACTCGAGACAACTAGACACCACATAGGAACCACAACTCAAGCCAAATCGAATCACAATCTACGCAATACAACACCCCAAAACAGGACGTAGGGTATTACGTCGAGTCGACGGCCCGAACCTGTATAAACCCTTGTGTCTGTCCATCCTAACCATCTTGCTTCCGATCTTTGCGATCTTCCCTACATTACAAATCACTTCTGTGGGCTACCCCGTGGAAGACTGCCGGAGATAATATCACCGACAGTGGCGCGCCAGGTAGGGGATATCGCCGAGATCAATCTGGTAAGCTCGATGGATCGCGTCAAGATCTTGGACAGCTGCAACCTCCCGGACGTCGACGAAGTCGAGATCCAGTTCGGGGACGTCATCACCACCACCGCCTTGGATACCCAGGCGGCGGATGCGACGGACGCCACGGAGGTTTCCTCTCTGGCGCCGACTTCGGCCATCACGGCCCAATCCGGTCCAATCGCCTCTGATCGTGCCGGATCTACCCCGCTGAGTCCTTCGCAGAACGCGAAGACAAACCAGTCGGGAACAGATCTACCATCACTCGGTTTCGATCCGACTCCTGAGAGTCGCGTCGCCGAATCATCGCAGAGCGTAAACGCTCAACCTACACGCGTCCATAGCCCTGAGGTCATTGCTGTTCAGACCCCCAGTTTTTGCGCGCTTGCTCGGAAGCAAAAGATGAAGGACATCGTCCAGTCGGATGATTACTTCTCTGGGAGCGACTCCTACGGGCTAGATCTGCTGGGACCCTCAATCCTAGACGATCTGCCGGAAGGATACACGGTGTCCGATGCCTCTACAGAGCCGGAACTACTAGGATCACTCGGAGAATTGACTCCGAGTAGTTTGGAGCGTTACACGCCCACATCCGACTTCTCCGAGTCCGAGGAAGACTACCTTGCGCAAGAAGGAGTCGGATCATATTGTTACATGGTGGCGCCAGCAACGCCAACCAATCCTGTCTCAGAAGATGAGGTCACTCCTGCTGAGGAGACGACCGAAGCCAGGAACCAGCGTCGAGGACGCAATGCCAGTCGGGCGACTCGCAGAGCCGCACGACCACACGGAGCCGCCGCGTCAGGATCTGGTACTGCTCGACTCCAGGAGCCTCGCTCTGAAGATCATCGTCGTCAACGGGATCAACATGAGCGGAGGAGCGCCCGGAACTTGATGCGCGACGGCACGTTCGAGTTCAACGGACACGAAGTCTACGAAACACCGGTCCAGAACCTCGTTACTATCAACGAGGAAATCAATCGGCTACCGCCTAACACTCCGGGCTTGGAAAAGGTAAGGGCTCTCGTGCAGGCCGCCTCCGTCCAGGTTCACCAGATGCAAGGCAGAACGACCACCGACGCTCCTGAACCCGGTTCATCTCGACACCGGGCCGGCGGCGGATCGGGTCGTGATGAAGACCCTCCGCACCACGATCAACAGAGATCGAGATGCAAGGGACATCATCACCAATAGCGCTGAAGAGCGCCATCGCGAAGAACTCTGACGGCGCCAAGAGTATGATCGGGATCATGGAAATCCCCGTCATAACCCCAACAGAAGCGGTTACTCGACAGAGTCAGACTACTCTGACCTCTCCGGTAGCCCAAGGCGCGGGCAACAATGGTGGTCGACGACGAGTGCTTCCGCCACCCAGGCGCCCGACTCCGCCAAGAGATCGGACTCCACCGCGCAGCAGAACCTACCGACAGGACCGAACTCCACCCAGGACTCGGAACTATCGGAGGACCCGTTCCCCACTTAGGGACCGGGATCGCAGGAGGGACAGCACACCCCCAAGACCGGTTGACGGATCGGGTCCGAGCGATTCCCGCCCTAGAGGTCGGATCGGCGGATTCCAGTCGTTCACCGAGCGCTTGAGAAGCGTGACGTGGCCCAGAGGCTTCAAGCTGTCGGACATCGACAAGTACGACGGGAAATCTGACCCCTCTCAATGGCTTCAGATCTACTATACCGCCGTACAAGCAGCCGGCGGCGACGAGGACGTAATGGCGAACTATCTTCCCATCATGCTCACCAAGGACTGCCGCAATTGGCTGGCAGGACTCCCGCAGGACGCCATTGACAACTGGGAGCAGCTTACCGAACTCTTCATCGGTAACTATCTCGGTACCTGGGAAAGGCCCGGGAGCAAGCGGCTCCTCGGTCAGATCAGGCAGCGCAAGAATGAGACTCTGCACGACTTCGTCCGCAGGTTCTCGGAAAAGCGCAACTCCATCACGGACGTCACGGATCAGGAGGTGATGTCAGCTTTCCAGCGTGGCATCTCCGACGGAAGACTGATCCATAAGTGGACCGGTTTGGGTTGAGTACTTGGCTGCGCCATCTGCTTTGCGCCTTCACCTTCTTCGTTGATGAGCAATGGCAAGTCGGGGGCGATGTCCATGACTTGATCAATTGGCTCTGCCAGTTTGGGTGCTGTTGGGATTTCCTCTGCAGCAGATTTTTCTGGAATAATTTTCGACACGAGTGGATTATCTGCTGGCAGAGCGGGTCTCTCTACTACTGGTATATTCTGCTCTTGACCACCAGGAGTAGTTTGCTCTTGCTCTGGTTGTGGCTCTTCGGCCGACCCTTTAGCTTTCTTCCTTGGTGGCAAAGAGGCGGATTTTCTGCATTGACAGATCAATATTTACTTCAAATTACTACTCTATCATGATTCAAGACTTGACTACGAGCAGAATTGATTACCTTTTGGACTTTTTGTCCGGTATCTGTGGCTCGCCAAATACCAGTGAAGGAATAATTATTTCACTTGCCCCTGACTCGGGGACTTTCTTCGGGCTCACGGGTGATGAATTACCCACGGCCTCAGTACTTTCGATCTTCGGGACTGGTAAGATGCTGGGGGCTTCAATTTCTGGCGCTGTGTCCTTCAATGGGCTCGGGGGCTTCGAGCTCACCTCAGGCTGATTTTCTGGACCTTCATCATTGACAGGCCTACATTTTAAAGGAATTATATACATTAATGAGTGGTCATCTAAACAACTCTTGCTTTTACGATTGGTATATTTACCGGGGATTGTCGCTGACAGTTGATTCGGAGGAAGTTGTTCTTGCAGTAATGAGTTTCCTCTTGTGGGCAGCTCTCTTCCTCCGAGCATCTGCTGGAAAAGATATGTCTTCGCCCCTATCCAGCAGATCTGCATTGGAAGTGCCTTGGTCACCACCCTTTGCATGAGGCAACACTTGGAAATCATCAAAATCACTCAAATGGAGTGATGATTCTGAATCATCCGAGCCTTGCATGGGTGGTTTCCACAGGTGAGACGGAATCGAGAATTTGGGATCCGCACCTGTTGGAATCTGATCAGGCATGAGGGGCCATGAGAAAAATAAGTCCTCATCCTCCTGCCCAATCAAATATTTTTACTATCAGAGTGGTCATTTCACAGAAATATATAGTGCATAAAATTAGTACTATACTTACCGGTTTGGGTGGATTTGTGGCATCAAAGAGCTTGTGGAGATATGGTATAGTGTCAACCTTTGGCATCAGCATTTGTACTCGCTGCATGATCTCCTCTTCAGTGAGTTCTTCACGACTCATTCTGGCAGGATCTTCTTGTCCTGTGTACTCGAAGCCCAGTGGTCTTTTTGCGCGAGTGGTTGGACTCGGCGTTTAATCCATGAATACACCACAGAGGCTCCGGTTACACCATCTTGTTTCAGCTTGGCAATACGGGAGAGTAGCTCTGGGATTTGGATGTTCTCCGCAATGGTGGGTAGACTTTTCCACTTGGGGAAGTCTACTGGAGCGACCCCAGTCCACTCGGGTAGCTTGGGCTCATAGTCTCCAACATACCACCACTGCTCTTTCCACCCTGAATTGCTGCTGAACATATCACACTCGAGATAAATATCCTTCGCATCTTGCTGCAATTGGAAGCCGGCTCCGCCAACGGGACATGTGGCATCTTTTTTGGGTTGAGGCTTGCTCTGGAATAACCTTCTGAATAATTGGAAGTGCGGCCTGATTCCCAAGAATGCTTTGCAGAAAAACACAAAAATGGAAATCTGGAGAATCCCATTGGGTGTCAGATTGGGAAGTTCCAGTCCATAAAAAAAGAGCAGACCTCGCAGGAAATCACAAGTCGAGAGGCCCGATCCCATCAAGATGAAGTGGCTGAACATAAGTGTATTGTCCACTGGAACCATTGGGGCCTTCTCATTTGATCCAGGGGTCTCCCACAACAGAACTTGCTGCTCCTTGAGAAATCCGTCAGCAACTAACTTCTGCAGATGATCGTCAGTTGCCTTGGACGCCTTCATATAGGTATTAGGCATTGGGTGCGATCTTTTCTGCAACTTGTCGCGCTTCGGCGACGGCAGCTTCACCTCTTTTCCACGAGATTCACTGCGGCCCGCCCTCTTATCCTTCTTGGACGTCATCTTGGCTAAGTGGTGGAATGCGATCCTGATGGCTAGATCTGGGATTGGATGGCTTTTTGATTGGGGGCTGGCAGATTATTTCGCTCGGGGGCTCGTGGGTTTTTTCGCTCAAGAGAGATTGGCGGCGTTTGTGTCTTTGCGATGGTTAAGGTTTTGTTTGCCCTGACGGTTCAGATAAGTACCGGTCGGCGCGCCGTTTGGTATTCAAAGGCTACAGTTACAGGTTATTTCCATTTTTGAGGGATTGGATTTGAAATTAATTGATAATTTCAGGGACTATCCTGAAAATACAATTAGTTTTCTTTTCCTTTACTTTCGAAATTTTGGATTTACCTCTTTTTCACTCTCAAAACTACTCTGTCAGTCTTGATACTTGATCCTTTTCTATATATCCATATAGTTCAAGGCTCGGGGGCTGAAGGGTAGTAAAGGAATTGGAATTTTATTTTTTCTGAAGAATAAAGACTTAAATCAAGACCCTCGGCTCGATTCTGTGATTCAAACCAAGGCTCGGGGGCTACTTGATATGAAGTGCAATTTTTCAAATTGCACCTTTCAAGATCAGATGAAGATTCAAGATTCTGTAGACCCTCAACCTGATTCTTTGATTCAACTTAAGGCTCGGGGGCTACTCCATATGGAGTGCGATTTTCATCGCGCCCCATATAAAAGATTAAAGACTACTGATTTGGTCAAGATTAGCGGGGCATAAGCACCTCATGGTCTCGCGACAACCAAGAAATTTCCAAGGCTGAGCGAGTACTCGAAGCACTCGATAATGTACTCGGAGGACTTGGCAAATACTCGGTTGATGATGAAGCTCGACGATGAAGCGCTTGGGGGCTTGTTGGAGGTACGACCATGGGTCTACAAGGATTCATGGATGATCTCTGAAGGAGCCGTACCAAACGTGAAAACTACGAGTAGAGTACTGCAAGGACTCTCCTCGTTATGGAAACTAGTCGTATGACTTGTAAACTACTCGGGTTGGTTTGTAAAGCACTCTACGAGTTGTAATAGGTTAGAATTCTACTCGAAACCGACCTTGTAACCCTGCTCGCCGTGTATATAAGGCTGAGCAGGGACCCCCTCCAAAGAACAGACAACTATTGAATACAAACCAACATACAGGACGTAGGGTATTACGCTATCTCGACGGCCCGAACCTGTCTAAAATCCTGAGTTGCTTGGCCTTTGCGTTCCTGATCTTGGCGAAACCCCACCTGAAATCTACTACCTCGGGATACCACTCGATAGGATCGACGGTAGAACACCGACACCTAGTCTCCAGTTAGCTTCCGTTGGGGCAAAATGGGTCGCAGTGGCGCTAAGAGAATCGAAAAAAATAAACCAGTGGTAGATATGGCACAAGAACTTTTTCGGTGGTTACCGGAGGCACCACCGAGGGTCAGCCGAACCATGGGAGCTTCCCCGGCCCCAACCTCCACATGGCATCCTGCAGTCAGTGGCGGAGCCACCAGTATGGCGAGACATGGCGACTGCCATACCTGCCGTCCAACGAACCCCCACTCCCCTATCTTCCCTCCGGCGACAGTTCCCTGCTACAGCCTTCCCTGCGCTAGGTCTGTTCTCGTCTGTTCGTTATCGTTCTCATGGAGGAAGAAGGTATCGGTTGGACTTCAGATATTTAGGCCATTAAACATTTGGCCCATCAGACCATCAGCCCACCAGCTCACATAGATCGATGTTATAGAAAGCAGAACCATCAAAACACAACAGAGGGCGCTGTCGTCAAAACACCCCAGCTCACATAGATTCCTAATATTTTTTATACAATTACAACTTAATTTATACATATTCGATGGTTAGATATTTTTTTATTGAATTGTTACCTTTTGTCATATTTTATTTGTCTAAATTTTAGTCTTGGCTTCGCCACGTGGCGACATGAGAGGAATCAAAACAGAGTACGGACACATGAGAGGATGTGATGTAGTGGTAGAGTGAGGCACGCGTGAGTGAGAGGTTGCGGATTCGATTCCCGTCAGCCACATAGTGTCAAATTTCCGCAAAAAAAGTGTGATAAAAAGTGTGACCGGTGGCTAGCTAGTGGGGGCCTCCCCCAATTAAAAAAATTGCAAATTTTTTTGGCATTTTTATTTTCGGCTGGAACGATTAACGGAGGCGGTTGTAATCGATTTTAGGAGACGGTTGTAAAACCGCCTCCGTTAATGCCCGATTAACGGAGACCCCAGCTTAGAGACGGTTGCGAAAACCGCCTCCGTTAATTGAAAAAACCGTCTCTAAAATTTTTTTTTAGTAGTGCACTGCCTGCAGTGGTGAACTCCCCAAGGCAGCATATGGTAGGACTCCACAAAGCCGTGACCACACCGTCCAAGCTATAAAAGGAAGATGACACCCCATCATTCAACACATCATACTTGCGTCTCTAGTTGAGACTTTACTAATTAGACTAGTAGAGCTAGACTACAATCTCTCTTAGCGAGTGTCATGTCATTTTCAGGGTGGTAGTGCTACCTTCGTCCTCGGGTATGACTTTATATCTGATTTGTCAGTACCTTATTCAGAATAGAGAGTATGGTTGTTATACTATTCTCATAGTGTATCATGCCATGTTTGAACTTAAAATAAAATATACTAAGGCTCCGTTTGGACGTAGATATTGAAGAGCTTGACATTGAGTTGGTTTGAATACCAAATCAATCATGGTATTGAAATGTCCTCAATTCGAAATCTATTGTTTGGATGATCATTGCATTGTCTTTTAGAATCGAGGGAGCAGGCTAATTCAGACACATGTTTGGATGAACGAAACGGTGGAATTGGAATTTGTTTTGTACCGTACAAATTAACTCCATCTCCACCCAAGCGACGCATCTCAGACCCAAGCTCGTCGCGCCGCCCGTCTTCGCCGGCGACATTGGCACCGCGGGTCCACCCGTTCTTCTCCACTCCATCCCGCTCTCTCCCTCGTTGCACGGTGACGGCGCCATCACAGAGGTGGGGGTCGAGGAGGGACGCTGCCCATGGAGAGGAGTGCGGGCGGCGCCCCTGCCGACCATGGAGAGAAGGAGGCGTTGTCTCGCTGCCGAGTATGAGTCGCCGCCGTTGCCAGGTGTCAGAGTTAGGTGCAAGCCAAATTCGCCGGCCATGCCCCCACCAATCACAAATCCTTGCCGTATCTCAGGCGGAGGTGTAGGAGCGGCGCCGGCCGAGGGATGCTGACGGAGGAGCGGGCGGGCCAGGCCTCGCCGGTGGAGGAGAGGAGCGACGCCGGCCGGGACACGCCGGCGGAGGAGAGGAGCGACGCCGGCTGGGACACGTCGGCGGAGGAGCGGAGCAGCGCGGGCCGAGATCTCGCCGGCGGAGGAGCGGAGAAGAAGACAGGAACAAGGAACAGGAGGGACGGCGGCGGCGTGCGAAGGTGTGACTCATATCGAGTGCTGAGCGATACCGATGCGGAGGGGTCTGAATCGATGGAAGGCACACGGCAGTTGGGTCAATACCGCTTGGTATTGAAAGAAGTTTCCAATTCTAATTCTCTGCACACCCAAACATCCGAATTGAAGGCAACCAATGCCAATTCCAAATTCCATCCACCAACGTCAACTTCCAAAAGCTACCTAAGAAACTTTCATGGTTATTTTCCTAGGTTAGAAATATCTAAAACAAAACTTATATTTGCAAATCTATATGAATTGAAATCATAAAAAAATTCTAATATATTTTCTAACGAAGAAACAATATCTGAAATTTACAAATCTATATGAAATGTAATCATAAAAAAATCTAATATATTTTCTAACGAACAAACAATATGTGAAACTAAAATTCAATTTATACGTGCCGAAAAAAGAGAAATTAATTAGAGAGCAGATTGAACCAAGTGAAATAGTTTAGAGTAGTGAAACAAATCAATATTTTGTTTAGTGATTTATGGGGAAAAAATGGATGTGTGAAAGGAGTAAAATATATATATTTTTTCAATTATCGATCGTATGAGTACATAACATTCCTCAAGCTTTATTGTCAGTTTCTTTTTTTCCCGGAAAACGTGTCCTTAACAAACATTTTTTTCGCAGGTATGTACTTTTATTTTTTAAGGCTCTATTTATTTTTATTATATTTGACATAAAAGGGAGAACCGTAGAACCTTATAA
Organism: Urochloa ruziziensis; assembly: GCA_015476505.1. Taxonomy (NCBI): domain Eukaryota; kingdom Viridiplantae; phylum Streptophyta; class Magnoliopsida; order Poales; family Poaceae; genus Urochloa; species Urochloa ruziziensis. The sequence continues at coordinate 1,581,238 of CM027120.1, read as the reverse complement.
GAAAGTATTGTTGGCCTATGGTTTACGTAAACTTTGCTGTGGGGCCCGTTTGTTAGTGTCACGCGACTGCAACACTTTTCTTCCTCGAGTAGTCTCCTCCTTCCCCGGCCACCGGAATAAATCCCTGAATCCATTCGCTCTCGTGTCCCATAGGCCACCCCTTCTTCGCCAACTCCAAATTTTTGCTGCTTCTTCCGCAGCACACCCCACCCCTGCTTCGACAACTCCAAACTCAACTTCTCTTATCCGCAACCGCAAGAATCACTGGCCCGGGCTACCCCGCTGCGCCGGTGGCGCCGTTGCTGCGTACCACCGCTGGATCCGCCGACGGGCAGGTGAGATGGCCTACGGTCCCGCTGAATGCTCCGAATCTGGTTCCCCCTTTCCAGTGCCCTCAATCCTTTTGTCTTCCTATTTCTCACCATTTTATGTCCAGGACAGCATAGCGGACGCTCACAACCTGCTCGACGTAATGCCTCTGGGAGGAAACAGCAACAAGGCGCCTGTGGTGAGCGGTGGAGGTTGCATTGACTCCCTGCCAGATGGCGTGCTCGAGCACATGCTTGGATTCCTTGAAGCACGGGAGGCTGTGAGAACGTGTGTGCTCGCCCGACGTTGGCGCTACCTCTGGATGTCTGCCACAGGATTGCGTATCGTGTATACCACCTATGAAGGAAAGGTTGACTACTTGACGGCCATGAGGAAGTACCGGCAGTTTGTTGACTGTTTGCTGGATTGCCGGGGTCAGGCTCCTTTAGAGACATGTGAGATCAGCTTCGAGGGCCTCTGTGACGATGATGACAGGCCATGCCTCAATCGTTGGATCCGGCATATAACGTGCCGGGTTCAGATGTTCAGGCTCAGTAACGTTTGCCGTGAGGATTTTGAGCTAGACGACCTGCCTCTAGTCTCTCGGCACTTGACAAGGCTAGAGCTTGATGGTATGGAGTTAAGCAACAGTTTCTTTGACTTCTCCAGTTGTCCATCGCTGGAACATCTAGAGATTGCCACCTGCTTTTTGTGGGAGGCCAACATGATAATGTCAGAGTCCATAAAACGACTGAGCATCACAAATTGCTTCTTCGGATTCCGCACCCATGTCAATGTCCCGAATCTTGTGTCACTTAGGCTAGATAGCCATCTGTACAGGGCTCCTGTTATTGAGAGAATGCCAGCATTACAAGAGGCATATGTTAGAGTTGGGCATGAAAATCCAAACTCTGCCGATTGTGATGATGAGGATTGCTACTCTTGTCATGGTGTTTTACGTGGTGACAACAAGAAGTGTGTGCTCCTTGAATGTCTATCTGAATCTGAGAATATGGCATTGATTTCTGAATCCAAACGGTATGCTTTTACTTTCGTCTTGTGCACCATTATGTTGTGTCATTATTTCTGTTGCAGTATCTGTTATCCATTTCTTAGTGCCACAAAGCTGCTAAGCAATATTATTTTCATTATGATATTGACAGTGAGTATTTGTTGATCCATTTTCCATCTGCATTGTCCAGTTTATTTTCGGACGTGATTTGAATAAATGCCCTATATTTAGCAAGTTAAAGACTTTGTTACTCAATGAGTCTTGGTGTGTGGCTCCTGAGTTCTCTGCACTGACTTGCATCCTGAAGAACACCCCAGTTCTAGGGAAGCTCACGCTTCAACTTTTTTCCAAGGTATGTATTTTCTAAATGGATAACTGCTGCTTTCATAAATTAATTATACGTTATAGAGTAGTCATGGTGTAATGGTTTTGTTTACTGCAGGGACCTAAACATAAGGTGGAAATGATTGGAAGGTTCAATTCAATGGAGAGATCAGCTGCAATATCAGAACACCTCAAGACAATCGAAATCAAATGTGAAGTTGTCGATGAGGAAGTTAACGAAATTTTGAAGTTCCTATGTACTTTGAACATATGTAAGTGAATTAGTTACAGTTTAGTTACTCTCTGTGTTTCTGAAATTTGCAATCCTTATGTTTAGGTCCCTTCAGTGACTAATCAAATGCATGAATTAGTTTCTATGATCAAGAACAGGGCGATTGATATTTGGTCAAACAAGGCCATGTATCAGGTCATACATAGAAAGCAATCACGAATAATGGCTGAACTAATTACTTGACAGGGCAATTTGTTGTGTTACTACTTGCATATCTTATATGCAAACATTTTTTTCTTTCCAACCATATCAATTAGCATGCAGTTTAACTTTATTAATTGCGCAGAATAATCCAATTCAGATATTTGTTTTACTGTTCAGAACCAACTAGCATGTCAAAGTATTCAGGGATATCAACAAGTGAATATATTGTGTTACTGTTACTACAAACAGAGCAATGCAATTTCAATAACCACCTGTATTACTTTATTTTTATTTCAATTTCCATCCAGACCCAACAACTACCACCATCAAATACAGAGTAGAATTTCAATTTAATTAATGTGGTACCCAGTCTACTAATTCATGCATTTGATTAGTCACTGAAGCAATTCTTTTCACCATACTATTTTTGCTTATGCATTCAGTCAGAGTTACCGCTTAAGTTAACCTATATACCTGTGATTGCATGAACTGTGTTGCTCCCCAACATTGTAGCTTCATTTTTGAGTGATGTCTTTGTTTTTGGGAAATCTGCAGCATATCACAGAGTCTAGCAGGACCCATTTGCTTTCTCATTTTTCTTTGCTTTACCATTGCTTATGAGTTTTAAAATTTTGGTACTTGACAATATCTTCACAGGGGAAAGTTATGTTCAAATAATACTTTAGTCTGAGCATATGGTAAGTTTAAAATAATGAAATTGATGAAGAAGCTGGCCAAGCTCATTTCAATTTTACTAAACTTCCAACACTAAGTTTCTTTATCAAGAAGCTGGGCCTTCATATTTCTGTATAACATCCATCTCAGAACTAACTGTGCATTTTCGTTATTTTGCAGGTTTCATTTTCAAGTAGATGTGAAAATTTGGGTTGTCAGTGAAGTTCAATGCTAAGTTTGCAGTTTGCTGTGACAAGGTTGCCAATGTTTGTCTATGCGTACCTTTTTTAATTAACTGTAGTCATTGGACTATGTAAGATTGACGACTTCACTTGCTTATAAACGAATCGGGTTCCTTTGCCATGTTACTACCGCTATGTATTAAGCTATACTGGCTCTGTCTGGAGACTGAAAAGATCATGTCCCAGTCTGTTGAGCGTCTGTGCATCAAACAATGTGGCACCAAGAGTACTGCCCGAGCCCGTATTTCTGTCCCTAATCTCACTTGGCTGCACATTGATTGTTCTGCTTCGAAAGCCCCTCTGCTTGAAAGCACACCTTCATTACAAGCAGCCTTTGTCAAGTATTCCTTGTTTGTAGCTGATCGCTGCAATAGTGGTCAGAGTGGGGAATGTTGTGGTGTTTGCACAATATGTCGTGGCAATGATAGCCATAATGGTCAATGTCTGCTTCTGAAAAGTGTGGCGAATGCAACTGTCTTGGAGTTGATAGCTCGATGGCGGATGGTATTTGCACATTCTCTCATCTCCATTCTGTTTGATTAACATTGCTTTACACTTGCTACATTCAGCATTTTAACTACCTTTATGTGTTGGCAAATGGACACTTACATTTATATGCAATGCAATCAGATTGCCTTTTTCAAATAATTATGTTCACAGGCACGTGACATATTTAACATGTTAGGATAACAGTCCTAATAATATCCTCATTTATGGAGGCAATACATTATGATTACTAGCAATACACACATTCTTCAATTGATTCTTCATGTATGTAGTTCTTTCTGTCACTCACTTTGTTCACAATCTGCACCTGTTTTTGTGTGTTGATGAATGGAATTTTGGATTTCACATGCAATGAAATAGATTGGCTTTTGCACAAATTAACTCCTAAGATTTCCACCTCTCATAATTTGTGCCCATTACTTTGGCTCTATTTCTGATATAAGTCTGATTAAGATTGTAATGCAGTAATGGCAGAGCCATTTTATCTGCCTACTCATTGCATGGATTATGTAATAATTTAGTCTTGCATTGTCAATATATGGATATTTATATCTGAATTCAGACAACCTTGTTAAGTATGCCATTGTGCTATATGTATCTTTTAAATTTATATCATTGATTGCCTTACAATTCTGCTCTTTGTTCAGCCTGTATTCAATAGAGACTTGAGATGGTGCCCTACATTTGGTAAGTTGAAGACATTACTGATGAATGAGTGGTGTGTTGCTACTGACCTCAGTGCGCTAGTTTGTATTCTCAAGCATTCACCGATTCTTGAGAAGCTGACTCTTCAACTAGCCAAGGTATACCTTCCTAAAACAACTGTCTTTATCTAATTGAAGTGATTGTGCATGCCTGATTTGTCTTTACAAACACCTTTATTATGCATGACTGTCTGATGTTTAGTGAAAGTTTTGTTTCTACAGGAACCAAAAAGTACACTAGAATCAGAAGTAAGCCTCAAGGCAACAGAACAGTTGCCTTCAATGTCTGAATATCGTACCACAGTTGAAATCAAATGTCACAAGGTTGATGGAAGGGTTTGCAAAGTTACAAGGCTCCTTAGCAGATTTGGGAAAAAGGTTATCATCATACCAGATAGCACACCTTCAACACGTAAGCTTGAAAGCAGCAGTAATCGGTGTTTCCATGTGTGAAAATTTCGGTTTAACTAATTTGGACAATGGTTTCGCTCTTACTGTGTATAGATTCTTACTATGTTTCTGTCACCGGCATAAGTGGCATAACGGGTTGAGGAGGCCCAAAGGCTCATTAGTGGGCCAGAGGAGGCCCAGGCGCCCCTCTCCCTGCTGGGCGCCTGCCGCCCTTCCCCACCACCTTCCATATAGCGTTTAGTAGTAGAATAGTTTAAATTAGGAAAGATGAATTGTAAGATGGAAGGTTTTATCTCTAGTTACCTTGAGAGTCAAATCCGTCCGGACTATAAAACAAAAGAGATGTAATCTAGTTTGGTTAAGCAAGAAAGGTTTAATCCAATCTTGCCCTAGCTTCTACCCCTCTCTCTCCCTCGAGTTACTGTTCACAGTACTGTTCATGCATGCTCACGGGGCGCGAACAGTACCTGCGCCCCTCCAACATTGTTGCTGACGATTGGTATTCAGAGCCAATTTTTTTCGGCCACCATGTTCCTCTTCTTCGACCTCGCTACCCTGGTCGTTCCCAGCTATGATCCACCAGCAAAAGAAGAAACACAAGATGAAGAACACCAGAAGCATCTACAAGTAGAGGAGACGGCTGACACCCAAGTTTCTCCAAATTTTTTTTTACAGATGCATCTAGGGTTTCCATGAACGAGAACTTCAACAACAATCCAACAGCAACTTCTGAGGGCGCTCAGGACACCGACGTGAACAGTAACTGTGGTACTAACAATCCAACAGCAACTTCTAAGGGCGCTCAGGACACCGACGTGAACAGTAACCGTGGTACTGTTCATGACGTGAACAGTACTCATGGTTCTTTTCGCCATGAAGATAGCCCTAAAACGGCTGTATATCAGATGGAGAAGACGACTGCCACACCTACAACTGGTATCAGCTTGCTTACTTCGATCCCGATGGCCGGCAAAGTACCAACTACCATCGAGGAGTTTTGGGGTGCAGTCACTGCCATGAGGAAGGAGGAGGAGGAGTCATCTCAAGCGATGTTCTCCGGACTCAACAGAATCAACTCGCGCCTGGATAGCATCATCGGCGAGAACGACAAGGTGGAGGACTCCAACGCCTCCGCCACAACTATGCAAGAACGCCCCGAGACTGAGTCAACAATGGCACTTGAGATCGTCACCGAATCCATGCCCAAGCCAGCTAAAGATCTGATCACACATCAGGTCTCTCAGGAGCTCGAGGTGCAGGGCGCCACCTCATCGACGGCAACATCTGCACCGACACGTGAGGATGACCTAGCCTTGAGCATCCTTACCATGAAGGCTGCCCCACCGGTACTCGACGATACCTGAGTTGTGTGGGTCTTCACCCTAGGAGCCGCTACAGCTAGGAGGCGCATCAGGCTAGGGCGCCCCATGCGTTCCAGGAGCACGAGGGCGACACTTCCTCGACACCAACCAAGGGTACGCTAACTAAGAGCACCCTGATTCCGACAGCTTCTACGACTTCATCGACACCGTCCGAGGGTACCCTAGCTGTGGGCGCCTTGACTCCGGGATCCTCTACGCCGACGTCTTCATGGACAAACAAGCCTTTTAAAAGGCTAACCCCGGAGGAGACCAGCGCCGACGACTTAGCCTAGATGATGCTCTCACCTGATCAGGGCGTGTTGGCTCTCGGCGCCAAGCAAGAGTACCTCCCTAGCGGGTTGCGCACCATGCGCCTGCTAGGAGTCATGCTAGGCGAAGGTGCCCGCATCCTCGTCGACTCCGGCGCCACACACAACATGGTGGACAGCAACTTCGCAAAGACCGTAGGCATCTACGAAAAGCGTGTCGACATTAGCATCAGGACCGGCAACGGCGACTACATGCGCATCGCTTCCCTCGACGGCTCCGTCGACATCATCCTCAGCACGCCATGGTTAGTTACCCTAGGCCCAGTCATGTGTGACTTTTGGACAATTATCATGCGCTTCAGGAGTGGCAATCACTTCACTGTCTTCTCCAGCATCGCCCCACCTCGTGAGGCAGTACTTGCGTTGCCCTCTCCTTCATCAACTCCAGTGGGTTCTTCCTCCCAGGAGTCGCCACATGCACGACCAGTTGGCGCACAGCTTGTGTGTGCCAGAACGGAGGCAAGCTACAGGACCAGCAACGCCTTCGACACCATCTCCTCACAGCTCGCTATCTTCACCGACATCCGACGGGCTGTGCAGATTGACCCCGAGCTGGCTTCTCTACGGCTCGCCATATTCAATGGCACAACAGCTCGGGCATGGACGCTCCACGATGGCGTCATCTTCTTTCATGGACGCATCTACCTACCGCTCTCGTCTCACCTGCTGCAGCCCTGCATCAACACTTTGCTGGCAGCAGGTAATTTGGAGTGGATGAGGCTACTCGCAATAGGAGGCCACCTTCCAGACGCCATGACTGGCCCCCGTTGCTTCCCGACCATGGTCCTCTTAGCAAAAGAGTGGCCATGCACCACCATAGTTGCCTCTGATGTGCGGTTCTTTGATGGTGGGGGATATCAATTCCTTGGGGTCAAGAACATGATCTTCCGGGTGAACAAGGACAATGAGGCTATCAAGCTACCGATCTTCCCTGATACCGACCACGACTACAAGCTCCTTTTCGGGGACATCATCGACATAACGACTGCTTATCCTGAGACACGTACTTCATTTGTCTTTAGGATACCAGGCGTTGTTCTTTCTTCGCCGGAGCTTTGCATCGATGGATTTAACAAACCACCTGCTTCAGCCACAAGGGTCTTCAACTTCGCAGTACATCGTGGGCTCATACCTAGGGCGCCAGCTACTCCAATGGTGCGTCGTGACTTCACCAACCCGCCAAGCTTCGACTTCATCTTACGTGGCTTCATTGGTGATCTTCGCTATTTCTTCCACTTCCACGTCCACGACACCAGAATCAATCGCTTGACAGAAATAGTCCGCGGAGAGCTTCATGTGACACTAGCTCGGCGACAGCTTGCAGCACCTCCACCTCCTACAGGCATTGAAGATTGGGAGGCCTACCAACGCGAGGGCGCGCTGGTTGTCGAAGGGTGGGGGAATGTCATCGGCATAAGTGGCATAGCGGGTTGAGGAGGCCCAAAGGCTCGTTAGTGGGCCAGAGGAGGCCCAGGCGCCCTTCTCAGCTCTCCCTGCTAGGCGCCTGCCGCCCTTCCCCTCCTCCACCTTCCATATAGCGTTTAGTAGTACAATAGGAGTCTTAGTTTAAATTAGGAAAGATGAATGGTAAGATGGAAGGTTTTATCTCTAGTTAGCTTGAGAGTCAAGTCCGTCCGGACTATAAAACAAAAGAGATGTAATCTATTTTGGTTAAGCAAGAAAGGTTAATCCAATCTTGCCCTAGCTTCTGCCTCTCTCTCCCTCGAGTTACTATTCACGGTACTGTTCATGGGCGTGAACCGTATCTGCGCCCCTCCAACATTGTTGCTGACAGTTTCCATATATAACTTTTAAATAATTTAACTAAGCAGTTGGTCTAGAGGTGGTCAAAATGGTTTTTATTCTGTTATAGCAGTTCAGTTTTTTTGGTGCGCACATTACGGAAAAATTGGCCTTTAGTACCGGTCACAGGGCGGGTTAGTACCGGTCGCTGTGGCCGGTACTAAAGGTCCGGTACTAACGTGTCGCACGTTAGTACCGGTCGCAGACAGCCGGTAATAACGTGCCGCACGTTAGTACCGGCTGACAAAACGAGCCGGTACTAATCTGTCTGGTGCCGTCAGCCCATTTTCTCCCCCGTCCCTTCTTTTCTTTTCTTTTCTTTTCTTTTGTTTTATTCTTTTTTCCTCATTTTCTCAATCACATGAACCACAATCTCAACATGAACACAAGAATCAGATGAATACATCTCATCATACCACAATCACACATCACAAAACTCATAGGAACAATGCATCTCACAATCACAAATCTTCCATCACAAAAATAAAAAAAATAGATCTCACCATCACAATTTCTCACACACAACACAAAAATCACAAAAATCGATCTGTGCCGGCGTCGACCTGAGCACCTGTGCGCTGGCGCCGGCCTGGCGTCGCTCCTCCCCGCGCTGACATCGGCATGGGCACCCGCGCCTAGCCGGCGCCAGCACCCGCCGCGGAGGCCGCCCGCGCGCCGCTGTTGGGGCCTTCGCCGTGGGGCCGTCACCGCGCCCCGTAGGCCGGCGCCGCGCCTCTCCGTAGGCTAGCACGGTCGCGCCCCGCCGGCCGGCGCCGCTCCTCTCCGCAGGCCAGCGCGGCTGCACCCCGCAGGCCAGCGCCGTCCGCCCCGCAGGCCGGCGCCGCTCCTCCCCGCATGCCAGCGCCGCCGCGCCCCGCAGGCCGCTGCAGGCAGCCCGCTCGCCCAGCGGGATCTCAGAGGAGATAAGGTGGAGAGAGGAGAGGAAAGTAAAGGAGAGAAGAGAAAGAAAGAGAGGTGAAGGGAAAGGACGGGCCGAGCAGGAGCCCTAGTAGATGTTTCAAGAATGATCAAGCATTCCTCTCAAAAATTAAGGAAAATAAAAGAAAGAAAGAAATATAGTTGTAGCACCAGCGTCTAGGCAAATCATCAATTGGGAGCACCGTCTACTATACTAGGCAGAGGGGCGCGCTAACGTCACGCCAGATGGGTTCTCCTGTGCAAGAGCGCTCGTTCATTTTTTTTATTGTTTGTTAGGCTTTGTCGAAGTGGGTTTTCTGGACTCGTCAGTGATATTGTCTTTTTTCTGTCGGTCATTCTGAGTATGGTGCAGCGTGGCCGTTTCTTCCACTCGATGTACTGTGGACTGCTTGTCGTCTGTTCCTGGGGTAAGAGGAACGACAACCCGAAGATTGGTAGACGCAAGAGGGGGACAACAACCCGAAGCAAGAAGAAGAATCGTAATAACATAATGGGAAAATAGGAATTCATAGGGAATGAACGAACCGACGGAAGTCGCCATGCAGAACGAAGGAAGGAATTGACGCGAAGAGAAAGGGCCCGAAGATATCGTTGAAGCTTACCAGAGAGGGAGGAGGGAGGCGACAGAGGTGAGGTTGTGAGGAGCAGCAACGGAGAAAATAGAATGCCGCTGCCGCCATGAGTATAAAAGGAAGAGGCATGTGAGCTCGACGCGGTGTCCGTATGGGCCAACTGTGCAAGCGAAGCCCACATACACGGAAAGCAGGTCGAATTGGGGTGTGTTAGTTCCCTGTGCTAAAATTTTAGCACCTGTCACATCGAAGTTTGGACCCTAATTTGGAATATTAAAAATAGACTAATTACAAAAACCAATTTCACAGATTGGGTCTAATTTGCGAGACGAATCTATTAAGTATAATTATGTCCATGATTTGACAATGTTGTGCTACAGTAAACATGTGCTAATGATGGATTAATTAGTCTTAATGGATTCGTCTCGCGAATTAGCCACGACTTACGTAATTAGTTTTATAATTATCTTATGTTTATTTAGGAATAATTATCTTATGTTTAGTTCTCTTAATTAGTAAAATACATTGGATATAACATATGTTAAATTTTAGTACGTGGATCCAAATCCATTTGCTAATGCAAATGAGGAGAAACGGTTGCAAATGAGGAGAATAGCTATCGGCAGCAAACGTGCAGTAGCTGTAAAAAGAAAAAAAAAAAGCAAACGTGCAGCAGGTGAGGAAAGGGCCACGCGGCCAAATGTCACAGGCTGAAGGCTGAGAGGCCCTGAGAGGCAGGGAAACCTCCCGCGATATAAATTTACTTATTTCATAATCAGAAGCACACGTGCTTTATTTTGTATACTCGCCGAAATACATGCATATGCATACTCCTAGTCTGTGTAGGGGTGTTTACGTGGGTGTAAAGAGGATAAAAAGATAATTTCTTTTTTCATTAGGTCCGCGTGCAAATGAACGGTTTTTAGGTGAAAACTTTTCGCACATTTCGCGTCAGTATACTCCCGAAATGCACACCTAGTCCACTGCGCCGTGGGCCCACTTATCCCTTTTCCACCTACGGCAACGCGGTGATTTTGTTTTTTTTTGAGCGCGGTGAATATTCGCCCGTCTGGGTAAAGGAAAAAAAAAGCGCCTCCTCTTCCTCCCCTTTCCCCACCCCGCCGCCGCCAGCACGAATCGAATGCCGCCGCCGCTTACGGCGATCTCTACCACCAGCTGATTCTTCCGCACCCCACCCCTGGCTCTCTAGTCTCTACGCCTCCAAATCGATCTGGGTCGCGCGGGCTGGCTCGAGCCCCAAGCCCTACGCCCTCCGTCCACGGCGCCGTTGCTGCGGCCTGCACGCCAGTGGAGCTCTCGCCGGCGAGGTGGGTTAGGGTGGAGTGGCCTCCCACCGAATACTCTTTGTCTCTCTTCACTCCTCATTTTTGCTTCCAGCACCTTGCGCGGTCTACGCTCTTCTCTCTCTACAGCATCGGCGCCCGCCACCCATTCGACGGAATGCCTCCGAAGAAAAAGGGCGGGAAGGGCAAGAGGGCGGCGGCTCCGGGTGCCGCCCGCGCCGCCAGCCTCGACGTCCTCCCAGATGAGGTCCTCGGCCACGTGCTGTCGTTCCTGCCGGCGCAGGAGGCCGTGCGGACATGCGTGCTGGCCCGGCGCTGGCGCCACCTCTGGAGGAACGCCTCCGGCCTTCACATCTCGTGCGACGGAGAGGAAGAAGGGGCATCGATGAAAGAGCTCCGGGAATTCGTGGATCATCTGTTCCTCATCCGTGGAGGCTCGCCTCTTGGCACATGCCAGCTCAGCCTGCTTCATCTCGATGACAACTACGCTGACAATCGCCGGATACACCTCTGGATCCGTCATGTTCTGATGTGTAGAGTTCGGGAGCTTAGCCTTAATATCAGCTGGAATGGCGATCCGGCACGGTTTTATCTGGATGACCTGCCTCTCATCTCCCAACACCTGAAGAGGTTAGAGCTTTCTAGTTTACATCTCACTGGTAGCTTCGTTGACTTCTATAGCTGCCCAGCATTGGAAGTCCTTGAGATCAAAGATTGCGACATAATTAACCTCGATAGAATATCATCGCAATCCCTGAAGTCTCTAAGTATCAGCGACTACTGTGATTTCAGTGAGAATGATCGCATTCATGTTTGTGCCCCGAATCTTGTTTCATTGTGGCTTGAGGTTGCTTATGGCAAGGCTCCTATTCTCGAGAGCATGCCATCCTTACTGGAGGCGGTTGTCAAAATCTATGGTAATGATACTGACTGCTGTCACCATTACGACTTTGGGGATTCTGAGGACGAGGATTGCCCTTGTTCTGGGGTACATGGGGATACCGACTGCGTGCTTCTCCAAGGTTTATCAGAGGCTCAGAGTTTGGTACTGATAGCTGACTTTAGAATGGTATGCATATCCTTTATATTCATATGTTATTGTTTGTCTCTTTAATTTTCACCCTTTTAAATTAATCATGTTTAATATGATTTTTCTCATCTTTGCATGTCCAGTTTATTTTCAGAATGGATTTGAAATGTTGCCCCATATTTAGTAACTTGAAGACTTTGTTACTAGTTGATTTTTGGTGTGTACCTACTGACTTCAGTGCACTTGCAAGTATTCTTGAACATTCTCCTGTTTTAGAGAAGCTCACTCTTAAACTATTTTGCAAGGTATGCAACTTTTTAGATATAGAACTGCTACATTTTAAAGTTGTTGTAGTTTGTTGATTGAAGTTTCACACATCTTTCTGTATTCTGTAGGAACCTAAAAGTAAGGTGCAAATGAAAGGGAGCCCTGATCAAATAGAGAGATCAAATGCAATCTCACAACATCTTAAAGTAGTGGAAGTCAAATGTGAAGTGGTCGATGACTTAGTGCTAGATGTTCTGGAGTTTTTAAATAAACTTGGCATATATAAGCTCTAACATCATTGCTAGCACTTTCTTTATTTTTGGAATTTGCTTTGACATGTGGGGTAAGAAAATAATTTATGTGGAAATTCTTAATATTGTTAGAAATTAGTGAATACAAGGCCATGCAGAAAAATAAAATATTTCTATGTTTAATTGATGGAACAGAAAAGTAGAAAACAAAATGGATGTGGGAGTTCAAGTGAACCCTATTTCATAATATGTTAACCTAATGAATGAAGTTGTTTTGTAGCAGCAATATTAAGTGTCAGACTTGTTTAATACTTATGCAGTGACACAATATGTTGATTTCTTGAATGCTCCTTTCTGCATTTAATTGGTGGCAAACAAAATTAGAAAACGAAATGGATGTGAGAGTTGACCTGTTGAATGAATTAGTTTTGTAGCATATGTTGATTTCTTGAATGATCCTTTCTTTTAACTTGTCCATTTTTACTCCTGTATGCTCTCCAGTATACTACATTTTGTCATTGCATTGTCTGAATGTATCTTACTATAAAACTACTAGTAGTTTAACGGTTAAAAAGGATTAGTTGTCAAAATCTAGTAATACAACTTTATGCGGTAAATTTAAATATTTTTGTACAAATTGTAGCCGAAGTTCTGAATTTGCTTGAACACAGCGTGATAAATCTGTTTGAAAACAGAACTAGCAGTTCCAATTTTATGATCTTCAGGACTAGGGCTAAATGTTATTTTCAGAATCGTTTTAGATGTGAACTATCCAATGTCCTTTATGTATTTGGTTTATTGGTTATATATAGGCAGCAGTGTTATATCTATCCTTGCCCCATTTCTAATTTGTTGTCAAATCCTCTGTCCCTTTAAATTTGTGTATGAGTGTCATATGATTTTCTTTTCCTTTGTTGATCCTCTAGGCTTCTAAGCCTGTGTCCACTTATTGAGCTTTTACATAATGGCCGTTAATTTTTGTAAACATTGCTGATTACTCTCTAACAATTTGATTTGGCCTCCTCTATTTGCTGGCTTCTGTACCTATATCATTGACATTGTTGCTATTGACCTAGAAATCGTTGATTGCCATTTCTTGAGAACTAATGTAATGCTACCATTGTGCTGATAGATCACATAGGAAATATGTTAGCAATGGCAGCAGCAGCAGCTGCACAATCACACACACACACCTATGTGGCTGGCTGGAGGAAGAAGAAGGTGAGGTAGGAGAAGAGAAGAAAACACACTGCACACGAGTTTTTTGCTCAACTAAGCTACTCGGCTCTCTCTCCTTTCCTTATATTCACAGCACTAGAAAGTACAGAGGTATGGCCTTGCCACTACAACAACTATACCAACTACTACTACTATTCCCATGCTTGCAACTACACCTACTGCAGTACTGCTACTGTTGCTGTTCAGCAACTACAAGCATGTCAAGGCTGCTATTCAGCCATGCCTAAGGTACAGACCTCTGCAGCAAGAAGCTGTTGGGTCAAAGAGGGTGAGGAGCAAGTGAATTATCCAACAAAATACTAGTATGCTATAAACTTCACAGCTTTCACCATTGATGTGTAATATAAAGATTGTCCATGTAGAAATGGTATTGTAATATTTTATGGTAACAATTTGCAAAGGTTAATAATACATTCTTATTTCTTATATGCTAAAATATTCATCTCAAAGTGGTAGTCAATAGTAGTTGTTGAAGATAGCGTAGATATCCAACATGGCATATGCTCTTGAGTGAGGGAGTTATTAGTTTAGTTTCTAGCAAAACATCTGTTTATCTTTGGATTAGTTATGTATTCTTCCATTTGGGCAAGTAAGCTACTATAAACTTTTAGTGCTAAAATATGTTGCCATACTTTCTTTACTATTATTTTTTTCTGTTTGTGACTCTTAATGTAAACTATCCTTTCAGATTCATACAGGTTTCAATTTTGAGGAACATAAAGTGCAACATGCAGGCTATGATCCGCACTGAGATTAAGATCGTGTGAAGGGCTGATCCTTAGTGATAGAAGGCTTGGACCAGAATGAATATGCTAGAGTTAATTACTACAAAAAGAAATGCAAGGCTGGAATCTGTAATGGGAAGCACAAAGCTTATAAGGATGATGTTTTTCTACTATGTAATCTCTTTCAATTTCACTGATAGTAAGGACCTGACAGCTGAGAGTCTGTAGTTGTTTCACTCATGTAGTAGACTAGGCACGGTTTAGCTTCTATGTTTTTTAGTAGACTAGGCACGGTTTAGCTTCTATGTTTTTTTGGCATCTTTCTTGTATCTTAGGGTCCTCTTAGCATTTATTCATGAATGTTTCTAAGTTTTAGAATCACTAATACACGACATCACTCTGCTTGTTCCTCGTGCTGTATTAAATTTATCTTCTCCATCCTGGTCTCCGTGATGGTGTATGCTAATGCAATGAAAAGCTATATCATGTGATTTGTGCACACTTTCAGTGCTGTTGGTTCCTGAACTCTCGCTCTCTATACTTATCATTTGTCTTACACGTGAACAAAAGATCTTGAATTAGTTGTTTCTTTTGAAGTTGAAACTCTGTTTTGTTACAAAGAAATGGGTGCTCTGATGGAAATCTTGTAAGGCTAGAAGTCTACCTTATTGTATTCCTGAGGTATGCGTGCATGAGCATGAAAGCATACTACATTGTTATTCGAAAAAAAACGTAACACAAGGCACAGTGGCAGTAGTCAGCAGATTTTTATTTGGGAAAAAAAAGGTGCCTTCTCTTCCTCCCCTTCCTTCTTTCCCCACCCCACCAGTCCACCGCCGCCAGCACGAATCGAATGCCGCCGCCGTTCATGGCGACCTCCACTACCAGCTCATTCTTCCGCACCTCACCCCCATTCTCCAACTCCACGCCCCGGGCTCTCTAGTCCCTACCCCGCGGGATCGATCTGGTTCGGCGCGGACTACCCCGAGCCCCTACGCCCTGCGTCCACGGCGCCGTTGCTGCGGCCGTCAGTGAAGCTGTCGCCAGCGAGGTGAGGTGGGGTGGGGTGGGCACCATCAAGTACCATGTGTTTCTCTCCACTCCTCTGATCTGCTTCCAACACCTTGCGCATTCTCGCATAGTTCTCGCTCTGCAGCATCGGCGCCCGCCACCCGTTCGACGGAATGCCTCCGAAGAGAAAGGGCGGGAGGGGCAAGAGGGCGGCGGCTCCAGGTGCCGCCCGCGCCGCCAGCCTCGACGTGCTCCCAGACGAGGTCCTTTGCCACGTGCTATCGTTCCTGCCCGCGCAGGAGTCCGTGCGGACGTGCGTGCTGGCACGGCGCTGGCGCCACCTCTGGAGGTCCGCCCCTGGCCTTCGCATCTTGTTCGATGGAGAGGGAGAACGGGCATCGATAAAAGAGCTCCGGGAATTCATGGACCATATGTTCCTCCTCCGTGGAGCCTCGCCTCTTGACACATGCCACCTCAGCTTGATTGATGTCGACGATGACGATGATGAATTGTGCCGGGTAAACCTCTGGATCCGTCATGTTGTGATGTGTAGGGTTCAGGTGCTCAGCCTCAATTTCGTGTTCGATTTTGAATGTTGGATCACCCGGTTTTATCTGGATGAGCTACCTCTCGTCTCCCAGCACCTCAGGAGGTTAGAGCTATCTAGAGTACACCTCAATGGTAGCTTCGTTGACTTCTCTAGATGCCCCGCATTGGAAGTCCTTGAGATCAAAGATTCTGACATACTTGATCTCGAGAGGATATTGTCGCAATCCCTGAAGTCTCTAAGTATCACTGGCATCTGTATGTTCAGTGGCGATGAACGAATTCATGTTTGTGCCCCGAATCTTGTATCATTGTGGCTTGAAGTTTGTTTGGGCTTGACCCCTATTCTTGAAAGAATGCCATCCTTAGTAAAGGCGGATGTCAACATTGATGCTAATGATTGTGTGTTCTGCTGTGATGCTAACTCCGCAAATTGCACTCGTTGTAAGCAAGATACTGACAGTGTGCTTCTCCAAGGATTATCAGAGGCTCGGAGTTTGGTACTAACTTCTGTAAATGAAACGGTATGCATATGCTTTAGATTCATATGTTAGTTTTTAATATGTTTCTTCATTCTCTTTCCTTTTTAAAATTATCATGTCTAAAGGATTTATTTATCTTTACATGGCCAGACTATTTTAATAAGGGACTTGAAATACTGCCCCATATTTAGTAATTTGAAGACTTTGTTACTTAATGAACATTGCTGTGCGCCTGCTGACTTTGGTGCGCTTACAAGTATTCTTGAACATTCGCCTGTTTTAGAGAAGCTCACCCTTCTACTATTTTGCAAGGTATGCAACTGCTACATTTTGAAATGGTTGTAGATTGTTGATTGATTTTTCTAACACTTTTCTATATTATGCAGGGACCCAAAAGTAAGGTGCTGATGAAAGGAAGCCCTGATCCAACAGAGAGATCAAATGAAATATCAGAACATCTTAAAGTGGTGGAAGTCAAATGTAAAGTAGTTGATGACAGAGTGCTCAATGTTCTGGAATTTCTGAATAAACTTGGCATATGTAAGTTCTAACTTCTAACACCAATGTTCACACTTTTGATATTTCTGAAATTTAGTTTTGACATGTGGGGTAAGAAAACAAGTTATGAAGAAATTCCCAGATTACGAATTAGTAAATTCTGGGCCAGGTGCAGAGAAATACAATCTTTCTACATCTAATTGGTGGTTCAGTAGAAAACAAAATGGATCTGGGAGTTTTAGTGGATCCTGTCCCTTAACATGTTAACCTGTTGAATGAGTAATTTTGTGGCAGCAATGTTTGTGTCAGCTTTGTTTAATACTTATGCAGTGAGGACAGTGTGTTGGTTTCTTGAGTGCTCCTTTCTTTTATAGTCTATTTCTACTTCTGCATGCTCGTCAATACACCATTTTTTTTAATCATTACATCCCTTGAATGTATCTTTCTATTAAAGTACTGGCAGTAGATCAGTTTGAAAACTATTATTTGTGAACAATCTAGTGGTACAATTTTTCTGTGGTACATTTAAATATTTTTGTGCAAATTAGAGGTCAAGATTTTGAATTTGGATGAGCACAGTCTGGTAAATCTGTTTAAAAACAGAACTAGTAGTTCTAAACTTTACGTGGACTAGGGGTAAGTGTTTTTTTAGAATCTTACTAGATGTGAATGATCAAATGTCCTTATATTTCTAATTTGTTCTTGCAATCCTTTGTGTATGAGTGCACATGACTTTGGTGCAGTGGTAGAGCTTCACCTCCTGTGACCGGAAGGTCCGGGGTTCAAGCCCCAGCCTCTGCACATTTATGTGTAGGAATGGCTGTGCGCTAAACACTTGCCCCCAAACCCCGCATAGTACGGGAGCCTACGGCACTGGGTATGCTTTTTTTTTATGAGTGCACATGACTTTTTCTAGATGTGAATGATCAAATGTCCTTATACTAGATGTAGAATACTGTTTAGATTAGTTAACACTTTACAATATTTCATCAACATGGTTTATTTCAAGTTGATCCCACTCAGAGTTTCATATCAAAAACACAATAATGTACCAAGATATTTAAGTGAACTTCAAAGTTGCATGAGCTACAGTTTGGGCAAGTGAAATGTTTATACGCTTTTCTTCTCCTACATCTTACACTTACTTGCCTTTTTTACATCTCAATCATTTCTTCTTTTATATCTGTGCAGGTTTCAGTTTCAGGGGAAAGAAAAAGAAGCGCAAAGCTGGAGACAAATATTCTACCACTTGGTTTCCATTATGAAACTAGTTGCATTAGCGGAGGTACTGACAACTGATGTCAGTAGAAGTGCTGCCTTCTGCCTGTGGGATTGTTTTCTGTTGCACTTGTCGAACCAAGTTAAGAGTTAGCCCTTTTGACTATCTAGCTGGACTTGATAAGTTTTCGGTGAAGCACTGATATCACCAAGAAAGCATGCTAGTTGCTAGGATTGTGTTTCAGTCCCACCTGTAGCAGTATCAACTTATGACTAGTTGTCCGGATTGTGTAGCTGAACCTGGTTTGTTGTGCTATGTTGATTCTTGGAGCCTTGGCTAAGGTGCCTCTGTTTATTTCCAAGCATACTGCATATATGTTCCATTGAAGTCCGTCCGCTGCAAATTACTGCATCGGTGCTGACTATACATTTTTACTCTCCAGATACAGAGGTTCGACTAGGGGTAAGTGTTTTTTTAGAATCTTACTAGATGTGAATGATCAAATGTTCTTATATTTCTAATTTGTTCTTGAACCCTTTGTCCCTTTAAACTTGTGTATGAGTGCACATGACTTCTTCTTTGTTGGTCCTCTACAGTTCTATAAAGCTGTAATGACACATGTTCAATCATTTCATTTGATTTATCTTCTTTCCACTTATTTTATAGAACAATGCTGATTATTCTCAACAGTTTGATTTGGCTTCTTCTGTTTACTTGTTGGAAACCTATATCATTGGCTAGAATTATATATATGTGCCATGTCATTGTTGCCATTGATGTACAAATTGTTGGTTGACATTGCTTGAGAACTAGGATATATTACATAGTACGATTGTAGGAAGTATGCAACAAACTTCACAGCTTTCACCATTCATGTGTAAAGTAATATGTAGATTGTCCATGTAGAAATGACACGATAATATTTAAAATTACAATCTTGTGCTAAAAGTATCATCTTAAAAGTGGCAGCCAAAGGTACTTGTCAAAGATAGCATAGATGTCTAATATGGCATATGCTCTTGAATGAGGGAGTAATTAATTTAGTTTTCAGTAAAACATACGTCTAAGTTTGGACTTTGGATTAGTTAGATATTCTGCTATTTGTGCAAGTAAACTGCTAAACTTCTTTTTGGGTTTGAGCCTATTATTGTACTCAAGTATCTTTGCCATTATTTTTTTTATTTCTGACACTAAAAATATTCTGCTTTTAGATTCATACATGTTTCAATTTTGAGGAACAAAAAGCCAGACACGCAGGTTATTACAATCTGCTCCCCGTATGTTCTGTGAAGGCTCGGTCCTTAGTGGTAGAAGGTTTAGACCAAAGATGAGCATATTGAGTTAATTAGTACAAGAAGAGATGCAAGACTGGGATCTATCATCTATCAAGGGAGGCACAAGACAAGGATCATGTTTTTTTTCCCCTCTCTGTAGTCCCTTTAAATTTCAGTGTAGAACAGACTTGAAAGGCAGTTGTTTTAGTGTGGATGGGGCATATCGTTGGCACGATGCTATACTCTGCACAAGGCAGTTGACTAGTCTTGCAAACATACAAAATATCTCAAACAGAATTCTACGGAAAAGCATAGCTTCACTTGCATTTTACAGAGGCCACTATGCTGCTCTAAACGAAAGCACACAATTGGCCGGAGTTATCTTTCAGAGAGACTCCATGCATCTCTATATGCGTCAGATGAATCTTTCCTAGTTTGGAAGTAGTATTCATGAGGCATGGAATCATCACCAAGGCCACATCTAGGAAAATCAGCAGGCGGTGGAGGAAGGGAGGCGGCTGCTGTCGGTCCATCCTCTACGAAGAACACCGCTGCCATGCCCATCGACAAATGGGACTGAAAATGGCAGTGCAGGAACCATACACCTACAACAAAACAATATTTATGTGAAAGTTTGATTATTACTCTCCATATAATTAATATTGAATTAATGTTATGGAAAAATAATTCTCGATATACATATAGGTGGACAAGCTGCAATGGTACCCACCTGGATTGTCAGCAACAAATCGAACGGCAGCCCACCCAAGATTGGGGACAGCCACGGTGTTCTTCAATGGCGGATTCACCAGGTTGTACCTCACAACGTCCTTCTCCGGGTCATGGTTGCCGAGCCCCTGCGCGACAACGAACATGTCGTACCCATGTAGGTGCATCGGGTGGGCGTTGCTCTGCAGCAACGCTGTGCTCTGGAACACCACCTCCACGGCGGCGCCGTGCCCGAGCCTCCGCGCCACGGTGGCCTTGGACGTTTGCTCAAGCAGCTCCTCCTTGGGTCCTTCCGGGATCAGGGTGCGGTCAGTGTAGTTGAATACCCTCGGTGGCCTGTCGGGAAGCTCTTGAAGCGCGTCCATGTCGATGGCGTGGTAGTAGCGCGCTTCCAGAAGTGACGTCATCTGCGAATGGAGCTCAAAGGAGACGTTGTTCATTGTGGCCACACGGATGTTCCGGTCACCGTCACCCTTTCTCCTAGTGCAAGATTGGGCTCGCCGACAGGAGGTCTTGCCCTCTCCAAGCACGAGGAACAGGTGCTCGTCGACATCGGTCGGCACCGGCGGACGCCATGGATGTTCCATGCTGGTCAGGTTGCCATGGAAGTAGAATGATACCATTTTGTCATGCATGTCAGGCATGTCAGGCACCACAGGAACATTGCCATATGGATCACTTTCTTCAGTACCATGGATGTGGGTGTCTTTGTACTGAAGCATCCCTCTTGTGACATACGCCGTCACCGGGCCCTGAATTTTGGCCAATGGCCACTTGGTGGGCAGGGCGACCATGTAGTACCTTCCTGGCGGCGCGTCGGCGATCACCAGGGCATCCATGGTCTCGCCGGGCGATACTGCGAGGATGTCCGTTGTGTAGGGGTTGACGTAGTTGGCGTCGGCGGTGACCACCGTGAACTTGTGCCCGGCGATCCTGAAGTAGTACTCGTGAAACAGCGCGGCGTTGAGAACTCGCAGCAGGTAGGTCTTGCCGGGCTCCACGTCTAGCACGTAGCCATCTTGCAATACCCCTTCATTGTCGAAGCACTCCGTTCGATCAATGGAAAAGTGAGTGCTGTTTTATTTGCGGCGAGCTCCATCACCCCACCGCCGGCTGTCACCCCGACACCGGCGTCCACAGCCTCCCGCCGGCGGCCACTCCGGCTCCGGCGGCCACTCAACCCGCCCCCACCCCTTCCCCCTCCCCCCCCTGCGCAGCTTCTCTGATGGCAGAGCGGTCCACCCCTTCCGGCGCCGGCAAGTCCCCCCTCCCGCCGGAGCCGGGGTCCTCGGAGGCGGGCCCTTCCATCCCCTCAGTGCGGGAGCTCTGGGAGATGTCCCCGGCGTCGGCCTCCTCGGGGTCGCCTGACTCGCCGACCTTCAGCGAGGTGGTTCGGGGCATGGGGATCCCGTCCCCGGCGCGGACGCCATCGCCGTCGCCGACCCTCCTACGACGGGGCGCCGCACCGCCCTCCCCTTCGGCCATCCCACCACCGCCTCTGCGCTTCGGTCGTCTTCCACAACCACCCTCTGATGGGGAAAAGGTCGCATCTTGGGCTGGCGCCGCCCCATCGGCGGGCGTTCTCCGCTTTGGTCGCTTCCCACCGCCGCCGACGGAGCCACCGCGCCTGGCTAAGGGTGACACTGCGTCTTGCTCCAAGGCCAAGGTCGTGCTTTTCCAGAGGAGCCCCTCGCCCAACCCTGCTCCGGCGCGGACAGGAGGTTTCATGGCGGACGCTCGACGTGCTGGGCCGCGGATGCCCATGGCTGATGCTGATGATGGCGATGACTGGGAAATGGTCGCTCCTCGCAAACGCAAGGCCTCCCAGTCCCCACCCCGCTCCCCGCCGCCACCCCCATCGCGGCCGGTACCGGCTGATTTGATTGGCAAATGTTTCAATTGCTTCAGTGCTGATCACATCGCCGCCCGATGCCCCACTGCGGCGCGTTGCTTCAACTGTCATCGGCTCGGCCATCGCGCCGACTCGTGCCCGCAGCCGCGGATGATCCGGTCAGCACAGGCGGCTGGCTTCGGTGCCGCTGCTCCACGGCCGCATCGTGGGGACGCAACTGGACATCGTCAGTCGCATGTTCATGCCGCTGACTGCGCTCGCCTGGAGGGTGAGCGGCGCCAGCGGGGTACACATCTCGTCGGCAGCGCACGCACTGGTCGCACCGCCCCGGTCGCGGACAGGTCGCGGCCTCCTGCCATGCGGACTGGTGCGGCCCCCGCGCCACGGCCGGCTATGGCGGCACGGCTTGGTGCAGCTCCGGCGACAAGGCGGGCGCCGACGGGGCGTGTGCAACCGCCGCAGCGTCGCCGTCCAGGAGGCGAACAGGGCGATGACGGCTCCTGCTCAACGCCCACTGGATCGGCTGCGGCCGGCTCCACGCCTTCACCGCCTCCCTCACGCGAACGGGCCGACGAGCGCTCCACAAGGGCCTCTCCTACACCACCCATCGGAGACCCGCGCCGCCGACCTGCAGTTGAAGTATGTGTCGTTCCTCGAACGATGGAGGTCGCTTCCAATGAGGTCGCTCTCGAGAGAGCATTGGTCGCCATGGTCGCTGGAACAAGACCCGAAGTTTCACAGGATGAGGTTAAGGATTATCTCGAAGGTCGCTTGGGGGTGGAGCCAGGATCCTTCCTCATCTACCCACACCACCCGGAAAACTTTCTGATAATGTTTAGAGATGCAGCTTCCATGCTGGGAGTTCTTCACGCTCGAGTACCTGAGGAAGGATTGCGGTTAGTATTCAAGAGATGGCGTAGAGAAGCCTGGGCTTGTGATGACGCCATGGATTACAGAATCCGGGTGGGGATTGTTGGCATCCCCGCTCACCTATGGCTGTGGAGCACAGCGCAGACAATCCTTGGCTCATCCTGTGCAGTCATCTCGCTCGCCCCAGAGACGGAGTCGAAGGGTACGCTGAAAGAATTCCGGGTGCTGGCTGGATGCATACACCCGGACTTGATCCCCTGTGAGAAGGTGATGGTCATGCCCATTCCACCCAATGAGAAGAAGGAGTTGCCAACACTGAAGTACAGAGTCACCATCAACATTCGGGAAGTTATTGAATTGGAGCCCGCTGCGGGTGGTGCGGCTGCCACAGGTGGGAGTGCCTCGCTGCACGGTGGCGGTCCTGGCGGTGCCCACGGTGGTGGTCCTAGCGGTGCACACGGTGGCGGTGGCGGGACTGTGCCACCGAGGAGTGGCACGACTAGCAGGCCGCACAGCGCCACGGCCCACCAGGTGGCCGGGAGGGATGCGGGACGGCGTGCCTTTGGAGCCCCGGTCGTTACGCCGCCGCCCCCACCCCGACCAGGATCTTTCCCCGCCTGGGGACTACAGGGAATCCATCTCCCGGCGGTTCCCCCGCCCCCGCACCCGCGCCGCTCCCCCAAGCTCTCGGTGTCGGCGGCTCCTTTCCTTCCATCCTCCTCTTCCTCGGTCGCCAAGGTCGCCACGGTCGCTATCAGTCGGGCGGTCTCGCAGAACAGCTATCGAGCCCGTCACACGCCTGCGGCGGAACCAGACCAACTTCCACCGCGCCACGAGGCCGACCAGCACAGGTTCGACCCCATGCCGTCGGAGGCGCTGATCAGGCGTCCACGGCTTGCGGCGGGACGGGACATCCCCGTTCGGACTGCCTTCGCTCGATTGACGGCCTCGCTACTGCCACAACAACATCAAGCGAGGCTATCTAGCGGAAGGCCAACGCTGGAGATCGTCTGCTTCCCTGAAGTCGGCGTCCCACTAGGCGCGCTACGTTCTACGGGCGCCTCTCCGGCGAGCCCGCGGTCGCCCAACGCCCCTGCACCTGCTGTTCTGTGGTCGCCTCCCGCCCCTGCTGCTACGGATGCGCCTTCCACAGCTGGGCCGGCTGCTCGGCGGGCCGCACCTGCTGGATCGCCAGACCACCAGGGAAACACGCCGACCCGTCCTACGGACGGAGGTACTCCGTCAGGTGGCGACGAGTCTCCCAGGCCGCGTGAACCGCCGGTGCCCTTTATTGCGGCCTCCCCACCTGAGCCGGCCCACCCAACTGGGTCGCCTGTTAATGGGCCAGCGGCTGTGGCCTCCCCTACTGGGCCGTCCCATTCTAGTGCTGGGGAGGCGGATGCGGTGGATGGGCAGCAACACTGCTCGGCGGCCGTCTCCCCCACGCACGAGGTCGCCAATGTCACCACTACTAGGGGTTCTCCCCCACTGGTCGCGTTTGAGGATCTGGTCGCTGACTTCTGTGCTTCGGTATCAAGAGACGTCACACCACCACTCATCACCCGGAAACCACGAGTGCGCCGTGCTAAGGTACTGGAGCCGGGGACTCTCCCACGCCGTAGCAGTCGTCTGGCAGCTAAATCCAAGAGAAGAGGGACGAACCCGACGACCGCGGCACAGAACATCATCATGAAGCGCCTCGGTTTGGTCGGCCCAAACGAGGCACCCGATACGGCTGCCTTCCTCGAGTATATCCGCCTCTTCACGGTTGGTCTGTCGGACGACCACTGCCAGGCCATCCGTGAGCTTTTCGGCGATAACATCAACTGGTCGGAGCAGTTCTGCATTCTGGACGATGAGGAGTTCATGGCGGTGGCCAAGGAGCTCTTCCCGGAGGAGTTAGCCGGTGGAGGACAGGAGTCCTAGTTTTTTTTTCCTTTTCTTTTCGGTCGGTCGTGTATTTCTGTTAATCATGAATGAACATCTGGTGAATTGGAATGTACGGGGCCTCAATCGGCGGGCCAGACGCACAGCGGTTAGGGAATTAGTAAGGTCGGAAAGAGTGTCGCTTTTATGTTTGCAGGAAACAAAATTAGATGATGTATCCGATGCTTTGGTTATAGATATGTTGGGCTTGGATTTTGGATATACCGCTCTACCTGCCGTGCACACTCGGGGAGGAATTTTGGTCGCATGGGACGCCAATATCTGGGAGGTCTCACAGACACGACTAGGCTCCCACTCGCTAACGGTCAAAGTCGCATTACGAAACTCGGCTACTCCGCAGTGGTGGCTCACGGTCGTATACGGGCCACAGGAGGACGAACAAAAGGTCGCTTTCTTAGAGGAGCTTCGGTCTATCAGAGTATCTTTACCTGGACCATGGATGCTTTGCGGTGATTTCAACCTGATATATCAGGCCGCGGATAAGAGCAACGATCGACTCTCCAGACGCATGATGGGTCGATTCCGAGGATTCTTAAATGATCTCGAGTTGAAAGAACTTCATCTACATGGTCGCTTATACACTTGGAGCAACGAGCGCCTGCACCCAACATTGGAGCGCATTGATCGAGTTTTCGTTTCCACAGATTGGGAGGCCGAATACCCAAGATGCTCGCTGCAGGCGCTGGCAACTAGATGCTCTGATCATGCACCACTCCTGCTACAGTTCGATGACGGTTTCCAACCAAAGCGCCGCTTCCGATTTGAGGCCATCTGGACCCAGTTCGAGGGTTTTCTTGAAGCAGTACAGGAGGCTTGGTCGGCCCCTCGCCCGGTCATGGACCCATTACGCACTATCGATCACCTGCTCCGGGAGACGGCAAAAAGCCTGAAGCGTTGGAGTGCAAAAGCCGTGGGGAGCATTCGTAGACAAATCCAGGTCGCTAAAGAAATTATTTTCCGCCTTGAGGCAGCTCAGGATCATCGGTCGCTCTCTATATCGGAACAGGCACTACGTCGCTTTCTCAAAATGAGATACCTGGGCTTGACCTCCCTGGAACGTACCATTGCGCGGCAACGTTCTAGCTTACGCTGGCTCCACGAAGGCGACGCGAACACCAAGTTTTTTCACTTACACGCAAATCACCGAAGAAGAAAGAATCATATCGTCTCCCTAGAAGTCGACGGCTCCACGGTCGTGGGGGAGGAAGAAAAGGCAGAGGCCGCATTCCACTATTTTGATGCAATCCTAGGAGCCAGCCATGAGCGTACCTGTGCCCTAGATTTTGCAGCGTTGGGACTGCCAAATCTCGATCTATCGGAGTTGAGTTACCCATTTACGGAGGCAGAGATCTGGGAGGTCATCAAGGAGCTACCGATGGATAAGGCTCCTGGCCCAGATGGATTCACAGGTCGCTTCTATAGGTCCGCCTGGTCGATCATCAAAGGGGACATTATCAGAGCTTTTGATGCTATCTCGGCAATGGACTGCCGAAGCTTTCACCACGTTAACGAGGCTCTTATGACCCTTTTACCCAAGAAGGCAGACCCACGTGGCTTGGGGGACTACCGGCCAATTAGCCTGATCCACAGCTTCGGCAAAATTGTCTCCAAGGCCTTGGCAAATCGCTTTGCTCCACACTTACACACACTCATATCACCAAATCAAAGTGCGTTCATCAAAGGTCGACAAATTCAAGATAACTTCAGATACGCACAAGGGGTCGCAAAAGCATTAGCAACGAAAGCTCAACCGAGGATCTTGTTTAAAATCGATCTAGCAAAGGCGTTCGACTCGGTGAATTGGGTCTTCCTCTTGGAGCTTTTGACGGCAGTGGGTTGTCCTAGGAGGTGGACAAATTGGATCTCAACTCTTCTTTCCACTGCTAGTACGAAGGTCATGATGAATGGCGTCCCTGGGCAACGAATCTGTCATGGTCGCGGTTTACGACAGGGAGACCCCCTCTCCCCGATGCTTTTCGTGTTGGTTATGGAGTGTTTTAACGCATTAATCAATAAAGCGCAGGAAAGAGAACTCTTCCTGCCACTAGGTCGCCCCACAATTAGGCATCGAGTATCTCTCTACGCCGATGATGTGGTCGCTTTTCTATCCCCGGTCGAGTTGGACCTCATTACGATCCGGGACATCCTACGACTCTTCCAGGCAGCCGCGGGCCTTGCGGCCAACTATTCTAAAAGCCAGGTATTCCCAATTCGCTGTTCGGAGGAGCACACATCCTTGGTCATCAGTATTCTACAGTGTCAGATCGGAGAATTCCCTTGCACATACCTGGGGGTTCCCCTATCTCCACATCGGCTGCCTAAGTCTGCATTGCAACCGCTGGTCGATAAAGTCGCGGCACGCATCCCGACATGGAAGGGACGTATGCTCAACCGCAGTGGTCGCCTAACCTTAGTAAAATCTACGCTGGCGGCCATCCCAGTTCATATCTCCATGGCCATCACTGTTGCGCCTTGGGCCATTCAGACTATTGAAACCCTCATGAAAGGCTTCCTATGGTGCGGCACAGAGGTAGTCTCAGGAGGTAAATGCGCGGTCGCTTGGGTCAAAGTCTGCTGCCCAACGGATCTCGGTGGCTTGGGCATCCCCAACCTACAGCTAATGGGGATGGCACTTCGAATGCGCTGGCTCTGGTTGACTAGGGTCGACAGCCGAGCTTGGAGCGGTCTGCGCTTTCCGACAGATAGATTGGCCGATCGACTATTTGATGCCTCTATATCGGTTCAGGTCGGTAATGGGGAGGTCGCTTTATTTTGGATGGACAACTGGATCGACGGCCGCTCCATCCAATCATTGGCGCCCAACCTATGGGCGGCAGTTCCAGCGCGTATCAGGCGAGTTCGTACGGTACGTGAGGGCCTTTCTGGCCGGTCGTGGATCCGCGATGTCACACATGCCCTCACTGTACAGGTAGTGCTGCAATATCTTGACGTGTGGACGATGCTGAGGGACTGGCACCTGTCCCCTGACCCAGACAGGTTCGTTTGGCGTTGGACGAGCTCTGGAGAGTTTTCCTCGGCTTCGGCATACCGCGCCTTCTTCATGGGGCGCCATGAACTCGAGGGCGCTAGGCAGCTATGGAAGGTACAGGCTCCGGGGAGATGTCGCTTCTTTGGCTGGCTGGCGTTACACGGTCGCTGCTGGACATCGAACAGGCTAAAACGCCATGGCCTCAAGGATACGGATGATTGTGCGTTATGCGCACAAGAGATTGAAACTATTGACCACTTGCTCATTGGTTGTGTTGTCAGCCGAGAGACATGGCACCGAGTATTTCAAGAGGTCCGGCTACAAACTCTCACGCCACAGGTTGAGGGTCCGCTGGCGGAGTGGTGGATCCACAATCGGAAACGTATCCCCAAAGCCATACGCAAGGGGTTCGACTCCCTGGTATGGTTGGTCGCTTGGTCGCTATGGTTGGAGAGGAACCGGCGGGTTCATGAGCGCTCGGCCCTCATGCCGGTGGCCCTTGCATCGAAGATCCTGGAGGAGGCACGGATTTGGGCCCGCGCAGGTTTCGGAGGGATTAGTGCGCTGTTAGACTCTAGGGCTGTTAGGAGTTAGCGGCTGCTTGTATCTTTCGAGCGTTTCTAGGGCTCGTTTCTGTTCTTTCTGTTTCACTCTGTCGCCTTCGGGCGCTTTTTGTACTTTGCTAAAACTCTCTCTTCCGCTTAATGAAAAAACGTGCCATGCACGTTCTCGAAAACATGGACAGTACAGAAATTCATCGATTATTACCGGAGCAACTGTAGAGATCTCCAACCTTGCCGTTGATGGTGGATGCACTGGGCTCATCGGCAAAGAAACCGTTCCTCATATTCGTATCCACCTGTGCAAGTTCCTTCTCCCACCACTCCCCTGCCATCACAAGGTTTTCCAAGCAACATTATTTCAGTTCAGAAGATGTTGCCAAAATATTTGCACATATATATGCTTAATATAACTAAATTTCACAGAAACCAAGTAATTTGTATCTGTTGTTCCAAATGCCACCCAACCAACCATTCTCAGACCTATAATTATGGGGATCTCCTTGTGAGGCTTGGGAAATGGATACGAGCTAGCTCCGTTCCTCGGCCGGATGATGAAGGCGCCGTGCAGGGATGCCCGGAGGCAGAGGTCGTGAGCATGCCACCACAGGGTGCCTTCCTGTCCAGAAATGTTGAACCGGTAGGTAGAATTTTGGTTGGGTAGGATGGGGCATTGGGTAATCATAGGCACCCCGTCGGCCCAACAGTTCAGCCTCTGCTTCACCCCATGCCTGAATCATAGACACAGACGAACATGTTGAGAATACAAATAAACATGAAGTCAATTTATGAATTGTTGGAAATTAACATGCATATGTTTTGGTTGACTAGAATGCTCTTGACACACCTAGTGCAGCAATTGTGCTGCATTGTAAAATACAAAATAAAATGTTCAGAATTGGCAGTACAAAGCTGAAATCAGTTTTTCTGTTTACCAAAAAAAAAAAGGAAATCAACTTTTCTTTTTCGGCTCACTATCTTTGCTGTTTGGATCAATACAAAGTTTCCAAGTGTAACGTGTCTGATTTAATTTTTTCCCATTCCGGCACAAAAAGGAAAAGAAACCAATAGGAATTTTTTTTAGAATAACCACTAGGAATTTAATTGATTACCAATGGATTGTTATGTTGTAGGGAGACTTGTTGACGACATGAATGGCCACCGAGTCTCCCTCCATGACCTCGACCATTGGCCCCGGAAGCTGTCCGTTGACCACCGTTACTAGAGTCTCCTTGCACAGGCGCGTCATATTCATCTGGTTCACCTATACAAAGCATGTTCCAAGCAAATCACTAAATCAGGCAAGCATCTGCGCCTTTGTTCATGTTGAGAACAGGTGCTCTGCTGATTAAACAGCATAAAAAGCAAGGATATATCAGTGGATCGGATGCTTACAGTAAAGGTGCGCTCAACGACGGCGGCAGCCGCTGGCACAGCCATGACAGAGAGGAAGAAGACGATGAGGGAGGCGGCGGCTGCCCCATGGAGGTTCCAGCTCTTCATTGTTTCCAGCTTAATTTGCTGATAGTTTGCCTCCGATGGCGATATTGGTAGGTGATGAGTGATCCCAGCGTTTGTTCCATGGGCGTATGCGTTGACGAAGAACAATTGGGCAAGGATCTGAGCACTGACGATTTGTTTTCTCTCTTTTGCCGGCAAAGCCACAATTACTTAATGCGCGTGACCGTGGCAGATCTGGATACTTTTCGTTAGGTGTGCTGAACTGCTACCTCCGCGCCTGAAAAAGAATGCAACTCTTGTTTCCTGACGAGTCAAACAATTATAAGTTTAACCGACTTTATAAAAAGAATTATCAGCACTTATGTCTCCACATAGATTTAGTATGAAAATATGCTCCGTAATTAATCTAATGATACTTATTTTGTACCGTAAATGTTAGTATTATTTTATATAAATTTGGTCAAAGTTGAGATTGTTTGACTCCTTAGAATGCGAGAGTTGCATTCTTTTTTGAACGAAGGGAGCAGAACCTAAGATAATAATTTCTAGTGAGTGCGTGACGCACATGGTATATATATACCTCTGTATACTAATGATGTTGCATTGCAATTCGTAATTTACTACATACAGTACAGGTTTTCTCATATTGCTCTTTTCAAATGGCTGATGATTACTATTCATCTCCACGATTTCTTATCAGGTGCGCTCTCGTATGGCCCAAGAGAAAAAAAAGGTGAATTAGAATAGCTAAAATTTTAATCTAACAGCTTTCAATACTTTGCACAAAGATAAAGATAGATCGTACTAATTAAATAGTAGATATACAACTATGACTTAGTATATAGCATATTTGCACCCACCTAAAGAGAGTTTGACAACGTAAAACCCATCTTAACAAGAAGATTGCAAGAGTAAATGCAAATCATATTATTATGCAAGAGACTTCTATTTACCTGATATGCAATCCTGATAGGATAACTAAAGGTGATTTCTCCATTCCAACCTAACAATTTAAATATACTCCCTCCGTCCCATAAAAAGTACAATCCTAGCATTTGAATAAACATAAAATCTAACGGGAGGAGGGCCTCCCGTTACGCATATCGCGAGGCCTCCCTCCCCTTCTCCCTCCTCGAGTCGGAGGCGGCAGCGGTGACCTCAGGAGGGGAGGGGGGGGGGGGGGGGGTTGTGTGCGGCGGCGGTAGCCGCCGGCCGCGGTGGAGGTGGTGGAGGAGGGGGGCTTAGGGCCCGGGGTTGCCAGGAGAGGGGGAGGGATCCACCACCGGCGGATCTAGAGGAAGGGGTCGGGGGATCCCCGGTTGGGCGGGGGCGTCGGCGCCGGAGACGAAGAAAACGACGAGCTCGCCGATGGATCTAGGGATAGGGTTGGGGGAGGATGGCAGGCGGGACGGCGGCCGCGGGTGGAGGAAGGCCGGCGGGATAGGAAGGCCGATGGGGTTTGCGTCGGCCGCGTTGGCTGGCGGTGGCGGAGGCGGCGGGAGCCACCGATGCCGGGGAGGGGAGGCTCGCGGGGGCGGGTGCGGCTTTGGGTTAGGGTTCCGGTGGGGGAGCGGGAGGCGCAGCGGCGGCGGCCCCCGGCCGCCGGAGCCGGAGGAGGCGACGGCGCACGGGGGAGCGGAGGAGGAGCGCGAGGGGGAGAGGAAGGAGGAGAGGAGCCGAGGAGCGGGTCGGGGGATGGGAGAAGGAAGGGGGTGTTTCAAAAAGGAAAGTTTCCTTAAATAGAATGGTCCCAAATGGAAATAATTCCATTTTGGGAAGGACCTCCCCCTAAGACTAAATGGAGTGAGGAGGGCCTCCCTTTAGTCAAGTCCTTGAAAAAAATCTCATAAAGAGTGCAATTCTAGAGATTGGATCTTAACTACCTTGGTAATTAAGTGGCCGGATTTCATTTGCATGCTAAACCTAACTCAATATGGAAAATAAAGGAGGGCTTGAGAGTCTTTTCACGCCATCAATAATATATGTCATTAAAAAGTTAGAATTGTACTTTTCATGGGACGGAGGGAGTAATGCATAAACTTTTGTCTATGCTCATGGCAAATAGCATACCATAAGGAAAGAATATTGCATTGCCATTTCGAGCTAACTTTGATAGATTCATTTTTTATTCCTCTTCCAAACGACTGCAACCTCTCGATTTGTTGCATTTCTACTACTGCAAATTGCTTGCCATTTTTATCTCTATTTATTCACTTCTGTTTCAAAACCACTAGCAGAGCTATTGCTACTTGGTCTTTTTTTTTTGAAATGGAATTGCTACTTGGTATTACTCAATGCTCATGGCCTCTTACGCGTGATAGTAGCTTAGGGAGCACTGACGGTGAAGACAAAACTGCCTACACACTCCTAATTTGCAGCAGCACTGCTGGCGCTCATGCTTCATGAAGCGCAGATCCAGCTGTGCAGTGGTGGATCCTATGAGATCTGATGTTACTGATTGTCCTTGCAGTCTGCAGTGGGCTGAGTTCACAATTCCAAGAAAATAGAATTTCCAAATTGATGAATAGTACATACAAAGAGTAACTTGTAAATTTTAGTTGAACCGTCTTATATGAAGTAATGCAGTACGAATAAATTTGCTCCAGATATGGATGTACATACAGCTTGATATAAATTTTATAAATTTGTTATATAAATACCTAGAGAAGATTTATAGTGCTTGAGGATTTTTGGAGCCATCCATCTGTTCAGATCTAACGAACCCGAGTGGTGGGCCGGTACATATAATTCGTGGGTCAGGAACTGTTTTTAAGAAATAAGTCAAATGGCATATTGGTATTTTTATATTTGGGTGTTTGGCCGGATGATCACTGAATCGAATGGATCGGCTTGAGAGTCCAATTCACGAGAGACGACGACGGTCTTTTCAATCCGACGCCGGCGGCGCATCCCTGGTACGTTGGCACATCTCCCAGACCTGGGTGACTCCCGCATCACCCTCGTTGCCAGCGCCGCCGATACTTGACTATGTCGCTTGCCATGGCGGCTCCCTCTCTACGTACCAGTAGGGTAGTACAATACTACCATATGCCTCTGGCTGATCACCCTGATAAAATGCATTGCCCTCTGATTAGTGATTACTAGCTTCCGCCTGCTGCATTCACTGACAACCTACAAATCTTTAATCATGGGGTTGATGGATGCACTAGGCACTTCGGCAGTAGCCGAAGAAGGTGCTGGTGGGTTCAGGGAAGCGGCGGCGGAGGGAACTGTCGCAGCTCCGTGACTTCGATTTGTTTGGCGTGGCGAGGAAACAGAACAGGCGAAAGCCTAATGAACCTGGTCAATTACGAAATTACCCCTTTTTAAGAAAATATTTGACAGGAGAGGAACCTCTGGTTCCCCTGAAGCACCGTAACAAGCCTCAAATACCTATCATCTAATTCCACGACCTTCCCCACCTGGTAACTGCGTAATTTTGACATGATCTGCGAAAAAGTGAGTATTTTATATACATCATCACCATTGTTATACTATTCCTGCAAGACGAGTTATGCTTCAGAGTTTCAGCAATAATATATGTTACCAATCACACCAAACAATCCAAAATGTGAACCATGGCTGATATAAACACGTTCGTGGCTGGCTCAGTCCTGAAAGGTGTGGCACAGCACCGCGTCATGGTTTCCAGTAATGTTCTATAGTTGAAACGTACACCGGCGACGATCAATTAATTTTTTCCACGCATTGAAAACCTTGATAAAAAATAGAAACTTTAAAGAACTTCAGTAATTATCATCAACCCATAACTTGGTTTATTGTACTATATACTGTTATGTCCGGCACTTCTCAGGTTGTAGCTGTGGCTGGTTGGAGGGCGAGAAGATGGAGAACCACAGTGACGAGGACGCGACGCCGTCCTGGCGGCCGGCGTCGAGCGCTAGGACGAGGGAGACGAGCGCACGTGAGAGAGACGAGGCAACTGCCCAAAGGGCCAGAGAGATTTGATTCGATCTCTGGCTTAACTTCATTCAAAACCAACATCCAGTATTTATACAACTGCTACGACACAACTGACTCCAAACTCGAAAGGAACAACAGACCGATACATGACTCGATACAAACCTATGTGACGCTCCTCGCTCGACGCCGCCCCGCCCGCGGACGTCGTCCTCACGCCCGCGCCCACGACGCCCACGATCTCCTTGACGCCACGACGTCTCAGCCACTGCGCCCGTCGACCATAACATATACAGAGGCGGCGTAGCCAGGATTTGGCTATAGAGTTGGCAAAGTAGCCATGGGTTGTCGTTGAGGGGGGCCAATTAGGCTAATCTTTGATGATTAGTACATTTCATTAGGGGGTACTTGTGGTGCTGCGCGGGCATTAAGGGGGCCAGGCCCCTGCTCGCCCGCCTGGCTCTGCCCCTGTACACAGGGAATGGAACTCTCCTGAAAAATATGCTAGCATTGGTACCATTGCATTTTTTTAGATAATGGAAGAGTTCCGGCTTCAACCTCTTCAAAGAAGAGATTAGTCCATGATTATTACAAGTAGTAGAACATTGCTACACCAAACAATCTATAGAAAAGACAAATGACCACTTAAAAACTGATTCGCAAATTAAAAGACCATCCATTTGAATTGAAGAAACGCAAGACAGCCACCTCCAAAGTCTGGCTTGCTGAAATAATGAGTTTCTTATCATCCTCACTTCGCTGCAATTTGGTCCATAGCCAAAGCCAATACGTTCCTCTGAATAGTACCTGCAAAAAAGTTTTCGGTCGACACTTGTCAAAAACTATTTCATTTCGGGACAACCATATTGCCCAACACAAAGTTAATGCACCCGTCAGTATGAGTAGCTTTGGCTTATCCCCCCCTGTTTAACCCATGAAGAGAAAAGATCATTCATGTTTGTACCAAATACTATATGTATTGCACGCCGGAGAAATTTGGAATACGAGCATCTAAGGAAAAGTTGGTCAATATATTATCCTCTGAGTTACAGAAATTGCAGTGTCTATCACCACGCCAATGCCTCCTAGATAGATTATCTTTTGTTAGGATGACTCTTTTTTCAAGTACCACATGAATACCTTGATTTTCAGTGGTAACTTTATTTGCAATAATTTGCTGTGTGACTCTAACACCAGAACTAACGAGATACTTAGGCCAGTCTCAGTGGGGGTTTCATCGACACACTTACCTAGAGTGACACATCATCTAAGAGAAGTTTGAAACTATGATGAAACACCCTCCCTCAATGCAAAGTTTCATCTCGTGTTGTTCCCAAGACAACATGCAAGACACAAGCTGTCTAGAGTACCGTGTAGAGAGAGTTTCATGAGGATGAAACTCATTTCACATCTCTCTTCATTAATACACTGCCACATCATCAAAAAATGCTGACATGACAGTCTATTTAATGCTGATGAAACTCCCACTGAGACTGGCCTTATATATAGATTTGATACTTATACATAGATTTCAGAGTAGACATTCCATTTTTATGTAGGGACCATAACTCAGGTTTACTAATGCTATATTAGCCACGAGACTTTGCCATTCCAGTAACTTATTACTGATTAATGATCTCCTAAAAGATATATTAAGAGGTATAGCACTAATGACATTTGCCACTGTGGCATGCTTGTTTCGAACTATGTGATACAAACTCGGTGAATCTCCATGTTCTTTTTTTTTTATATTTGACCCAGGGATTTGTGCCTAAGGTATTTGTTCCTTAGTAATTCTTGCCACATTCCATCTTCATTGCAAAGTTTGAACATCCATTTTCTCAGTAAACATTTGTTTTGGATATCAATGTTCCTGATCCCCAACCCACCTTGTTGCTTCGACATTTATATATGTAAAGGAAACCACAATCTAATTAACCGGTGTAATGCTAGACGATTACTTAGAGGCAGTAAAGGGTGGACTTTGGTGCAGTTGTAGCGCCTCACCATCTGTGACTGAAAGGTCCAGGGTTCAAGCCCCAGCCTCTGCACATTTATGTGCATTAATGGCTGTGCGCTAAACACTAGCCCCCAGACCCCGCATCGCACGGAAGCCTAAGGCACTGGGTACGCCCCTTAGTATAGATCTTGAGCTACAAAAGACTGGTGGCTAGTGCTGAGTTCTTTATTCCGGAGAGAGTTACGGAAGTCAAGCATGCATCCTTTACTATGACGGCAAAGCCTGCCTTGCACACGTCAAAGACTTTGTCGTGTGCCACTCACGACAAAGCCCCGATGGCAGCGACCACAACTGTAAAGAGGGCTTTGCCTTGAGCCTTTTATCGGGTGTTTTAGATGGCACACGGTAAAATAAAGCATGGGATGACGCCCAACGATGACGGTGTGGAACTGAAGGTGCGGGTCCTAACTTTGCCGTCT
Organism: Urochloa ruziziensis; assembly: GCA_015476505.1. NCBI lineage: Eukaryota > Viridiplantae > Streptophyta > Magnoliopsida > Poales > Poaceae > Urochloa > Urochloa ruziziensis. The sequence continues at coordinate 1,545,000 of CM027120.1, read as the reverse complement.
GCCGTGCATGAAGCACACGACAAAGTTTTAAACTTTGTCATGTGTTGTACATTGGCCACACGGGGCAAGTTGAGGTAGGGGATGGAGCAAGAGGCCGCGACGCCGCTGAACACCTCCGGGGTAGTCCGTCGGCACCGCCCCGCGTCGAACGTCGGAGGCAACATGAACTGCAGCGGCCAGCCGAAGACGTCAGCGTAGGAGGACGCCGCTAGCTAGGCCGCGGCCGCATCTGACACCTTCCGCCGGTGCGTGGTAGCCGGATCCGGCCTCGCTGCCATGCACGCGGTAGATCCTACTGCCGTCGTCCAAGGAGAAAAGGCCATCGCCATCTGAGGAGAGGAGGCTGGCTGCCGCTGTCACCACGCGCGCCATGGATCCGGCCGCACCTCGCCCCTCCGCTCCTCTATATGAGCTGCCGCCGCTACTCCTCATTGCTGGTGAGGGACAAGCCGTGGGGGAGGGAGGGGAGGGTGTAGAGGAGGGGGCCGACGGCGTCGGGGGAGAGGAGGTAAGGGAGAGAGAAGGCAACGTGCAGGCGTGCGGAATAGGAGGGGGCCAATGACGTTAGGGGAGAGGAGGGGGCGCGTAGGCAGCGAGGGGATGGGGAGGGAGAGAGACGGGGGCGGGGGAGAGGAGGGGAGGGAGAGAGGGATAAAGGTTTGAGAATTTTATATTGGGTTTCCACGAATCTCGGCTGTTGGATCTCGAGATTAATGGCCTCTAGTGAAGTAACCATTTGTTTGCCGTGTGCCCTTCAGCAAACACGGCAAAGGTTTTTATATCAATTAAAATTCTATAATTGCACTTAATATATTAAAATTATCAAATGGTTCCAAAAAATTATGAAAATTTCAAATGAAACAATTTATGTTGTCTATTGCCTATAGAAAGAGTTTTGAAGTCAAACCTAAAATTAACCGTCAATTTCGTTACAAACCTTACCGCGTCCTTCTCATCTCTATGAAACTTTTTTAGAGATACTTCCGTTTGTAAGCAGCGTACGTGACAAAATGTGCAAAACCTTCTCAATTTTTTACCACAGCCTCCGCATATGATATCATGAGATATTGATGAATCCCATGATTTTCAAACTTCATTTACTTTTTTTAGAATTTGAAAATCATTCGGACACATGTTTGTGGTTGTGTTTTATGGATAATATGTTCGAAATTTCTTTTCATTTCACGAGTCAGACCTCAAATTGGGCGAATAACATGAATATCACTTTTTCACTCATTTTATTTTGTTATTTGAATCACTTCCGGTTCAAATTTGACTTGATTCAAAAAATTGCTTGAAATGTAATTAATTAGTTAAATATAGCAAACTAATACAAAAATGTACCAAATTTTAACATGGAGTACCACAAGTTATATGTCGAGAGTAGAAAAAGTTTCAAGGCGACAAGAGAATTTTTTTATTACTTTGTTGTGTGTCAAAGCAAAACACATAGCAAAGGCATGGCTTTGCCGTTTGTAAAAAAAAAGCACACGTCAAAGGCATGACTTTGCCGTGTGTTAAAAAGAGCACATGACAAATGTGGCCGATATATTGCACATGGAAAAGCTCTCCCACACGGCAAACTATGAGTTTCCGGTAGTAAATGCTTGTGTCTAATGGTTGCCAATAATTATATTGCAGGCCTTTATCTCAAGAGTCGGCATAGACGTTTCAAGAGCCGCTGAAGGGCTAAAAGCGTTGGTATGATCTCCACTGCATGTATATGCGTGCACGCATTATCATCATATATGTTGCAATTTTTAGGTAGCATGTTGATGGCGTGATATATATATATATGGTAGCGATTCAAGTAGAAAATTAAAAGGAATTGAAGAGTGTTGCCATCAACTATACTAAAAAAACATCAGCATGGGCTGCTGGACAGCTAGCAAACTCAAGATGGTCAACATCCAATTCAACAACATTATTGGTAATCTCCCCATGGCCAGTCTTCTCAGGTGCGGGGAGACTGCTTCAGGTTGAGCTTATTGATCTGCATGGTCAGTACCCATACTTTAATTTGCACAGCAAGGTATGTTCGATCTGAATATGGATGTGTGCCATGATGTCCGGCATGTCAGATCTAGAGCCGCACCTGGTTCTTGGAGGAGCAGTAGGTTGTCCAACACCTTGGCAAAATGTTCGACACATGCCATGTTTATTCTCAAAAGGTTCAAAAGAGGGTATTTAATTAAAATCGATATCTTCTGGTCTTTAGTACACTAGAACATTAATTTTTTATAAATAGTAATGAGGATACATACAAAGAGTAACTTGTAAATTTTAGTTTAACCGTCTTATATGAAGTAATGCAGTATAAATAATTTGCTCCAGATATGGATGTACATAGAACTTCATATAAATTTCATAAGCTAAGGTCAAATGTGTTATATAAATACCTATCATCTACATCTACAGAGAGAAGCTTCTATGTACATATTGGTTCTTACTGACCACATAACCTCATGCACAATCTAAAAAGCATGCATGTAGTCGTGAAATAAAATTAATTTGCACAAGTGAGTATTTTATGTGATCGCAAAAATTAAAAGTGAGTATTTTATATACATCATCATCATCATTGTTATGCTATTCCTGCAAGACGAGTTATGCTTCAGAGTTTCAGCAATATATGTTACCAATCACACCAAACAATCCGGCCAAATGTGAACCATGGCTGATATGAACACCTTCGTGGCTGGCTCAGTCCTGAAAGGTGTGGCACAACACCGCGCCATGGTTTCGAGTAATGTTCTAGTTGAAATGTACACCAGCGATGATCAATTTTTTTCCATGCATTGAATACCTCAATTAAAAAAATAGAAACATTAAAGAACTTCAATAATGTCAAGCCCTTCTACAGTAATTATCATCAATCCATAACTTGGCTTATTGTACTATACAGAGGCCGCGTAGCCAGGATTTGACTATAGAGGGGGCAAAGTAGCCCTGGGCTGGCGTTGATGGGGGCCAATTAGGCTAATCTTTGATGATTAGTACTACCTCTGTTCCAAATTATAAGTTGTTTTGATTTTTCTAGATTCATCATTTTTGTTATGCATCTAGATAAACGTTATGCCTAGATTCATAACAAAATCTATTAATCTAGAAAATCCAAAAACGACCTATAATTTGGAACGGAGGAAGTACATGTCATTAGAGGGTACTAGTGGTGCTGCGTGAGCATTAAGGGGGGCTAGTCCCCTGCTCGCCCGCCTGGCTCTGCCCCTGGGAATGGAACTCTCCTGGAAAATATGCTAGCATTGGTACCATTGCATTTTTTTTGAGATAATGGAAGAGTTCCGGCTTCAACCTCTTCAAAGAAGAGATTAGTCCAAGATTATTACAAGTAGTAGAACATTGCTACATCAAACATTCTATAGAAAAGACAAACGACCACTTAAAAACTGATTCGCAAATTAAAAGACCATCCATTTGAATAGAAGAAATGCAAGGCAGTCATCTCCAAAGTCTGGCATGCTGAAATAATGAGTTCCTTAGTGTGCACACTTTGCTACAATTTGGCCCATAGTCGAAGCCAATACGTTTCTCTGAATAGTACCTGCAAAAACGTTTTCGATCGACACTTGTCAAAAACTATTTCATTTCAGGACAACCATATTGCCCAACACAAAACTGATGCACCCGTCAGTATGAGTAGATTTGGCTTATCCCAACCCCCCTTGTTTAACCCATGAAGAGAAATTTTCATTCATGTTTGTCGGTGGAGCAATACCAAATACTATATGTATCGCACGCCGGAGAAATTTGGAATACGAGCATCTAAGGAAAAGATGGTCAATATTATCCTCTGAGTTACACAAACTGCAGTGTCTATCATCATGTCAATTCCTCCTAGATAGATTATCTTTTGTTAGGACGACTACTTCTTCTAAGTACCACATGAATACCTTGATTTTTAGAGGTAACTTCATTTGCCAAATTTCCTGTGTGACTCTAATACCAGAACTAACGAGATACTTATACATAGATTTGCCATATTTCCTGTGTAGGACCATAACTCACGTTTACTAATGCTATATTAGCCACGAGACTTTGCCATTCTAGTAACCTATTACCGATTAATGATCTCCTAAAAGATATATTAAGCGATATAGCACTAATGACATTTGCCACTGTGGCATGCTTGTTTCTAACTATGTGATACAAACTCGGTGAATCTCCATGTTCTTTTTTTTTTGTACATTTGACCCAGGGATTTGTCCCTAAGGTACCTGTTCCTTAGTAATTCTTGCCACATCCCATCTTCATTGCAAAGTTTGAATAGCCATTTGCTCAGTAAACATTTGTTTGAATATCAATGTTCATGATCCCCAACCCACTTTGCTGCTTCGACATTTATATATGTAAAGGAACACTATGTAAGAAAGCTTCAAAGGAGACACTAGTATAGGAGACGCGGATTTAACCCGCGTCTCCTTTCTTATAAAGAGACGCGGGTTGAACAGACGTGTCTCCTATAAATGTAGCCAGACAACCCGCGTCTCCGGTAGGCCTATAAAGGAGACGCTGGTGGAGAAACCGCGTCTCCCGTAATATTAGAGACGCGGGTTAAGAACTCACGTCTCCCATATATCTTGTTAGAGGAGACGCGGTTTTGCAACCCGCGTCTCCTTTGTCAAACCTGGAGATGCGCATCACAGCCCGCGTCTCCCGTAACATGTCGTCGGACCCGATTTTCAATTAAATTGGGCTTTAGGTCAGCATCACGTCCGCTCGCATCCCACTCCCATGCCACCTCCGCGGGCCCTGGCATCTGCCCACCACATGTCGTCTCGACCTCTCAGTTCCCCCTCCCCTCTCGTGACTCATCTCTCCTCTCCGTTCTCCAGTTCCTCCTCTCCTAGATCTGGCGATGTCGACGGCTCCAACGCCGGCGCCGGCCCCGGCCCCGGCAGCGCCTCATCCGTGCTCCGCTCCCTTCCCTTCCCCCGCAGGTTCCACCCACTCTGCTCCCTTTTCCCTCCGCATCTAGGGTTTCGCCGCCGCTAGCGCCATGGATCCCGGCTGGAGGCGCGTGCCGCAATGGGACTTGGTAAAGAGCGCGAGGCGGCGGAAGGGGTAGAAGAGGCGGAGCTCGTCGCCGCCACGGTTGATGATGCCGCCGAGGTGGACAGTGAGGGTGGGCCCTGCGAGACGGAGCGCGGAGACGGACTTGGGCATGTCGTCGTGGAGGCCGACCACCCCAACATGGTCATGCAGGCAGCCAACACGAAACACACAACGGCGCCGACGTCTCCCGCCAGTGAGTGCCTCCCCCTCCCCTTTCCTTCCTTGGTCAGACCTTTGGGCTAGTTTATATGCGATTATTGAGGAAATGACCTGTGTTGGTTTGGGGATTTTAGGTGGTATGGCGGCAGTGCTTTAGAAATCCTAGCAAGTGCTTGGAGCACTCGACGCATCACCAGACGGGAGACAGCAAGGTAATCTTCCATCTGCCTTTGTTAAACTCCATCCGGTGCCATTTAGAGGATGTGCACACTGTATGCTCGATGATTTGCCTCCATGAACTCATGTGATGATCGAATTAGCCATTGTCTTCTCAATTTCTTGATTTTAGTTCTCTACTTCTTGGCTGCTTAGTGATTGAATTTATCCATATGTTTTAAACTGCCACTTTTCATATATGCCGTGGGAAATCTGGATGATGGCCTAAATTGAAGAAAATAATTTTGATCACATTGGCAGTATTTAATTACATATTTGGTATTGTTTTGAATTTTTACAATGCATCAAACAGCTATATACGGAGCATTGTATCTCTTTATGAATACTTTGTCATATATTGTAAAATATGAGAAATGATATGTTATGCGATTAATTACTTTCACATATGCAAGGAAGGATGCTTAGACTATTCTGCGCATCGGATACTTGTTAAGATACCTGCACAAGTCAAGTATGCTCTCACTTAGCAATTCAAATTGACCTTGAGAAGTTACCATTTCTGAATGTTCCTCCAAACAAGTACTTACTGTACTTTACCTTGTCAAGCGCAGGAAGAGTTTTACTGGTTATTTGCAGGTATGCTTGAGGCATTAGCAATTAGTAATTAGTAATTAGATTTTTCCTGTCCAAACTGCACAAAACATTGTGTGGAAATACAGCTTGGCCTGACTTCTGCATGTGAAAATGCAACATTGTCAGTAAAGAGGAGGTTAGCATGTGAGCAAGTCAGTTATTTTTCTCAGGTCAACATTGCATAATAAAGTCGATATCCAATTTAAATGCAACAATAGCACTTTGAACAATAGCATCTGTAGGCAATTTAGTTGAGGCATTACTGCTTTGACATAATAATCCTTACATTAGTAGAGATAGTGTGCTGTATGCTTGATCCAATTTAGGTGAGATCTCTATATTTTCCCTTTCCCAAAAATATACCTGTTTCACTTTCTGATTTGCTCTGTACTGGCCCATATGTCTGTATTGTGTTCAGTAAATGAATCCTTTTTTTGCAACTGTCTTATGGAAGTCTTAGATTAAGTTTGTTCTGAAATTGTATGCAGGCGTTTATTCTTCTGGACCCAGGTAAAAGGCAACAGGACACGAGTGAAGATTGAGTTGTTGGGTCAGATTAGGTACAAAATTTGCATATTGTGTTTAGTCCTATTGTATGCTGGATCTTTCGATTATATCTGCAGCTTTTAATTTCCAGTCACTTATCCTGCTAGAAATGAAAGAATAGTGAGGCTGCCTTCAGAACCTTTCTCTCAATATCACGCTTTGCTTCTTTGTTATACGATCAGTGTACAAAAGCTAACTTTAATAGTAAGTGCAAATGATTTGTTTCAGCTACCATAGGGTTGTCTATGTCTGCACTTGTTATTATTTGCTTCAGTCATCATGATGTCTATGTCTGCACTTTATTTTCTTGTCATGTTGTGCTGCTGTTCTTCTAACTCTGATTTGTTTTTCAGGGAGTTGACATCAATAGGCTACACTCGTGCTTCCTGTTTCTTGCAGGTCACCTGCAAGGTCCTTGTCATTGTGCTCACCTGTACCATGACACTTAATAAGCTCCAGGTACATTCATTTTCCAATCCCCATTCATTGTTTGTTGTTTGTTGCTTTGACTGACATAGCTTAGCTATTTGATCGACATAAATCTGTAGCTGTAGTTAAAAACCAAGTCTAGCACATTAGGAACAACACTGCTAGCTTATAGAAAAGAACTATCATATTTCATTCTGCTTTCAGTTCCTTTGTACTATCATGCTGTGCTTCCTTTTACTCCATTTGATGATGTTTAATATAGATTATGTTTGGTACAAAAATATAGAGCATGTTTGAGAATCTGAAATAAAGATGACTTACAAACACTTCCTTCAGTCTGAATCACTTGTATTGAGTTTATGCACTTGAAACACATAGAACCCATTATGCCATTCATCTTGTGCAGGTTTCAACTTTTGATTAGAGGTATGAGAAAATTTAGGCTGTCAAGGTGTATGTTGTCTCTAGCAGTTAAGATATGTAAGGCTGCCATTCGTTAAGGCTGTCAAGGTGTAAATTGCTTCATATGCTCATACGTAAATTGCTTCATATGTAAATTTCTGTCAAGGTGTAAATTGCTTCATATGTATCACATGCCCAGATGTGTATATGAGCAGATGTATGTATGTGTGATCAGAAGAGACAGTGATGTATGTATGGCAGTATATATGGCCTATTTCCCGTTTTCTATTTTTTTTTTGTTTTTTCAATTTATTATAGGAGACGCGGGTTGGCAAAACGTGTCTCCTATAACACAATCATAGGAGACGCGTTTTGCCCATTCGTGTCTCCTATAAGCCTTATAGGAGACGCGTTTTGCCGACCAGTGTCTCCTATAAGCCTTATAGGAGACGTGTTTTGCCAATCAGTGTCTCCTATAAGGTGGGTTATAGGAGACGCGGGTTGGTAAAACGCGTCTCCAATGACCCTTCTTATAGGAGACGCGGATTTTTCGCGTCTCCTAGCACTTGTAAAAGGAGACGCAAATTTGGAGACGCGGAAAAACCGCGTCTCCTATGACTCTTAACCCGTGTCTCCTTAGGAAACGGCTTACATAGTGGAAATCGACAATCTAATTAACCGATGTAACGCTAGATGATTACTTATAGGCAGTAAAGATCGACCTTTGGTGCAGTGGTAGCGGCTCGCCACATTTATGTGCAGGAATGACTGTGCGCTAAACACCTGCCCCCAGACCCCGCATAGTACGGAAGCCTACGGCACTGGGTACACTCCTTAGTATTGATCTGCAGAGATAGAATACTGGTGGCTGGTGCTGAGTTCTTTCTTCCGGAGAGAGTTGCGGAAGTCCAAGCATGCATCCTTCACTATAGAAATGGCACCCACGGCAAAGCCCCGACAGCAGCGACCACGACTGCAAAGAGGGCTTTGCCTTGAGCCTTTTATCGAGTGTTTTAGATGGAACACGGTAAATAAAGCATGGGACGACACCCAATGGTGACAGTGTGGAACTGACAGTGCAGGGCTTAACTTTGCCGTGTGCCGCGCGTGAGGCACACGACAAAGTTTCAAACTTTCACATGTGCTGCACACTGGCCACACGGGGCAAGTCGAGGTAGGGGATGGACCAAGAGGCCGTGGCGCCGCCGAACACCTCCGAGTAGTCCGTCGGCAGTCGGCACTGCCCCCTCACCGAACGTCGAAGGCGGCACAAACTGCAGGGGCCGGCTGAAGACATCGGCGTAGGAGGACGCCGGCTGCTAGGCCGCGGCCGCATCCGACACGTTCCTCTGGCGCATGGTGGCTGAAGACAAACTCCTTCAGTTTGAGCTTATTGATCTGCATGGTTGTCCAACACCTTGGAAAAATGTTCGACACATGCCATGTTTGTTCTCAAAAGGTTCAGAAGAGGGTATTTATTTAAATCGATATCTTCTGGTCTTTAGTACACCAGAACATTATTTTTTATATTAAAATCATTAATTACAGGAGGTCAGGAGCCACGTATATTCACACAAAGCTATGGCAAAGCAACAAATAATATGCAATATTTTTAATTTGACATGCATAACTCTGAGAACCACGGTTTCGGGAAGAAATTAGTGCACTGCAAGAGGGTACCATTATAATTTTTAAACCTTCTCATATGATGGTCCCACATGACATCTGTGTAAACCCTTAGGCATTTTCTGAATCTTTACTTACTTTTATATAAATTTATATAAAAAGAGCGAAATAATTTTGTTTTGTCAATCCGACAAGTGGACCTATGGTCGTCAAATATTATGGACCCATTGGTCCGACAAGTGGGCCAGAGGTCACATTAGCGGCCAGGACTCTTTCTCACGCTATACGTCCGTAGTCAGGACTCTTTCTCATGCTATATTTTTCAAAACACGTGCCTGTGGCACATGCCTCTCTGCTAGTATACTATAAATGACGAAAGAATTTCGACGGTCAATCGTCGAAATATACATTGATCTGACAGGTGACCCACGGGTCAAGTACGTGAGCAGTCATGACTTTTTCTCATGCTACACGTCAGCCCCTAGGACTCTTTCTCACGCTATATTGGTCATGTACAGTGAGCAGTCAATATTCTTTTTCATGCTACACATTAGCCACTATGACTATTTCTCACGCTATATATTTTTATAAAACACGTTCCTGCGGCACGTGCCGTTGTGCTAGTTCTATTAACTGCTTATCTATATCTATACTAATCACAGACTCTCTAGATAATCTCATGTTAATCTAAAAAAACAAATATTCCGAACCGTTGGTCTATCATGAACCAAGTTCTAGACGGGCTTGATCTCATCTGATCGTTTTAGGAAGAAAAATCACGTGCAAGTCAACTCCAGCTAGGTGGACGCTAGAAAAAAAAGAGTCCAATTAGAAAAACAGCTTCTTTTTCCTTTCTTCTCTTCCTACAATATATTACGTGTTCTATATCTATACTAATCACACTCTCTAGAAAATCCTACGTTAATCGGAGAAAACAAATATACCTAACCGTTGATCTATCATGAACCAAGTTCTAGACGGCCTTGATCTCATCTGATCGTTTTAGGAAGAAAAATCACGTGCAAGTCAACTCCAGCTGGGTGGTCGCTAGAAAAAAAGAGTCCAATTAGAAAACACAACTTCTTTTTCCTTTTTTCTCTTCCTACAATATATTACGTGGAAGTCAACTCCAGATGGTTGTTGGTTGAAAAAAGAGTGCAATTAGAAAACGCGACTTCTCTTTCCCTTTTTTTCCTACAGTTTTTATCCAAATTCTATTAATGAGTCCAATCACGCTGCTCATATAAAAAAAGAGTCAAATGACGCTACTATTTACCTTTTCCCTCCTCAGTTTTTTCCTTTCTTCTCCGATGGTCGCTGAAAAATATATATATATATATATATATATTCCGTCACTCATACCAAGAATTGACACTAATAGAAAAACGACCTTTGGTCTCTAGTATGTTAGTACCGGTTGTGTTATAACCGGCGCTACTAGAAAAACGACCTTTGGTCCATAGGATACTGAGGACCTGGTGTGTCCGAGGTCCGGTGGATGGTCGCTTCCTGGTGTGATGAGTGATTGACAACGTGGTGTGGATTGACGTTTCACTTGGCTCAAGTATTGCAGGTGTAGAATGCGGCTTGGTTGCATTGGTGCAGGTGAAGAACAGGCGCGAAAGGTCTTAGCCATGGCGGCCTCCGAGGAGCGGAGAGACAAGTAGGCTTGGTTCGAGGGACCCGGTGGCCGGATGGATCAAGTGCGGTTCACATGCTGGCAAGAACGAGCAAGGGGACATGGTTCCGGTGCGAGGTAGCAGCTCACAACCGAAGCTCGTACGCGGACAAGAAGCCGGTGCAAGGTGGCGGCTAACGACCGAAGCTTGCGCGCGGGGTTTGGTGATTTGGCCACAAAATCATCGGTGGACGGTTTCCCTTGGTTTGGGCCTAAAAACCAAGGACCGAGGACTCGACGTGGCGAAGATGGGCCAATGGGCTGTGGCATCAGCCAGGGGCGGTTTAACCGCCTCCCCCTGGGCCGGCCCAAAATCGACGTCGAGGAGCTTCGATCCGGAAGACACGTGCGTGACTGTAAGGCTTGCGTCGGAGGGAAGCTAGCTTGCAGTGGAAGGTGTCCCAGCCGGAAAATATCTGAAAACCAAAATGTCATATTTGCCCCTGAGGGGTATGTATCACTTAGGGGTAGTTTAGTCTTTAGAGCACCACCACTTGGACTACTAATAGGCCTCCCAGGGCATGGTGGCTGTTATCTCTCTAGTTATCTCTTTAGTTCTCTTGGTTTTCTCCTTTGAACTAGTTTCCCCTTCATCCCCTCCACCTAGAACTATTTCGAATCTATCCTAGTTTGTATAGGTGAATTCATGGTTATGTGATTGTGTTTGTGCTGCTCATCTTTGTGCCATGATTTGAATCCACGAGCTCTCTTTTCTTTTTCTATTTTCGGAGCTATTTTTGGGGATTTTCGTTCTTCTCTTCCTAGGGCGTTTTCTCTCAGATTTCTTTGGGGGATTCACGTATGAGTGCCTTGTGCCTCTTTTGCTGGTGATCTCTTGCCCCCAAACGCCGGGAATCGCTTTGGATTTGAAGTTTTCGGGATGAACTCGAGGTCATGGTGTTCTTCACGAGATTTGAGATTCCGGGAGTTCTAGCGAGTTAGAGGCCGAGATCTTTTGGGAAAAGACTCCACTAGAGGTCTATATCATCTGACCAGAATCTCGCCTCAAGAGCTCAAGCGGTTTGGGAGATCCACTTTCGATTTGACTTTTTCTCAAGGTTCCCAGGCCAGGGCGGTTTAACCGCCCCCTGACCCGGTTTAACCGCCCCCCTGGGTGTGTTGGATCGAGTCTTGTTTCGGTTCGTTTTGTGTTTGTTTCGATCGATTCGAGTTCCGCTGCGTGTTTCTTGTTTCTAGGGTCAGTAGCTTGACAGTGGCTACGTGATCTTGACAAGATTGCTTTCGGAGGCATCGGAGTTGATTTGGGAAAATAGCCGTATTGGTTGGAAAGAATTTTTATCGGCTCCCATTCACTCCCCCCTCTCTGGTCGCCGTTTCGGTCCTTCAGATACCTTTTATCAAATAGTAAACATTATATTATAACACATGCATATCACGGTTACACTACAAGAGTACTCCAAAAAAAATATGAGTGGGCGACAGTCGACAGTTTTAGTACTACTTAGCATTTTTCTCAAGCATCCAACATTTTTTAGTATAATTATCTTTTCCTAACAAACATACTAACAATCGTTACGGTAGAAAATAAAAAAAATTGCTAACTCACTTGAGGTTTAAATAGACAGTTTTTTACTTTATAACTTAAATCGCATTCACTACATCAAAAACAACATAAGCGTGATTGTCACAATTTGTACAAAATACATACACAAAAATGATACTTTTTTATACATAATTGTCATTCAAAATTTCAAATGGATTCAAGTATCAGTCCTTTTTGTAGTAATTGAGCAGGATGCAGTGCACGGATATAGGTAGATTGTGAGTGGCTTCAAATAAAGCTTATACATTGCTATGTACTCAACTAGGACCCTTGACGAAAAAACAAATGAAAAACAAATAGAGTAGTGCAATATAGTTCTCTATAAAGACAATATAATAAGTACTTAACAAAAAAAGACATTATCACTAGACCGTGCGAAGGCACGGGTTGACAACTAGTATAACCAAGTAGTTACACATTAAAGTATTACTTTTCATATTTTATTTCAAATAAGAAGAGATACAGAGCACACAACGCTGCTAGCTATAGCCACGGGCAGACGTGAGGCTTGTTTAGCAGAATAACATATACATATACTACAAACAACAAAATAAGGTTTATTTTAGCAGATCCCGTGTAAGCTGATTGTAGCTGGCAATATTTGCTACCCGCATTGAATGATAAGCATTATATTGGCGATTCCTTCCCTCCAGCAAGGACCCGGTTACGGTACTCTCCCAGAGCCCATATCGGGAAGATATTTCTGTACTGAGAATAACTAATCATGCAATTTTGGTTGAAGACTCCAGTGATCTCCTGTTGGACATAATGTACACTTTATTAAAAAATCTGGAAGGTATACAGTGAATAATTAAAAATGTAAAGGCAGGTAAAATAAGTAACTGTGTTTGAAATAAATTGACAGAGTCCGATCCTATAGAGATAAGATCAAACACCAGTAGGGAGCAACTGATGTAGATATTTATCAACTGATTCAGCAACCGTAGAGGTTTGGATAGTTTTTGTTGGATTTATTATAAAAGAATCAAATTTGAGGATGGTTTAATAAAATTTTGCTGATATTTAAATGAAATATTGTTTGCACATTTGAGGATTTGTTTCTCAAAAATATAAAGTTACCAGCTCAACTTAATAAAAAAATACAATGCAAGTGTTACATTCAGGAAGCAATCTCTGTTTTGTGCAATTATCAATTTCTGTTTTGTGCAATTATCTATGCGACTCTAGGTATGTGGCATGCCATCTATCATGAATATGCTTACCGAAGCCCAGTTTCGCTGGAATTTTGACTTGATGAATGGCTAAATTATCGTAGTAGATGTGATAAATATATTGTAGTTGCTTTTACTCAATATCCAAAAAAATATTTGTGACTGACATGGCACACATTCAACATCAGACCACAATAGCATTTATTATTAGCACTATCCACACTCAACTATGAGTTAGAGGAAAAATGTTAAATATGAATAAAGCATCAGATTGGTTTTTAACTGATAGACAGGGGAGTTTTAGTAGTGAATGAAGCTTTTACTAATTGTCGACTCGAACATGTTTGGTATAATATTAGTCTGACTCAACCCATTTTTTAGTTTTGCCTTTGTAGCAAAGTTTAAATGAAGACCACGTGATAAGGAAGAAAGAATCAATTCATATTTTGTTTTTTGAAATATTTTATATAGTGTTACTTACTTGTTGTGGAAATTCTCCATCCTCCGATTGTAAGTTGATTAAAACCTTTGCCGCTCGATGTAGTGGTTCTGGATCTCTCTCAGACTATAACAAATAGACCAATTAACTAAACCATATGACTTGTGAATGTGGCCATGGTATCAAATTCAAAAACCAAATAGTAAAACTAAAAAATCAGACCTGTCCGGCATCAATTAGGGCCAGCATCGCCCAAGCAGTGTTCACTGCATGAGGTCGGTTGCCTTCAAGATCCGTGTAAACCTGATCAAATACAAGTAAAGGGTGTGTTACTGTTGTCCTTCTAATGTCCAGTTCACTGTTGACTCCTTATAGATAGTAAATATAATACATGTAACAATAAATGTCCAAATAAGAAAAATGATACCTAGGTACAAGAAAACATGATCACGATAGCAATATATGAATACATTTCTGTGCAGTAGTTCAGCAGAAAACAAAATCAGAATTATTTGGAATCAGTTACCTTGTCCTGACAAGACAAATAGCTCTCTCCCCAGCCACCAGAAGGTTGCTGCTTTGACAGCAGAAACTCACAAGCCTTTCTTATTGTAGGACTATTCGTGAAGGTGCTACCTGCACTAACTAATCCCCTCACCGCAAACCATGTTCCGTGGGTGAAACAAATTCCCCAAGAGCCATACCTGTTGGGGAGTAATTCGTGTTGAGTAAAAGAAAATATGCTTGTTTTAATACTTGTGTTCTTTGCATCGTATGGTGTGTGGAAATACTAACCATGAACCATCGCTCCTTTGAATGCTCTCAATGAAGTTAACAGTTTCTTTGATACAGTTGTCAATCTCCTTCCTGCGGTACCCCGGATAGATTTTTCTAAATAACACCATAGCCTGAATAGATGCTGATGTACATTCCACATATCTGACAATTCAGTTTGTTATAACTTTGTTTGAATTTGTCTTGTATAGGAAAAACAGAACAATAAATGAAAACTAATGGGTTTTCGCATCTTACGGGTAATCGATCATTATGCCTCCAAAGGTCTCTGAAGGATTAATATACTGAATTTTCATAAAACATATCAGTATAGACGAAACATACTCAACAATCAAAATGATAAATTAAATGTAGCTGCAGTTTTCAACACTATCTAATCGAGCCAAGCAGATCTATAACAAATTTATTTACATATACATTTAGATAACTTACTAAGTATATCTTTGCATTGTAATCCAGATACTTCTGAGAGTACAAAACCGTTAAATTAATTCCAAGCTTTTATCATAAACGAACATGCTGCACCTTGGTTCAAGGAAAAATTAACTTGCATAGTGTGTAACGCAAGCAAGGAATATTCTGAAAGAACTACTCACCTCTAGCCATTTGTTAGACCTTGTAAGCTCATATGTCGCAAAACCACTATTATTATTCTAGGATGGTAAAATAAGGCAAAGGTATCAGAGCTGGCTCTGAACAGATACATGCAAAGTATAAATTTAAAAGCGTACATTGCATTGGAGTCAAAGATAAATTGCTAGCAAAGAAATTTTGCAGAATTTGAAGTTCAATCTATAGTTTTAGAAGTATTTTCTACACCCACAATAAGGTTTTTTTTCCTATGCGTTCAAGTAATCGAAAATTGGGAGAGGTGTGATATGACAAAAATAATTGTAAAATGTCTAATAGTTTCAATGATTCCACTGCCCCAAAGCACTTAGTAGGGAGCAAGGTTCTAAATAACCGGCTATAGCGGACGCTATAGCCGGATTTAGCGGCTGGGGAGCGGGGACGCTAGGAGAAGGTTCGTTTGGCGCTAAGCAGAAAAAACCGCTAATAGCATGATTTAGCGCGCTAAATCTGATAAATGAGTATAACTTAGCGGGCTAAACCATACAATCATGCGCTGTTTGGGCGGAAATCAGAACGGGCCGCTAGTTTTCTCTTTAGAAAAATCCAACACGCAGGGCCCAAGTACCTAAACTTCTCTCGATGTGTCGACAGTGGCGGATGTGCTGTGTGCCTGTGTCTGCTTTTGATTTAATGTACTCAACATGTAAAGTTCTGAACTCAGTTTACATGACCGCTAAATGGCTGTAGCGGAGGCTATAGCCCGATATATCCTTTCTTAACCCCTGAAAAAACAACCGCTAAAGGGTTTAACCGGTTATTTAAAACCTTGGTAGGGAGTAGGCAAAACGCATGCTATATTTACAATTTTAAATTGGACAAGTGGCATAACAACTGATTCTATGATGAGAAGTCGACAACTTATGCAGAAGATAAGACAAAAACTTCATAGATGCTTGCCTTAAAAGACAGAAGACAGTCGATGGCATCATAGAATCTTTCAGCTTCCATTGGTTGACCAGCTATTTCAGGGGAAATCATAGATAACAATAGTGCTGTCTGGAGGCAAGAGAAAATCAAAGAAGTATAATTATGTGAAAATATAAGAAATTAAATGGTGAACTTGAAATTATATTTCCAAGATTCAAGAATAGAATCACCGAGGAGTGATGTTGTTACACATATACAATAGAAGTTTTCAATTGACATGGAGAAAGAAAAATATAACTAAAATAAAGACATTATTTTTTCTTAATATTGACGATCAATATTCACCTTTAGTCCTGTTGCTGTGCAATCCGATATAGGCCAACCTTGGTCGCCCGTAGAAAATGCCCATCCACCTTTGGATTTGTGGCGGTACCGGTGTTTGAAATCTCCAGGGCAATTATGAAGAACCTTTTATATAGTAAGAAAAGTAGCCAATATGTAAGTATGCCAAATGCAGTTGACACTTCATACAAAAAAGTTAAGTTATCATGGCTAGTAGAATGCATGTACCTGCGAATTCCTAACAAAGGCATGCACCCGTTTAAGACTTGGACTGAAGTCTTCGATGAGGCCAGTACCCACAATGGCCTGAGCGGTGAAACCAGCATCCCACAGGTGGCTGCCGTCATAGCCCTTAAATGAAGGACAACATACGGAAGTTCAATCCCTTAACATTAAATAAAAGACAATAAAAGTGACAGTAGGATTAACATTGTCACTTATCATGTTAGTCATCGGTAGTTAAGTTAAACAGAAAACAAAGTCAGTTACGCTGCTAGTCTACTGTTGGTGCTTAGCTTGCTGCTTGAGCTGAAGATAAAATATGCATGTAAAGTGTAAGCGCATTGATATTGCATGCCTTTCATCAACCATAACGTCACCACAGGACATAAGAATAAACAATAGTTTCATTTAAAATGTGCATAGCCATAGTACCTTCATTTTCATGCCATCTTCAGCAATCCACAAATAATCATATATTCGTGGAATATGGAATTTGAATGCCTCTGAGTTTGGATCTTCAATCCAGCAAGCAAGCATATGCATTACCTGTGTGCATAAATAATTTAAGTCTATTATTCTTTGGAGGAAAAGCAGCGGGCAGAAGCTGATAGTAAGAAGGGAATGCATGAACAACATGAATGATTTAGTTGAAGCACCTTAAGTCCTTAACTATCAATCGAGGAGCACTAAAGAGCACCAGCCCATTTTCAGGTGGTTTCACAGCGCGACATGTGACTGAGCAAGTCAGGATATAGGGCTAACATTCAGTTGACCTCTATCTTTATTAGACAATGCGGAAACGAAAGGCCAACGGATTCTCAAGTTGATAAGCTGCTCCTGATCAGGTACCATTATGTTCTCTTGGTAGATGCAGGATGATGTTATAGATGAATATTTGCGTCGATCGTATGCACTTGGAGATGGCACGAGTGAGTAATCTATAAATGCTATTAATAATATTTATCTTGTAATCATAGTCCGAAGTTACCTTGCTTATAGGTCCAATTGTTATGTACCGACTGTTCTCATCTTCATAATGAATATGATGCATGACTGTGCGCAATGCTGTCTCCCTCAATTTGCGCCCTGGCCAATTCATCATAAAAGGTTCGACAAACTTGTGGAGTGTGGCCCATAAGACATCTTGAACCCACGGATGTGGGTAGTACAAATCCTCCTAAGTACAAGCATATATATATATAATTTAATTTAGACAGATAACCAGTCTGGTTCTTGAGAAAACATCGCAGACACCAGGAAAACGTGGCAGCTATCTAAGTTCCAGTAGTTACTATAATAACTCCACTCATGTTGTAGTGACTTAATTATTAGTAAGTGGTATAAAGAAACAAGATTCGGCCCAGTCATGCACGAGATATCCGCCCTGAATCAAAATCACCAATGAACATTGATATCAATAATTAAGTACTACAACTTTACGAACATTGATATCCATAGTTGTTCTTGTGCTTTGTTATGATCAGGATTTATCATCCAAAATCATTGTGTCATCAGATTGTATCTCAAACGATATAATTCAGTTTTCCATTAAACCTTAGAACATTGATTTCGAGCCTTGTTCCAGTCAATATGGCTGTAGGAGTCTTTGTAGAGTTCATTTCTCAGTTCCAAGACAAGTGGTGTCATAGGGCCAATAAATCTCT
Source organism: Urochloa ruziziensis (assembly GCA_015476505.1). Classification (NCBI taxonomy): domain Eukaryota; kingdom Viridiplantae; phylum Streptophyta; class Magnoliopsida; order Poales; family Poaceae; genus Urochloa; species Urochloa ruziziensis. Next base: position 1,526,579 of record CM027120.1, on the reverse strand, counting down.
TTCCGTAAATGTAAGACATGGGTAAATACACTGATCGACAATGGCACCACATTCGGCCTGAAACAATTTATGAAGAATAATAGCACATCAGCAACAAATGGCCCAACATAGAAAAAATATACTTCTCATCAACAGTGACGTATGGCAACAGAAATAATAGTCTACTAAATAGAAATCAGATGAACCTGGGTGAAACGGTAGGTAATATGGCAATAGCCATAATTCTGGTGGAAGCGGGTTGTTACCAGACCAGTCGAACACTCCAAGTACCTTAAATGTATCATTCAGAGATTTTCATGAATTATTTAGTTTGTGAAGACAGACTGAATAAAGACTACTATGGTGTAGCTAAGGGTTTATCCCATATACCGCAAGCCAAAACTTCCCCCATGATGTTGTAAATGTTGCTCCTCCATGCTCTAAAATCCAATCTCGGCCTTGCTTCATAGCTCCATCACCACCATTTGGGCCCTCCCCAAGCAATCTCAATGTAACATAGTTCAATGTTGTGCAAAACATGGTGCTGTGGCCCTCAATGTGCAATCCCCACCCTCCATCTTCATTCTACACAATTGCATTAACGAATATAGTGAAACTTCTCTTGCCATCCAGTTGCAGGATTATTACCCAGGTTATCAATAGAGTAACCTTGCCTGATGATTATAGATGTACCGGCGCATCTCCTTCTGATGTTCAAATGATAAAATATTGTCCAGTTCTCCACACACATACAATGTTATAATCTGAGTAAAGTGGAGTTAAATTATGATATTTAGTTTCTTGGAGTCAAGTGATGTAAAATTTATTATTTTCAATATATAAAAGAAGAAAGTTGCATGCTAGCATATGACATTGTTTTTGTGTTGACCAAGTTGGAGAATAGTACCAAGCCTGGCAAAAGAAACAAAGGACCACCATAATCTCCTGGCCAGTGTCCATCATGTGCCTGAAGAGTAGAAAGGCGGCTGAGTGCCCGTTTCAAAGAAGTCAACACGGCTTCCTTGGTAACATCTGCATGCTCTTCTAGCTTGACAGCCGGAAGGTCAAGCTCAAGAGGGTTTTCTTTAGCGAACTGCACATAATGACAAATGTTAGCCGCTCGATTGTTTTAGGTACGCTATGCACGTTGTTCTCACATGAATTGGGCTTCTGAAAATTTGAGCGTTTGCATCCATGTTTATAGCGGTAAACAAATTAATACATTGCAATGTTTTAAAAAGGGGAGGGCTAAATATGTAATTACTTATATAGATTTCTATAGGTGTTCCATTTTTAGAATATGTTTCATTTTTATACTTGGGACACTGTTCACTTGTGATTGGTTTGATTTCGTCGTTTCCGTGCTACGGTTTCATTCCATATGTTGCAACTTCATATGCTCTCACCATGGAACGGGGTCTTTATATGGGGTTGTGTCCTTTTCATTAATACATTATAGATAAGGGAATGGTCAAAAGACATAAATATAACCTGTTATATGTCTGTTGTGTAGAAGTGAGCTCGCATTATATTTGGACAAAGTCTGAGTCAGCTGTCAAAATCAAACCTTTTCTAAGCCTTTTATCTTATGGTTAGATAGTTAGGTATATTAGACATGCTCATTCGTGGTTTGAATACTATGAAAATATAACATCTTATTACAAACTCCATTTTAAAAACAGTATGTTTGTGAAGCATGGAAATATATTACACAAACCTGCATGCGCATGAGGAGGTCGGTTGAATGCCTTTGCTTGAAGCGGTTCCTGACAAACTCTTTGCGCACCTTCTCCACCTCGGCGTGTTCCTCTGCCGTGCCAAGGTTGGGATCGAACTCCCATATTTGCCGCCCGGCATAGCTGTTTGTCGACCACAGCCATGGGCCACCACCCTCTGCCACCTTCAGCCTCCACATCTAAACCACAAAATTAAGCTGCAACGTAGAGGAAGAAGAGAGAGCAAGCTTGCCAAACTGCTGATGCTTAGGTGTTTGTGTTGTGTCCCTTTTATAGAGGACTAACGGTGCAAGGTGAAGGGCTAGTTGCAGATGCGTAGTTGGATTTGGATGAACCCTATTGGCTGATGCTGACGGTAACGTACTTAGGTGCATTTCGTCACGTTCCGTTTCTTTCCCTTCGGGTAAGGACAGTGAAGCCTATGAACCTATGCTGTTGTCCTAGTGCCGTGAATTTAACCGGAAAGTTGTGCAGATGAGCTGCAAGAAAGTGGTGAACGACATGCATACTACAAGCACCCAAGATCTTCACAGAGTGCCTGCTGTGTTTTGCAAATGTCAGTAAATGATAATTTTACAGTTTCATACTTCGATTTGACGGGACTTCTATGGGTTCATTAACTATATATACTGCTAACTTTAGGAAATGGTTATTAGTTTTTCAAACCATAATCCAGTGTGGATACAATTTTTTTGAGAAAAGGGAATATGAATTAATATTCCAGCCGCTGTATCCAGTGTGGATACAATATTAGTAATAATAGATATACGCACAGATATATACCGTACCGAAGGAGGACGTTTAAGAGAATAATTAAGGTGATCCCACACTTATCTTGCACAACTTTCCTTGTCGGTCTGAAATGAGCCTCGTGCACCGCGTGCTTGTTGTGTTGCATCTTTTGTCGGTTCGAGCGACCGACGACGAAGATGATTCTCTGTCGTAGGCCCCAGGCTTAAAGCATGCAGCAGGCAACGGTGTGAAACGCATGGGTACCTTGAGCGTGTCGGTCCTCTGCGAGTCGGTGGCTCCATCTTAGCAGTGATCTGGGTCACATAGTATTGCCGACCCGCAGGCACTTGGTGTCAGGTAGCGTCATGGGGCAGAGGCATTGGCCGCCCGGCATAAATCAATGGCGGGGCCTCCATGCAGTTTCTTCCTTGCGTGTTGGGTTCGATCCAGTGCTCTTGTCGGCTCGGTTCTTTTAACATGTGTGGTAATAGTACTTAGTATTGCTATATGACGCCTCTGTATACACGACGGTCGCCCGGCATGGCGGTATAATCAACAGCGGGGACCTCACTCTCCTCCTGCGGTGCCGGGATCCTGATGCCGGCGGCGGCGAGCAGGGACGTGCAATTGGGACATACTGTTGTCACACAGGTATGCTTCATCCGGCGGCGGTGTTCTTCTGCTTTGGCTTCACTTCCAGATGGCTAGCATAAAAAAGCATGTCATTTTGCACAGTTTGCAGAAAAAATATGTTGTTAGTGTGCTTTGTATTCTAATTTTCTTAGTTACTTTATGGTTTCTGAAATTTAATAAGACCCCAATTTTCTCGGGAAATTCTAACATTTGTCTAGGGACAAAAATAAATCCCCATAGCATCAATACAAATTTTCACCAAGAAAACTCAACTTGAGATAACACTTTGCTTGATTTGGTGTTGATTTCAATTTATGTTTATAGTCGCCTCTCTCCTCTCTAGCAAGAAAAGGGGTCAGTATTAGCTAATTAATCTTTTATTTTTAGTGAAACTTAACATAATCTTCATTAGTATGTCTGTTCACAAAAAATATTATATTTTTTAAGCAAAAAATAACATAATTTCAAAGAATTTTAATCTCCCCTGTGCTCGAGCCAACATAATTTCCCTCCTCATGCACCCTGCCTGGCCGATCCACTTCCAACTGATGGTGGCCATTGATCGTGTGGATCCATCCGTTGGTAGTGCCTGCGGACAGAAAGGGCCTGTTTGGGAGGGCTGCGGCTTCTTCAAAAACGGATGTGGCTATGGCTTTACCAGTGAAGCGGCTTTTTTGGCTTTAGCTTCACCCGTTAGTAAAACGTTTGGCAAAACGGCTTCACCTGGTAGTTGAAAACGGCTTCTCCAGAGATGAAACCGGGGTGAAGCCGGGTGAAGCCACGTTTTGTGGCTTCACCGTACTAGGCAAAGCCCAAAAGGGCCTCACCACCGGCTTTACTACCTAAGCCGCAGCCAGAAAACATGTTTGGGTGGGCTTCGGCTGAAGCCCCTTTTAAAGCCCTCCCAAACACCCTCTAAAGCCATCACTGGCGATATGGCACATCCGCTCAAATTAATCCGGTTTAAGTGTGCTAAACATCGCCTAAAATGCGATCAGACACTTAAATCAAGTTAATGTGACAGTCTGCCGGGTCAAGCCTAATGCAACCACGAACAGTTACCTCGATCGAAACGAGTCATGCAAATACTCACACAAAGGCGTGTAACGACCAGGGTTTCCGATTTCTAAAAACCCGATTCACTGTACCACTGTGATACTCCCTGGATCAAGTAGATATCACGTACAGAACTTATCACAGCAAATATCACATCCATACCATTAATAAAGTACAAATATCTTATTTATTACATCATTCTCATGATAATACGTCTGATACAAGCCCAAAGGGCTAAACGACAAACAAAAGTAAATCCAGCGCAACAGAACTAGGCATAGAAGCCATCATCTTCTCGATCTCCTCCACAGGCAAACTTGCGCGTCAAGACGAAGCCCAAATCGTACCATCCATCGTAGTTGAACTCGTGCTCATCATCAGATCCTGCATACTCAAAGGCTATCCCCAAGGAATAGGATAGGTTCACGTCACCAACCGTTTATGCAAGTTTTAAGTGGACTATTATCTAAAGGGATAAAAATATATCAAGGATAGAGCAAGTACAAAAATAAGTATCTCCATATTCATCCATCCCATATCTCACCACATCGGGCTATTCCGGCGCACCGGGCTCTCGTATCCATCTTCACACTCGTCTAAGTCGATGCGAGAGCTCCCTCCCCTCGCACCTCAACAACTACGACCGAATCCTGAACGGAAAGGGAGCAAACTTTTCTTCTCCCCGTCCGTAGCTGTGAACCTTAGTCACCCTCAAATCTGGCTAGCAAGGGGGAAGGTAGAAGATCCCAAATATGAGAGGTAACAGGGAAAGTGAGCAATGTCCATACTGAGGACGCGGCTATACATATAGATACTAGACTCTCGAGAGCTTGTACAACTGGACCCATTCGGGCTGCAAGATGGTGGCCGCCATCTCAAGACGCAACCCACAACACAGACCCTAACCGCAACAATGCCTGCCTGCGTCTTCCGGTCTCGGTCCATCGGCTCACAATCCAATGCTTCGGAAGCTGTGACAACTCTCCCTCGGGGGCCAAGTCGGGGCCATAGTCCTTCTGGGAAATGGTCTCTCCCGTTCCCGTACACCATCCACCTGATCTTCTAACAGTGTGGGCTTTGAGCTAGATAGGCTGGCTGGAACCCGTTCATATGGGTATGCTGTAAGTACGTGGGGCCCAAATATAGTTACCCCACTCGGTTTTAGACCGAGGCGAGCGTCATCGTCCAAAAGGCGTAACCCCCGAAGATGAACGCAGTCGAAATACCCACTATAGATAATGCCGCCTACTCCTATGCTCCTATCCATCCGTGTACCCGCCACAAGTAAAGAGTGGGACCAACCCGAGAGTAGGGGTCTCCCGACACCTCGATCAAAGATCGAGTTGTTATAAAATGCTCGCCCCTGCCAAGTTTTCCCAAAAACACCTTCTCCTACCGGTTTTATCCCCACACACGCCAAGAATCCTAATCCACAATATCCCAACACATGCAACAAGCATAGCATTCTCATATATAGTAGTGTAGTAGGTAACAAGGCAATCACGGAATAAATTATGGCTATGCAAGGCTCAGGCATCATCCAATTGCAATAAGTAAAGCACTAGCTCATCTAGTTGCAATGTCTAATAGGCATTTGAAAGATGGGCTGGGCGTGAACCTGAGGGCACGTGTTCCTCCTCGTTGAAGTCGTCTTGGTAGAACTCCTCTTCAGCCACCTCCTGGCGGTCGGTAGGTCCTATATACGTAATTAAAGTAAATACCGGGGACCTAATAGTAAATAACTCTAATAAAACCAATCCAAGAAGGATCCAAATGGACTCAAACAGCACAGCAAAAGCTTGGTCATGATTTTAGAAAAATATAGAAACTTGTTTCATATTTTTCTGAGCTAAAATGAATTAGTTATGAATTTTCTAAGTTTAAACCCTTTTCTGATTTTAAATAATTCCGAAAAAGGAAAAGAAAAGAGGCCAGGGACCTATCTGTAAGTTTCTAGGGACCTAAACATAATTATGGCAAAGTTCAGGGGCTTCACTGTAAAAAGGCCAAGGCTAGTTAGGATGCTGACGTCAGGAGTGGGCCCTACTGACGTCACGGTTGACCGATCAACGGTCAAAGCTGACAGGTGGGTCCGGTGATGACGTCTTCAATGGGCCCCGATGACATCAGCAGAAGGGCCTAGATGTTAATTCTAAATAGTCCAGGGGGCTCGATGTAAAAGTAACAGGCCAGGGGCTAGTTTGAAAGGATTTCAAAACTTCGGGGGTGTCGGCCAAAGTTTCCCAGGGGCTTCTTCGTAAAAAAGGCTGGCTCGACTTTGGTGGACGCGGTTCACCGTGGACCATGAGGCTGGTCCACGTGAGCCGCGCCCACGGGATCATCGTGTGGCTCATGTGGATCGGCTGTGGCTGGATCGAGCGGACCACGGTGCGGCTCCACCCGCGCATTGACGCGTGTCCGAGGGCTCGCCGGAGTTGACGCTACAGGCGACGGTGAGGCCCGGTTTGGGCTCAAACTAGCCGCTAGGCCCTAACTTGGCATGGCGAGGCTCGTGGGCATGTTCCCGTCTGGCGGATCTCGATGTAGCGGCTAGGCGGCTCTTGGGACTCCTTAGCATCACGTTTTAGCAAGGCTTCAAGAGCACGAAGATATATCGATGTATGCAAAAGGATTCTGCAAGCGCACAGAATATATCTCGTTGTAGCACTTCACCTAGGGAGTTATCCCAAGGTATCGTATTTATATTTCCGCAGGAAGCAGAATGGTTAAAGTGTATTGAAGAATGGAATGATATATCTTGCCAGAAATATCAAGCCACAAAACCCAGGAGCACAAACTCTAAGGTTTGGGGATAATGGTCAAATAAATGACCGGATAGAAGGTCTAAAAGACCAGTGACATAGGAGCACCTAATTCTAAAGAAAAGGAAAGACGTTGGGAGAGACCGGACCTAGACACTTCCTAACTCAGAGCAAAAGGCACTCTAACCTTAACCTAGACTCTCGCTTAGATATCGGGAACAGAGCTCGCTTCGACGGCTAAACGGGAGAACCTCAGAATCGAGTGAGAGAGGGGGTTCTCCGGGCTCAGCACTACTGTTATGAATACACCCGAATGTGGTGGACAACGAAGGATGGACAGGACTGTCACCACCTGCCGCCTACCACTGCAGTTCCATGGGGTGCAACACACTTCCTAGTTAATCAACAAGCCAGACACCACGTCTGCAGTCGATGATTAAGATTTCTCTTGAGGCCTGTCAAGAGAAATCCCTGTCTTCCCTAAGGCGTCTTACGGCCCGGTCAAGGCGAGCAAACCCACGAGATAAAGCCCGGTAGAGCTAAACTAAACTCTACACTAAGACTAAAGGGGGGAAAGAACTTTACTCTAAAGAGAGCAATATCTTTACTCTAAAAGAAGAGCAAGATAGAAAGATATAAGATAAACTTAAGCTCTGAAGTAAGAAAGTAATTATATTGATAAACTCTTCAAATGAAGGAAAGGATACAAGAGCTTTGCCAGAACTCCGAAGACTCCGAAGATCCGAGCTAAGCTCAACTTGACTCTACTCCCAACTCTAATCCTAATCTAAGAAATGGAAAAGATACAAGAGCTCCCTTCAAGTATAGACTTGAGAAGTGTAGTGTGTGTCTTGGAGTGAAGAGGAGGTGGCCTTTTATAGCCTCCCAAGGTCGGTAGTCACCGTAACCGTCACGCTACTGACCTGCTTAACTTCCACGCCGAAGATGGTCGCGTGAGGATGCAGCAGGGGGCCGGCCGGCCTGGTGTAGGCCGATCGGCCTACACCTGGCCCCTCTAGCAACTGCCTTCGTCGTGGACGCTCCTGATTGCTTCCTGAGGTCGGTAACAGTTGCGTTCGGTTGAGGCTATCTAAGAATACTAAGTTGTGGGCCCTTCAATCCATATTCATTCCACTCTAGGCCTTTCGGGTCCTTGGATCAAACCGACTTCAAATGTACGTCTCCTGATCATCTTGGATGCTTAACTGGGCTTATGGATCAGTGACGTGGCCAGACTTGGCCTGGGGAGGCCGGTCGGCCTGGGTTAGGCCGGCCGGCCTGGCTTTGTGCCAGGTTTGGCCCTGGTTTCTCCTGATTTGTCCTGCAACCACAACTCATCCAAAACTTGTGGAACTGGTCAGTAAAATCATGTTTATGTATGGAACATGGTATGATTATCCTCATTTTACCGAAATGTTGACGGTCACTACGAGTTTATAATGGCCGTCAACACGCCCCCAAGCTTAAACTCTTGCTCGTCCTGGAGCAAGGCTAAAACTCTAGGTTCGGTGGGTCAGGAGTTGCTTCAATGTGTGTACCTTTTAGGTACCTTGTGCTCAAGCCAAAACTGAACGAATCATTTGAATAAGTTGGCATAAAAGAGAACTCATACCATGGTTCAACGTGGGGTTGCATCCAGTTCACGTCTCTGAAAGGACCAACACTAGGCCTAGAGGGGGGTGAATAGGGCCTATTAAAGATTCCTGCAAATACTCAGAAAAATATCATGGGGTCGGATGATCCGACGCTGTCTCGGATCTTCTGGGGTGTCCAGGAGATCCGACACAGTGCAGGATCTTCCGACCAAGAGAATGAAACTAGTACGTGATTCAAATTTGACTTAGCTTTTGATGATTCCCTTTGAATACAAAGTTGCTAAATGAAGTAACTAACCCTTTGAATATGATCTACACAATAGGATATCAACTAACAAGTAGATCGAGTCAAATCAAGCACAAGAACAATAAGAACAACAATAAGAAATGGAGACACAAGATTTATCCCGAAGTTCACTCCACAAAGGGCTACGTCTCCGTTGAGAAGCTCACAAAGAGCCGGGCTGTCACTAGCCCCTAGTCTCTCTCAACCAACCACAAAGGAGGATTGAGTTACTTACTATTGCTCTCACAAAGAGAGGTGTGATACAAACGTTCTGGTGCTCAAACCACAAAGGAATGGGAGCTACCGGTGACGCCTAACCGTCTACGAGCAAAGCTCCAAGAGTAACAAATGTGAATCAATCAACCAAGCTTGCTTGAGGAACGTTTGAGATGAACAAGAGATGAACCCACAAAGAACTCTTGCAACACCCTCCAAATCTTTCTCTCACTCACACCCTAGATGAATCCTTGCTAGAATCAAGCACTTGGGAGGAGTAGAGAGGCTTAATGAATGCTTTTGGAGGCTGGTTGGTTGGGGAGGCAAGAGAGAGTAAATGTTGGGGGTGAAGGGGTATATATAGGTCACTCCAAAAATATGACCGTTGGAGCCCAGATCCATTTATCGGATCTTCCGACACTGTGTCGGATCTTCCGAGAAGGCAAGGAAGACTATACGAGATTTGAACTTTAACACTCAGAAAACAGTGGTCTAGGACATCCGACACAGGGTCGTATCTTCTTGACCCCCATCGGATCTTCTTGACCCCCGTCGGAAGTCCTAAGGAGAACTTCCGACAGAACTCTCTAAATTTCTTGGATTTGGCTCAGGTGGATCGGATCATCCTGCAGAGGGTCGGATCTTCTTGACCCCCCTCGGATCTTCTTGACCCCCCTCGGAAGTCCTAAGGAGAACTTCCGACAGAACTCATGAAAATCGCCTAGGGAGTTCGGATCTTCCGACATAGAGTCGGATCTTCCAACAAAGAATGTTTTAGTGAGAAAACCCAAGTGTTTGTGTAGGAAGTGTGTGACCCACATGAAGTTATTCATCTCAAGATATGTTCCTTGACAAGCCTAGATGTTTAGGACACGCCTCCCTTGATAGTACGGTGTTTCCTATACTCAAATTCAAACCGAAAAATAATTTAAATCTATCAATAAGCTCATCCACCATACTTAATCGAATTGGGGACCTTCCTTTGACCATTTAGCTTCTCTTTTGTTTAATCCCTGCATACATCTCATTCACAAGTATTATATCCAAATTGTGATTGTCATCACCACCAAAATCCTTTAGGATCATAGATGCACTTTCAATCTCCCCCTTTTTGGTGATTGGTGACAACCTCAATTTGATTCACGAGATAGAGATATAAATCATGTTTTTCCATCTAATCAAAGTGTAGAGGAGCTCCCCCTAAATATGTGCATATTCAACTCAAAAAGGCCTCCAATGCCTTTGCACATATTTATGTAAGAACTCCCCCTAGATCATTGCATTTCATAGTGCACAAGTGTGATACAAATACAACCGTGATGCATATGGCATATGAATCATTCAACAAAGTGAGAGATAACATTACAACATCCATAAGCATCACATCACATAATAAAATAGGTTCAACATCACACTAGCATAAAGAAGCATAAATAAGTCTTATAAATTCAAATATCTCACATGGCACACCACACATAACACAAATCAAGTTATTACATGTCCATAACAATAAAACATGATAAAAGATAGATATGGGTCTCTCATGGCCAAATTCACTCCCCCTTTGGCAACAAGCACCAAAAAGAGAAGCTATTCATCGTCGTCACCATGGCCATCATCATCTTCATCCTTGTCCGACTCGGTCGCCTCATCATCAACCTCTTCATCTTCCTCTTCTTCTTCTTCTTCACCATGAAGATCCTCTTCGGGCTCAAAGAAAGCGGGAGCACCCCCGCCAAGATATGGATCATATGAAGAAGTACCAAAAGATTCCCAAGGATTATAGAATTGTGGTGGAGGAGGGAAATCCCTTGGTTCACGCACGGGAGAGTGAGGAATGTCATCTTTAGCCATGATGGCCTTTTGCCTACGCTCAATCTTAAGCAATTCCTCATCCATATACAATTGATGCTCTCTAATGTCCTTGGAATTTTGGCAGCAAACATTGAAACAAGCAAAGATTCCTTGTGCAATAAAGTCAAGTTTGCCCTTCTTGGTCTTAGGAGCACCACGCTCATGAGTAGATGGACCTCTAGAGGATGATGGAGCATATGTGGAAGGTGGTGGATGTGAGGGAATGTCACCTGAGGGTGGAGGCACTTGAGGAGGACCTTCTGGAGGATAGTCACCTGGGAAAGGTCCAAGAGGAGTGAGTCCGGAGGCATGCTTTCTAAGATGAAGGAGTTGCTCAACCTTGCCTTGACCCGAACTATAGCTATGGTGCCCCACATCCGGCTTGATTCTTATGCCTGTCACACTCTTGATCATGTGGAAGATATAAGGAGCATAGTGACAAGAGCTAGTAGAGTCATAGGAGCAATGGATGATCTCATTCCAAATGAACTCAATGACACAAAACTTGCCCATGCCCGGAGCCATTTGTGCAAGCAAGTTCTTGGCCCTAGTAGAGATGTTGTCTGAGTTTCCACCCCTAGGACAAATGGTGCCACAGAAAAGTTGATTAAGAAGCTTGTAGTAGGGGGTGAGGCCCTTGTTCCATCCAAATTGTACTTCCCCATTTTTGCCATAGGTGGGGTCATACATGAAAAAAGTCTTGCTATCCTCAAGCACCTCACACTCATGCAAAATCAACCTTGGTTGGATCCTTAACATAGTTACCTTCATCATCATCAAGATGGAAATCGAACATAGCACCGAAGGTAACAATGGAGACTGAGAACCGCTTGCCACAAAGTGTCCAATGTAAGACATGATTGGCTTGATCAACATATAAAGTGGAATAGAATTGTGCAATAGCTTCTTCATTCCAATCACATTCAAACCTCATGATCTCAATTAGATCCATCTCAACACATCTAGCATACACCTTGTTGACTACTTCTCTCACAGGAGACTGCAACTTCCTCAAATATCCCCAATCAACCCATTTCATGTCCGAAGTCACGGTCTTGGTCTTGAGGATGATGGATTCATACCAATCCGCTTGATGAGCAAGCCAAAACCGAGGATCACCCTTGAATTCCTTAGTTAAGATGCAACGAGGGTCCTCATTTGGATCAAATCTAAGTGGCCCATGTCATGCTTGACAGACTTAAAGCTTATCAAGCGAGGATCTGCAGTTGTTCTAACGGGTGGATGTGGTTTGATGACCTCTGTAGAGAGAAATGAAAGATCAATGTCATCATTGTACCTATCTCCCAAATTTGCTTTCTTGGACCTTGGGCGTTGAGAAGATGTTTCTGCTACTGCCTTGCCCTTGTCCTTAGAGGCACCCCTGCCCTGTCCTCCTCCTCTGCCACCACCTCGGCCTCTCCCCCTAGAGGCCTGAGGGGAATCCACCTCACGAATCCCACCATCGGAATCACTCTCAATCTCAGGTGAACTACTAGATGTTGGTGGATGCGGCTTCTTCTTGCTTGTCTTTGCCTTGGGAGCCATCTGAGATAGATAGGAGCAGGATTAGGATGATGAGGTTTGGATAAAAAGAAAGAATTCGAAGTCATGTAAAAGTTGTTAATTTACTCGGTCTGTCGGATGTCCTATGCCTGTGTCGGATGATCCACAAATGAAGTCCTTGGACACAAGATTCCACGGTCAAATCCTCAAATCGCCACGCAGAGCATGAGTGGGAGAGAGGGGCGCGCGCGGGTGGAAAAAGAGAAAGAACCTTAGGGTTCTAACCGCTACCTGGCCTATTTATACCCTGACGGGCACCATCAGAAGATCCGACACAGGCACAGGAGATCCGAAGTTTGAAATCTGGGAAGATATAGAATGTCTCGGAAGATCCGATGCAGGTGTAGGAGATCCGATGAGTACTGAAGAGATTTTTCGGAAGATGATAGATTTCGGTCGGAACATGTTCTTAGGACATCCGAGCAGGGGCAAGAACATCCAACACAGGGTCGGATGATCCGACCAGAACAGTGAATCCAGGTAAAGATGATTTTGAGAAGAGATTTCTAAGAAGGTTTAGTGTATGGACATATAAGATACTTGTCTCAGAATGATCAGCCACATTCAACTGTACATAACCATGATCATTTGAAGCAAGTGTTGATCCAACGATCCAAATCCAAATATTTTCAAGACACACACAAGAAAAAGGATATAAAATAAAACAAGTTTTTCTTAGTCTAGGCATCAAACAATGTGCATGCAACATGTCAAGCCAAGTAACGAGAATCCAAAATATTTAGCTCACTCCTCAAGGTACAAAACCTTTGCTCATCAAGGGGCTTTGTGAAGATATCAGCTAGTTGACTTTCGGTCCCTACATGGCTTAGGGCGATATCTCCTTTGGCTTCATGATCTCTAAGGAAGTGGTGTCTAATGTCAATGTGCTTGGTTCTTGAGTGTTGGACGGGATTGTTGGCTAGCTTTATGGCACTCTCATTGTCACACAAGAGTGGAATAGTTTTGAACTCACAACCAAAGTCTCTCAAGGTTTGTCTCATCCAAAGGAGTTGGGCACAACAAGCACCGGCCGCAACATACTTGGCCTCGGCGGTGGATAGCGCAACGGAATTTTGTTTCTTAGAGCTCCATGACACCAAAGACCGACCAAGAAATTGGCAAGTCCCGGTAGTACTCTTTCGATCTACCTTGCAACCGGCATAATCCGAATCGGAATAGCCAAGTAGATCAAATGTGGAGCCCTTGGGGTACCACAAGCCAAGGTTAGGAGTATACACCAAATATCTAAAAATTCTCTTTACGGCCATTAAATGACATTCCTTAGGATTGGCTTGAAATCTTGCACACATGCACACACTAAGCATTATATCCGGCCTAGATGCACAAAGATAAAGCAAAGAACCAATCATGGAGCGATATACCTTTTGATCAACCGATTTTCCTTCTTCATTGAGATCAAGATATCCACTTACCGGCATTGGAGTTTTGATAGCTTTAGCCTCGGCCATGTCAAACTTCTTGAGCATATCACTTGTATATTTGGTTTGACATATGAAAGTTCCATTCTTCAATTGCTTAATTTGAAATCCAAGAAAGAACTTCAATTCACCCATCATGGACATCTCAAATCTTTTGGTCATGATCCTACTAAACTCTTCACAAAACTTTTCATTAGTAGAACCAAAGATGATATCATCAACATATATTTGACATACAAATAAATCTTTGTCTACTTTTTGAATGAAGAGAGTAGAATCGGCTTTGCCAATTACAAATCCGTTCTTGTGAAGAAAATCCTTAAGGCATTCATACCATGCTCTAGGAGCTTGCTTGAGCCCATAGAGCGCCTTATGGAGCTTGTACACGTAGTCGGGGTAGTCAAGATCTTCAAAACTCGGTGGTTGCTCCACACACACTAGCTCGGAGAGAGGCCCATTCAAGAATGCACTCTTTACATCCATTTGATAAAGCTTGAAATCATGATGAGCGGCATAGGCTAGAAGAATGCAAATGGATTCAAGCCTTGCCACCGGAGCATAAGTTTCACCAAAGTCTAGGCCTTCAATTTGAGTGTAGCCTTAAGCAACCAATCTAGCCTTGTTTCTTGTGACATTTCCATGTTCATCTTGCTTGTTCCGGAAAACCCACTTGGTGCCAATCACATTTTGCTTGGGCCTTGGAACTAATTCTCAAACTTCATTTCTCGTGAAATTGTTCAATTCTTCTTCCATGGCCACAATCCAATTCGCATCACCAAGAGCATCTTCTACCTTAAGAGGTTCCAAAGAGGAAACAAACGAGTAACATGCACAAAAATTTGCTAAACGTGAACGAGTAGTTACCCCTCTTCGGATGCTCCCAAGGATATTATCTACAGGATGATCCCGTTGGACACTTTGATGTACTCTTGGGTGAGAGGATGTTGATTGACGTTGAATGAATCCATCATCATCTTGGTCATGAGACTCATCAACTTGAGCTTCATCACCTTGAACTCCCCCTTGATCATTGCCATGATCATGATCGTCACCATGAACTTGATCTTGATCTTGAAGAGAGCTTGGTGCTTCAACTCTTGTTGATGATGATGGGTCAATGTTTGTGTTCACCGGAACTTGATCTTTGTCTTGAGCTTCTTGCGGTCGCACTTCACCTATACCCATTCTCATAATAGATTCGCTTGGAGGCTCTTCATTTTCTACAAAGTCATTCTCAACTTGCTCTACTTGAGAGTCGTTTGTTTCGTCAAATTTCACGTCTACCGTGACCTCAACACAACCGGAGGTTTTGTTGAAGACACGATAGGCATGCTCATGAGTTCCATAACCAAGTAAGAAACCTTCATCTACTTTAGGTGCAAATTTTGAGTTCTTGGTTTTCTTATTAAAAATATAACATTTGCATCCAAAAACTCTAAAGTAATGCACTTTGGGTTTGTTACCGGTGAGTGCTTCATATGGAGTCTTGCTCAAGTACTTGTTTAGAAAGAGACGGTTAGAGGCATGGCAAGCCGTGTTAACCGCCTCGGCCCAAAATATATCCGGAGTCTTGTATTCATCAAGCATTGTTCTTGCCATTTCAATCAAAGTCCGATTCTTCCTCTCAACAATGCCATTTTGTTGAGGAGTATATGGAGCGGAAAGTTCATGCTTGATCCCTTCTTCATCAAGTAGTTCTTCAACATTTGTGTTTCTAAACTCCGAGCTATTGTCACTTCTCATGTGCTTGATCTTCAACTCAAATTCATTTTGAGCTCTTCTAATGAATTTCTTGATAATCCCTTGAGCTTCACTCTTGTCCCTCAAGAAAAATACCCAAGTGAATCTTGAGTAATCATCTACAATCACTAGACCATATTTGTTTCCACAAATACTAATATAAGCAATTGGCCCAAATAAATCCATATGAATCAACTTCAATGGTCTAGAGCTAGTCAATATAGTCTTGGGTGGATGAGGAGCGCCAACTTGCTTCCCGGCTTGACAAGCGCTACATAACCTATCTTTCTCAAACAAAACATTTATTAATCCTAGAATGTGTTCATCCTTTTGAAGTTTGGCCAAGTTCCTCATGCCAACATGAGCTAGCCGGCGATGCCAAAGCCAACCCAAGCTAGATTTTGCCACTAAACAAGCCTTCGGTTCCACTTTAGTGGTTGTGAAATCAACCAAATAAAGCTTTCCCTTAAGTTGACCCATAAAAGCAATAGAGGAATCCTCCCTTCTAAGAATGCTCGCACCCTCATTAGTAAAGAGACAATTGTAGCCTTTCTCACAAAGTTGTGAAACTGACAACAAGTTGTATCCCAAGGAATCAACTAAATAAACATTTGAAAGAGATGAATTGTTTGAGATAGCAATGTCACCTTGACCAACAACATCACCATGATTATTATCACCAAATGTAATTCTTTCAATGGGTGAGTCATATTCTTCTAACTTGGTAAACATACTCTTCTCTCCAGTCATATGATTTGAACAACCACTATCAAGCAACCATGAGGAACCACCGGAGGAATATGCCTACAAAACAAGTTAAGCTTTGTGTTTAGGTACCCAAACGAGCTTGGGTCCTTGAGTGTTAGAACAAGGTAACTTTGGCACCCAAACACTCTTCATCATCTTTTTGGCACGAATACCAACATACTTGACCACCATTCTCCCATTGTGGTCCCACATGATCGAATAATCAATAGTGTAGTTGGGAGATGGCTTGTGCTCATTTATCTTCTCACTTGTCTTCCCCGAAGTTGAGCCCTTCGCACCCTTGCTAGGGGTCATAACAACGGGCTTTGCTATTGGGGTGGTCTCCCTTGATACACCATGAGCAAAGTTCATCAAATCACAAAGGTTGGCACCTTGAGTGAACAATGGCACATCTTGTCCTTGGATTCTTTTCGTGCCATTTGCCTTTCCTCCTCTAGTGTATCCAAGTCCATCCTTGATGTTAGGATATCTCTCGGCATGATAAGCCGGATGGGACTCAAACACACTCTTCTCTTGAGCTTTGCCCTTGCCCTTGCCAATGACCTTGTTCAACTCCTTGAGTTGAGTGTCTTTTGCCTTGATCTCCTTCTCTAGCTTGGCAAGGTTAGCAACACAAGCATCCACATCTATTTTATAACATCTTGAGCAACCTTTGCTAGTGGAGGCATTGGAGTCAAGAGTGACTTTGGAGTCGGTCTTGGTGCTTTTCCGAAGAATGTCATACTTAGCTTCACGGTCTTTGTACTTGACCTCAAGGCTTGAATGCCTTTGTTGAAGCTCACTATGAACATTCTTTAGACTAGCTAGAGAGTCATTCGCCAAGGTCATTTCCTTAGACATCCTCTCATTTGAGTCCTTAGCCAATGACAAGTCAACGGCCAATTTCTCAACCTTAGCCTTCTCCTCATCTAGAGCTTTCTCAAAAGCAAGGTTTCTCTCCTTTTCAAGGATGAGCAAGTCCTCTTGTCTATCAAGAGTAGCTTCTCTCTTATCCAATTTCTCCATTAGCTTTTTAATATGTTTAGCACCTTTCTTGACAAAGGCATTTACTAAGTTCTTATCATGTTTAGCTTCTTCCTCTTCTAGGTTATCTATGTCACTAGGTGTAGAGGGAGTAGATGATGGAGGAGTGGAATCGGTTAGTACCTTAGTCCCTTGTGCCATGAAACACATGGGAGCTTCATCATCATCATCACTATCAAGGTTCTTGAAGAGTCTTGGTGTTGGTGAAGAATCATGAATGGCAAGAGTTGCCACACCTTCCTTGTCGGAATCATCACTAGAATCCCAACCTTCACCAACATGAGCATTTCCATTCTTCTTCTTGTACTCATTGCTCTTCTCCTTGTACCTCTTGTCTTTGTCATAGGACTTGTCCTTGGACTTCTTGTCCTCCTTGCCTTCCTTCTTGTGAGGGCAATCCGCAATGTAATGCCCTCTCTCACCACACTCGTAGCATCTTCGTTGTGAGACCGGCTTCTTGATACCCTTTCTCTTGATAAAGTTCTTGTATTCTCTCACCATCATAGCGGTCTCTTCATCGGTGGTAGCTTCATCACTAGAATCTTCCTTCTTGCGAGACTTGGACGACTTGGAAGATTTGCCCTTGATTTCACTCTTCTTGCTAGGCTCGGCCTTGAACGCAATAGCTTTGACTTCTTGAGGCTCACTAGTCTTGGCCTTGATCTTCTCCACTCTATGTGACTCATGATATTGCAATTTGTTATATAAGTCAATGGGAGTCATGAGCTTGAACTTTTTCTTGTCTCTAATCATGGTAGCAAGATGTGGGTCCCTTGGGGCATATGCTCTAAGCATCTTCTTTGTGATCTTGTGCTCATCCCAATCATCACTACCAAGAAGCCTAATTACGGACACAAGAAGCTTCAATCGATTGTACATGGCTTACAAGTCCTCATCATCCTTCATTGTGAAAGCCTCAAGTTCTCCTTGAAGCGCATCCATCTTTCCTTCCTTGATGATCTCATCACCTTCATGTGATCTTCTAAGTTCATCCCAAATTTCTTTGGCTACTTCAATTACCCTAACCTTGTTGTACTCATATGTGCTCAAGCAACTTCTAAGGATAATGACGGCTTGAGCATTGCGGAAGTTGTCATGTTCTTGTTCTCTTGTGAGGGGTGGCTTGGCCTTCTTGTCGATGCCCACACATGTCACGGTCCAAAGGTGTGGATGAAGACCATACAAATACATCTTCATGTCATCTTTCCACCGAGAGTAGTCATTTCCATCAAAGTGCGGAAACTTGCCCAATTGGACCGATGAAAACGAAATTGCATCCGAATCTTTCTTGGATGAGGAAGATGAAGTCTCATCATACTTGTGAGGAACATTGTGAAAGCTTGCAAGAACCTCTTTTTCCTTCATCTTCTCTTTGACCATCTTGAGAGCTCTTCTTTCCACCTTCTCATCAAACTTCTTCTTGAGCTTCTCTTTTCTCTTCTTATTCTTCTCGACCTCATCCAAGGTCTCTTCGACATGACTCACATCAAAATCATCGTCACTTGACACGATCACCTCATGAGTATCATCCTTGTTGGAACCGCCAACTCTGGAACCATCCCCGGAAGGAGCCATAGTGTTTTCTCTTAGGTGATTAAACCTTGATCAAGAGAACCCGCTTTGATACCAATTGAAAGGACCAACACTAGGCCTAGAGGGGGGGGTGAATAGGGCCTGTTAAAGATTCCTTCAAATTCTCATAAAAATATCAGGGGTCGGATGATCCGACGCTGTCACGGATCTTCTGGGGTGTCCAGGAGATCCGACACAGTGCAGGATCTTCCGACCAAGAGAATGAAACTAGTACGTGATTCAAATTTGACTTAGCTTTTGATGATTCCCTTTGAATACAAAGTTGCTAAATGAAGTAACTAACCCTCTGAATATGATCTACACAATACGATATCAACTAACAAGTAGATCGGGTCAAATCAAGCACAAGAACAATAAGAACAACAATAAGAAATGTAGACACAAGATTTATCCTGAAGTTCACTCCACAAAGGAGCTACGTCTCCGTTGAGAAGCTCACAAAGAGTCGGGCTGTCACTAGCCCCTAGTCTCTCTCAACCAACCACAAAGGAGGATTGAGTTACTTACTATTGCTCTCACAAAGAGAGGGGTGATACAAATGTTCCGGTGCTCAAACCACAAAGGAATGAGAGCTACCGGCGACGCCTAACCGTCTAGGAGCAAAGCTCCAAGAGTAACAAACATGAACCAATCAACCAAGCTTGCTTGAGGAACTTCTTGAGATGAACAAGAGATGAACACACAAAGAACTCTTGCAACACCCTCCAAATCTTTCTCTCACTCACAACCTAGATGAATCCTTGCTAGAATCAAGCATTTGGGAGGAGTAGAGAGGTGTAATGAATGCTTTTGGAGGCTGGTTGGTCGGGGAGGCAAGAGAGAGTAAATGTTGGGGGTGAAGGGGTATATATAGGTCACTCCAAAAATATGACCGTTGGAGCCCAGATCCATTTATCGGATCTTCCGACACTGTGTCGGATCTTCCGAGAAGGCAAGGAAGACTATACGAGATTTGAACTTTAACACTCAGAAAACAGTGGTCTAGGACATCCGACACAGGGTCGGATCTTCTTGACCCCCGTCGGATCTTCTTGACCCCCGTCGGAAGTCCTGAGGAGAACTTCCGACAGAACTCTCTAAATTTCTTGGATTTGGCTTAGGTGGATCGGATCATCCTGCAGAGGGTCGGATCTTCTTGACCCCCCTCGGATCTTCTTGACCCCCCTCGGAAGTCCTAAGGGGATCTTCCGACAGAACTCATGAAAATCGCCTAGGGAGCCCTGATCTTCCGACATAGAGTCGGATCTTCCGACAAAGAATGTTTTAGTGAGAAAACTCAAGTGTTTGTGTAGGAAGTGTGTGACCCACATGAAGTTATTCATCTCAAGATATGTTCCTTGACAAGCCTAGATGTTTAGAACACGTCCCCCTTGATAGTACGGTGTTTCCTATACTCAAATTCAAACCGAAAAATAATTTAAATCTATCAATAAGCTCATCCACCATACTTAATCGAATTGGGGACCTTTCTTTGACCATTTAGCTTCTCTTTTGTTTAATCCCTGCATACATCTCATTCACAAGCATTATATCCAAATTGTGATTGTCATCACCACCAAAATCCTTTAGGATCCTAGATGCACTTTCAGTCTCGGGCTGTTGAGAGCCTGAACGGTCATTTCCAAAGTATTTCCTGCAGCTTTTCAGGTTCCATCTCAGAGATATGAATTTTTTTTTTCAAAAGATGGTCTGAATCATTCCACGATGGTACTCTCGAGTCACTCAAGGTGTTTAATCCTCACTTTTGGTCAAGAGTGACCAACGCTTTCTACTCTAAGGCTGAAGTGGAGTTTATAGGAAGGGTCAAAGAGGATACCTTGGTCACTTGTGTTGTCGAGTCGAAGAGTGGTTCGCAAGCGATGGCACTCATCAAATTCCAGTCTTTGGAATTCATGGGTTTTCAAGTGGAGAGGGAGAAGATGTTTATGCTCAAAGGTCTTGGGACTCCTTGTTCTCTCTCTCATAGTTTTGATATGCTTTTTTTTCTGTTGGAGCATTTGTCTCCAACTTTCTTTCTCTTTTTTTCCAATGCATCTCTTCTCTCATTTTGGTAACAGAGAGGATTTCAACTTTGTATGGAGTATTTGAAGACTCTTGGGATGAGCTCGGTGATGGGGATGTTGCGAGTGTATGTCAGTGACGGTGGACATCAACCCCGGAGCGGGAAATTGATTAGTCGGACATCTTTGAGGCCATTAAAGAGGTGGATGGAAAGACCAGTAGACGACAAGTGCCTTCTGCGAGCGGACTTCACCATTCGACAAGACTCAAAGCAAATCAAGATAGCATATGGTAGCTCATGAGATATAACTATTTAGGCTCTGGATAGGACATTTAAACTGTCAGGGAAGATTTACCATGTATTTTTTATAAAAACTTTCGAGAGGTTTCTTACTATGCATACAGTTATACTTCGAACCAAACCATATCAAAACTCACAACAACTTAGGCAATGAACATGTGCTCTACTCTCACAGTTTAATCATGATGGATCCTTAAATGCCAACGAACTCAAATACTCAAAGAGTAAAGGATTAAGCACGAGGCACTTAGAGGGCATAAACAGAGCAACCATTCATCATTCCCAAGGTTATCAATCATACTTCCACACATAAAGACTTTTTGGAGCTTTTATTCAACATTTATTATTATTATTATATATATATTATTATTATATATATTATTATTATTATATATTATTATTATTATTATTATTATTATTATTATTATTATTTTTATATATTTATTATTATCACGGCAAGGCAAAACAAGGCAAGGCAAGGCAAGGCAACGGGGGTACTTCCGAACTTACCAGAGACTCTCCCAAGCTTCGACGAAGCTCACTGGTAGTACTGGTTGGGGTCGTAGTGCATGTAGCTGAAGAAGCCGTCAAGGTCGGTCTGGAGGGATGTGGTCATCCCCCAGTTCTGCTAGGTCAGGTCGGTGTTATGGGCGAGGTTGTCGCTTATCTCTTGCCGTTGTAAGCTCACCGTGTCCAGCCTGGCATTGAGCTCCAAGATTCCCCGGGCGACCGGGTTCTCGTAGTCATACCTGGCGGATGCAGATGGTCCGACTTGCGGTCCATATCCTGTCTCCTGGTAGTAGTCGAACGTTTCCTCGAAGTTCATATGGGCACTGGGGTACTCGATCTGCTGCTGCTGGTGGTGCTCGAGCTGAGGTGCGGTAGATGTTCCGGCTTCGCTATCGTGCCTGGCGTGCCTGCCACGTGTCATGGGTCCTGCGACACTGTGGCGAGCGGGTTCCTTCCTTCTGAGCTGCAAGGTTATACTTTTCGCCGATTTCAGCGGGAGAGCTGGGCACGGGAGCTCGACTTCATCGATGAAACCGGGGTAGCACATCAAAAGAGTATGGCAAGGGCCCTCGCGAATTAAGTGGCCCTGGGTAAAATGGTCTAAACCGACGGAAGATTGATACTCCTGTGAAGTGGGTAGGAAGCAAACTTGAGCGCCCTGCAAAGCACCAACATGGGTGGCAATGCGAGTGACCAGCGAGGTTATGTCAATCGTGGCTCAGCCAATGACTAACCTCTACTAGTCATCGAGCATGCTCATGACAGGCGAGAAACAAATTTTCTTCGCCATGGCATAGAGGCACTCTAAATCAGGCAAAAGGTAAAGACGCAAATCGAAGCGCGGGTGGACCACCATGGCGATCCATTTTGCCAGAAAGCGAAGCGTGGGGTTATAGATATAAGTGATGCTCTTTTTCCCAGAGAGAGGCTCACTTGTGATGCTGTTCCACCATTGGGCACGATTGTACCGGTGGTTAGTCACCAAAAGGTCAGCGTCAATAATGCATCTCTTGTGAAAACCAAGAGCCTCACTGAGCTGTTTCGGACTCAAGATAAAATCCTCATTGAAAAACCGAAAATGGATGTTCGTCTCATTGGGAAGAACCTCAACTTTCAAACTCATCAGAAACTCCATAGTTAGAAAATGCGAACCTGTTTCTGAGACGGGGTAGAAGTTTTGCCATCCAACATTGTTGAATGCCCGTTCCATGTCTTCCTCGAGATCGGACTTGATTAGCAGCATGGCATCGAAGTACTTAGCGTGGCTGAAGACGCGGTTCTGGAGCTTGTCAAGCGTCGCTCTTTCTTCTTCGGTCCTGGCGATGATTTGCTCAACCCGGGTCATGATCCGGATACGCAGCCTGTTCCGGTGCACTTTTTGCCTCTCGCTTTCCTGGGACACTGTGTCCTGTTGAGATGAATCAACAGACATAGTTTCCAGGGAAGCAGAGGACTAGAGGAGCTTCAGGATCGCCCTTAACT
Organism: Urochloa ruziziensis; assembly: GCA_015476505.1. NCBI lineage: Eukaryota > Viridiplantae > Streptophyta > Magnoliopsida > Poales > Poaceae > Urochloa > Urochloa ruziziensis. The sequence continues at coordinate 1,503,310 of CM027120.1, read as the reverse complement.
TGATGAGCCTAGCTTGGTCACCAGTCCTCGTGCCTTCGCTTTCGCCTTAGTTCACATGATTCCTGCAAAAGATTAGCTCTACAATACCCGAAAGAAATCAAGGATTAGGCAGTTAGCAGTTAGGCCTTCTTGTGGGAGGTTAATCACCACAACTCGGTTAGTCGTTCTTGTGGAGAATCAATCACCACAAACATTCTCGTTCAGCCGGAAGGGGTTTGCTCACACAAGAATTTAAAGATTAATTTCAGCAGAAATATCTTGTGGTTGCACTCTAATCTTGCTTAGAGATTTTCGAGATTTAGAGCAAGGGAAAAGTGCAGCGCTGAGGAAGCTTGCATACCTGCACTTGGGGCGAGTTGATGAAGCATTGGGCACCGGCTTTTATAGAGAGGCATCAGGGGCAGGCCGGCCGGCCTGGATGGGGCCGATTGTTGGTGGTCATTATGGCACGATTTTACCACCAACATTCCGCTCTATTTCAGGCTCATCTTTCTCATAACAAAGTGAATTTGATTATTTCTAATGAGTTCCACAAGTTTTGTACAATCTGTGAGTAAATGAGCAAGTGAGGAAAAGATGGAGGAATTTGGGCACAGGGCCAGGCCGTCCGGCTCCCTCTCCCATCTTCTGGCCACGACGTTGATACACAAGTCAACTGATGTATCAGGGATGATCATGAGCCGTGCATTTGATGTCGGTTTTGTAGGACCGAAACGGGCAACCAGGGGGGTGAATGGGAGCCGATAAAAATTCTTCGATGAGAACAAGGCTTATGTCCGGATTACGACCCAGCACACCTCTCTTCTAATTGCGAGGATGACACAAGTAAACTCGTGACGTGCTCACCCTAGGAACAATTAGGAATTCCTCAATGCGACGCGGAAGCAAAACTAAAAGAGCTGAAAAAAAGCTTCACATTAATTACCGGCTAAAACAAAAGCTTTAGGCACACTCTGTTACTGTAGCTCAATCCACAAAAATGCTCAAGCAATCGAGTTGGTGCTACACATCACTCATGCATAAGCTAGTACATCCAAGTCAAAGCAATATCCAGACAAGATATGTGAGCTCAAATTAATTCGGCAGAGATTAAACAAGATAACAGCTAGCTGAGATCATTAAACTAATGCACAAGCATGGATTGCTTTCACTGGTCAGAGAAACAAAGTGCTGAACAACTCAAAACACACGCGTGAGAAGAAAACTAATTGAAGCACACTGATTACTTAAACAAATGGCACTGTATCTTGAAAGTGGCCAATGCAACTTCACGAGTTGTTGATCTGAAAACAGAAGCTGCGACCTGCTGCTTACCTGCTTACCTTGCGGAGCAAAGAACAAAGCTTGGGCTGCTGCTTGCACTTGATGCTGTTGCTTCCCTGCCTGGACCACACACCCGAGCGACTGCAAGCTGGGCCACTTGCTCGCACGCTCGCTGGCCTGCTCCGCTTGAAGCCTGGCTGCTGCGCTGGGCCGTACGATCCGCTTCCAGGCCGAGAGCTCTGCTGGGCCGCGTGATGCTTGCACTAGCTTGCTGCTCGCGCTGCACGCTGCCAACGATCCGCCTGCTCGCTTGTGGCTGGAACACGAGCTCGCGCGACCTGCACCAGAGACTGCCAAGAACAGAGAAGAACACGCCCAAAAGCTCGCGACTTCAAATCAAAGGATCTCCTTCAATACTCGACGAATCGAAACAAAACTTGAGCCATACATGTATCTCCTTAAGAACTAACAGATCCAAAAAAAAGATCTCGTAAAGCTCAAGTATGCACTGCGAATTTTGGAGTCAACCGAAACTCTACCAAGAATACGGTTTTGAGGAAAATCCGAGCCAAATCAGTGAGGAATTCGTGGGGGGATTACACCGTAGATGCTCACAAGGATCCTAGCAACAAAAGCCCCTAACAAATTTCACGAAATTCGGAGCCAATCGTGACGAACGAAAATCACCAATAAATAGCTCTAAAAATCCTAAAAATAAAAAAACACGAATTCAACCGGGAGCAAATGATTTCTCACGAAACTAATGTTTGGATTACTTAACCAGGTGCGGTTACAAGTCACTTGCACAAACAAAGCTAGAATGGCAAACATATCAAATCAAAGATCCCTCCTCTCTCTCACTCTCAAACCCTAGAAAAGACCCTCTCACATACAAATGAGATGTCCACCACCTATTCTCCCCAATGGATGGCTGCCCACAATAGCCACTCCTCATATATATAGGCGCCCCGCAATTGTCCAGAACACTCTTACATGAAGCATACAACATAATACCCCTTAGGGTCAAATTTGTCAGTTTCACGAATCTTTTTCCAGCTGGAACACCTTTCACCGCAAGCTTGCTTCCCTCCGACGCAAACCTTGCGGTCACTGCCACGCCAAGTCCTCCGGTCCAGGCTCCTTGACACGCACGGCTACTCCTGATGGGCCATTACCGCCACGCCAAGTCCTCGGGCTTGGTTTTAAGTCCAAACCTAAAAACCGTCCTCTTGATGATTTTGTGGCCAAATCACCAAACCCTGCGTACAAGCTTCGGTTGTTAGCCGCCACCTTGCACCGGCTTCACGTCCTCGTACGAGCTTCGGTTGTGAGCCGCTACCTCGCACCGGATCCACGCCGCCTTGCTCGTTCTTGCCAGCATGTGAACCGCACTTGATCCATCTGGCCACCGGGTCCCTCGAACCAAGCCTACTTGTCTCTCCACCCCCTGGAGGCCGCTGTTGGCACTCCTTAGCCTAACAAATCCGCAAGCGCACGGAGACCGCTGTAGCCTTTCACCAGGGGAGTAAAAACCTGGATGTCAAATCCAAGGAACGGTAGACGCAACCAGCCTAGAACTTTCTTATCCGGACCCACCATGGGATAAAAGGGTAAAGGGTGTAGAGAGCTTAACCTTAATTAGCCACTCGTTACCCCAGACAACCTATCCTAATCTAACATGATCTGCTTCGACGGCTAGAACGGGAAGAACTCAGAACGGAGTGAGAGAGGGGTTCTTCCGGGCTCAGCACTACTGTAATGAGTACACCCGAACGTGGTGGAGTATAAAGGACGGATAGGGCTGTCACCACCTGCCGCCTACCACTGCAGTTCCGTGGGGTGCAACACAACCTGAGGTGACTAGCCAGCACAGGCACCACGCCTAAGCTTTCAGCCACTGACCTCCACCCAACGCGAAGGGCTATAGAGGAAACCCCAAACAAGAGTCGCTGTCACTCGCGCAGACTCAGGTACCCGCAGATCATAGATAGACAAGATAAATTGCTGAAAGTAAAAAGTAAACTAGCGAGGGAAGGCCGAGATGACTCCCGAACTCCCTCTACACCCTTGACTGTCACCCAAGCACTCACCCACTACTCTCTATACTCTACTCTAAGATAATAGTGGACCACATCTTGAGCCTTCTCTTCTCTCCAATGGATGGTGTGTCTTGTGTGGAGGTGAAGGACGCCTTTTATAGCCCTCCAAGGGTGAAATCCTGCTTAGGAGTGACGCCAACTACTTGCTTAACTTCCACGCGGGAAAGAGGAAGTGTAGAGGCCATGGTGGGAGGCCGGCCGGCCTGGCCCTGGTGCCAAGTGGCACCGACTTTTGCAGGGATGGCTTGGATGATGTCCTGAAGTCGGGTAACGGTTGCATTCGGTTGAAGCTGTCCAAGAATCCTAGGTTGTGGGCCCTTCAATCCATGTTTATCCCATCCTAGGCCTTCCGGGTCCTTTGATCGAACCGACATAAAATGCACGGCTCATGATCATCCTTGATACATTAGTAAACTTGTGGATCAATGTCATGGCCAGAAGAGGAAAAAGTGGGCCGGCCGGCCTAGGCTAGCCCGGCCAGCCTGGCCTTGAGCCCAAATGGCCTCCCGTTTTTCCTGTTTGCTCCTTCACTCACAAATTGTACAAAACTTGTGGAACTCATTAGTATAAATGATATTAGCATGATTATCACTATATGAGCATGAAATCCGGAGAAATGTTGGCGGTAAAAGTCATGGATATTGACCGCCAACACCGGCCTGGCTCTGAGCCAGGTTTGGCCCTGGTTTCTCCTGATTTGTCCTACAAGCACAACTCATCTAAAACTTGTGGAATTTGTCCAATGAAAGCACTTTTATGTATGGAATATGGTATGATCATCCTCATTTTACCAAATATTGACGGTCACTACGAGGTTATAATGCCGTCAACACGCCTCCAAGCTTAGACTCTTGCTCGTCTTCGAGCAAGGCATAAATTCTAGGTTCGGCGGTCAGGAGTTGCTTCAATGTGTATACCATCTCTAAGTACCCTGTGCTTAAGCCAAACTCAACAAATCATTGAATAAGTTGGTTAAAAGAGAACTCATACCATGGTTCACGTGGGGCTGCACGATTGACGTCTGGTGCTGTTGAGAGCCTGAACGGTCAATTTCAAGTATTTCCTGCAACATTTCAGGTTCCATCTCGGAGATATGAATTTTTCAAAAGATGGTTAAATCATTCCCGATGGTACTCTCGAGTCACTCAAGGTGTTTAATCCTCACTTTTGGTCGGATTGACCAACTTTTCCCTACACTAAGGCTGAAGTGGAGTTGTAGGTAGGGTAAGAGTGGCATACCTTGGTTACTTCTGTTGTCGAGTCGAAGAGTGGTTCGCGAGCGTTGACACTCATCAAATTCCGGTTCTTTGGAATTCATGGGTTCAAGTGGAGAGGGAGAAGGTGTGATGCTCAAAGGTCTTGGGACTCCTTATTTCCTCTCTCTCATATTTTTGAGATGTTTCTCTCTTCTTCTTTCTTCTCTTTTTTTTCGATACATCTGTTCTCTTACTTTGGTAACAGAGAGGAATTCAACTTTGTATGGAGTAATTGAGGACGTCAACCCCGGAGCGGGACTTTCACTAGTCGGACATTTTGAGACTGAGGTGGATGGGAAGACCTGTAAATGACAAGTGGCCTTCTGCAAGCGGACTTCCCCATTCGACAAGACTCAAAGCAACTCAAGGATAGCATATGGTAGTTCATAAGATTTAAACCATCGGGGGAAGATTCACTTAAGTAATATTTTATAAAATCTTTCGAGAGGTTACTTACTAAGCATGCAGGTATACTCGAAACAAACCATATCAAAACTCACAATAACTTAAACAATGAACAAGGTGATCGTACTCCCACAGTTTGGTTCAAAAATTCACTAGCATTCAAGCACATTAAGATCCTCTGCTTCAGCATCCTAACAACAAATAAGGTGCTGTAAAATCATAGGCAAGAAATAGTCTGCGGACCTTTACGAATACAGAAGCGTTTGCACTTTGGGCCTCCAATATGACCCTGAATTTGGCCCATTATTTTTCTGTCAGAGAGGTTTTTAGTGGCCCATATAAGTAAGGTAGAGGTGGTGAACGTTGACGCTTTGCTGCCTCCTCATCCAAGCGTCAAAAAGAATAAAATGAAATCTAGCGTCTAGTGGTGGCGTTCCGTTCCCGGCGTCGGCGGCAAGTGGGGGCACCGCCGCACCGGTGCTCCCGAGTTCCGGCGAGGTTTGTGAGGTGAAGCGTCCCTCTTCTCTTTCCCCGTTGTAGTTTACCTCTGCAGTCTGCACACCCGCAGGCGGATGGAGCGTGCCCGCTGCCTGTTCGATGGAATACCCAAGAGCGACAACGAATAGTGAATGCCGGCCAACAACAATGGTCCTGTCAGACGTGGTGACCTGCTTGCTCTCTTGCCACAGATAATTGTGCCTCTGAAGCTTTCTCACTGTAGTGCAATGCACGTTCAGGACTCGGGAGAGTCGCACTGAGCTGCATTCTCGCCCACCACTGATAATTGTGCTTCTGAAGTCCACTCCACGCACTCTCCCCATCGCCATCCAGTTTGCAAATTGGCAGCCACATTTGTCTCGGTTTCAAACGTGTGGGGACCAAATATTAACACCTTTTGATGCCATTGGTTTGAATTTTCGTTGGCAGGGAAGTTTCTCGGTGCCTTCTTCATTTTCTTGATTGAAGACTCCATGAGTTGGTGCATGTCTCATTCTTGCCAGAAACCCGGAGAAAGTATCTTCCACCACATTTTGTGGTGCAAACTCTTTAAGAAAGTATGGATGACGGGAAAGCACTGAGCTGAGGCTGCCAAAACAATAAACAGGGCCTCTGCACCATCTAGTGAAGCTGTACTTTCTGCAAAACTGCATCCTGAACCACCAAAGTATTGGGCACACTGCTACCCAGTGACATGCAAGTTCGGGAGGGTAATAGGATAAGACCAAAAGGGAACTGATCCAAGCTTCAATTCTAGGTAGGTGCTCTGGCTCTTTATGCACAAATATCTTCCTATTTACTTACATGGTCAAATTTCTCAGTACTAATCAGGTTCAGTTCTTTCTGGCTTTACAGAGAGTGCCACAAGTACACAAAAAACTTATGCTGTAATCAACAGTTCAGACAAGTGCCAGAGCTCCTGTTGGTTCTGCTCTGGCCTTCAGGAGAGGTAATTTGTATGCTAATTAATTTTCCACCTATCCATGAATCTGTTTACTTTTGCATGCATGTTCTTTATGGTTTGTAACCATGTGGACTAGAATCGTTTAATTTCGAGGTCTACACAGAGGAGCAAGGACTAGCATCCAAACCTGATCTTTTGTTTTTCTATATAAGAGACACAGACAGTTCTGCTAAAATGTCACAGGATCAACGTTTCTCCATAGCGCTCTAATATGCTAAATATAATATACATATAGCTCGTGTAAATTCGTATTTTTAGATCTTGTAGAGTCCTTTATTTGTTTCCACTGTGGAAAATTAATGCGACTATATAAGCGTGTCAACTACATTAGTTTCAGGTTGCAAGACTAAATATAACCGTTTATCTTGCAAAATCATCCACAGGTGTTCGACAAGAGAGCCTTTGAAATATGAGTATAATGGAGGCTGCTTTAGCATCTGGATTGTTAGAGGTTGTAGGAAACAAGCTTAGTTCACTCATATCTAGTGAGTTTAGTGACATTTTGGGTGTGAACAAAGATCTTTCCAAGCTCCAAGATATACATGGAGAGGTTACAAGCTGGCTGTCTTTGGTTCGGGACAAAGCAATAGAGAGTGACCCATCACTTCGGTGGATGATGAAATTGAGAAATCTTGCTAATGAAATTTATGATTTACTTGATGAAGTCTACCTAGAAGATGAGGAACGGAGGATAGACAACAATCTTGATTTTCCACAACTAAGGTTGCTTACATTCCAAGACAGGGTTGCCCATAAGGTTGAGGAAATCAAAGTGACATTTGATGTAATTGCGAAGCAACGAATTGATGCCAATACTATAATGCTTAATTTACAAGTGGATAAGTAGTTCAGAGCAAAAACAAGGAAACCAAGGCGCAATCCTTGTCAAGTTTTGTTGAAGAGTCAAAAATACCATCAAGGGAACATTTGAAGAGTGAAATTGTATCTAAACTAGTAGAATCAAATGAAGGAGAAGACGGTCATATAGTTTCAATCATTGGGCTTGGTGGTTCTGGCAAAACTACTTTGGCCCAACAAATCTGCCATGATGACAAAATAAAGGGGCACTTCAAAGATATGATATTATGGGTCCACATATCGCAAGAATTTTGCATGGATAAACTCATTTGCAAGCTATTTGAAGCTATCACCGGTCGAAAATCAGATGTTCATGCGCATCAACATATGCTCTGCACAATTTCAAATAAATTGAGTGGTAAAAGGTTCCTTCTTGTTATGGATGATGCTTGGCACGAGGACAGGCATGATTGGGAAAAATTCATGGTGCTTCTAAATGGTGGTGCATCGGGAACCAAGATTTTAGTAACTACTCGTAATCAAAATGTTGCAAAAGCAGTGGAATCTTGGCTTGAATTCAAGTTGCCATTCTTAGCAGAGGGCGAGAGCTGGAGCTTCTTCCTAAAGAGTTCTGGTTGGGTAGAGAAAGATTTAGACTCTTGTTTTATACAAGTTGGAAAAGATATCGTGAAGAAGTGTGGTGGGCTGCCACTAGCAATAAAAACGCTTGGTTCTATACTTCGTGAAAGGAGCGGAATAAATTCTTGGAGGGCCATAAGAGATGGTAATTTGTGGGATGAAGAGACTATGCAATGTCAAGTGTTTTCTTCCTTGAAACTGAGCTACATTTACTTGAAAGATCATCTGAAGGAGTGCTTTACCTTTTGCTCTATATTCCCAAAAGGTTACAAAATCGACAAAGATTGCTTGATTGAACAATGGATGGCTCATGGATTCATCAAGCTGAAGAAGGAAGAGCTAGCAGAGGATATTGGAAATGAATACTTCGATGCACTTATGAAAGTTGGCTTCCTTCAAAGTCCAATTGAAAGGAGGCCTCAAAAAAGTGTGGCATGCAAGATGCATGAACTGATTCATGATCTTACTCGATATATTTTACAGAATGAAGTGGTGACATCTCCACCTGCAGATTGTTCACGAAAATGCAGATATTTATCTTTGACAACTTGCTATGATAATGTTGAGAGGGGCCTATTTGACAAAGTCCGTGCTGTATGTGTCTCTGGATGCAACCCATCATTTGATCACCTTGTTGACAAGAGTTGCTATATCCGTAGTGTTGTTCTAGACTATGCAATAGATACTGTATTTCCATTATTCATATTGAAGTTGGGACATCTCAGATATCTTGAAATCCATCGTGTTAGATGCACAGAACTTCCAGAAGCTATCTCAGGATTTTGGAATTTGCAGTCACTTCATTTTATTATTTGCAGAGGTTTTGTGACGTTACCTCAGTCTATTGGAAAGCTTAGTAAACTTAGGACTCTAGAGTTAAATTGTATTACTGATCTTGAAAGTTTGCCTGAGTCCATTGGTAGCTGTCAAAATCTTCAGTCCTTGAAAATAAATTATTGTAAAAAGCTTAGGGAGATACCAAGCTCTGTGGGCAGGATGGAAAATCTAAGGGTGCTTCTTATAGTAAGATGTTCATCTTTGCAACTTCCTTCAGAATTTAATGGGGAGTTCAATAATTTACAGACAGTCAACTTATATGGTTGTCGAAGCCTCCAAGACCTACCAAGCACATTTGTCTGCCATAAGCTACATACACTTGACCTTTCTGAAACTAAAGTTACCTTGCTACCACAATGGGTTACTTCCTTTGGTACTCTAGAGTGTATAAACCTTAGAAACTGCAAGGAATTACTGGAGTTACCTAAAGGTATAGCTAACCTAAGAAATCTTACAGTTTTGGATGTAACGGGTTGCAGCAAACTACGATGTATGCCATCAGGGTTTGGGCAGCTTACTGGTTTAAGACATCTGGGCCTGTTTGCTGTTGGGTGTGGTCCAGATGATGCAAGGGTTTCTGACCTTGAAAATCTTAATAAGTTACATAATGGTTACATGACAATCACCAACCTTAAATATTTGAAGGATCCAAGTGACGCCAAGAAGGCTATGTTAAAGCAGAAGAATTTGTGGAGTCTAGAGTTGGACTGGTCATCAACCGAAGATGAGTTATTATCTGATATGGAACAGGATCATGGTGTGCTGAATGCTCTTGAACCACCAGTGAAAATCAAGTACTTGGCAATCCGTGGTTACAGAGGCTCCTATTTCTCACACTGGATGGCGAAGCAAAATGATTTTTGTAGTACAGGTGTACTATTAAAGAAAACCAGCCCATGTCAGCTCCTTTCTCTTACAAAAATGACGCTAGAAGGATTTCCAAATATGAAGTATGTAAGAGGACTCTTGGAGTTTTCTTCTTTGAAGTCCCTCTACCTGATAAAAATGACTAACTTAGAGGAGATGTGGACTACGACAAATGATTTTGGAATCCAGGGAGGAGAAATGGGAGTACAATATTGTTTTCCAGTCCTGTCCGAACTATGCGTCACATGCTGCCCAAAATTGAATGTGAAACCCTACCTCCCACCATCGTTGGTGACATTGTCTTTTCAAAAAAGCAACGAGCAGCTGCTATCCCCAGGTAGCTTTTCTCATCTGCATCTTCCACTTGTCAAAGAATCCTCGTCATCCTGCAACATGCTTTCAGCAGTCTCTAACCTCAGGGATCTGAGACTAACAGAAATGACAAGTTCATCATCTAGCTGGGAAATGCTGCAGTACCACACTGCACTAGTGACATTGGATATTGACAGCTGCAGTGACCTGACTACGTTACCTGAGAGCATTCGAAGTCTTACCTCCTTGAGGAACTTGCGTATCAATAGTTGTCCCACCCTCGGCCGGCTGCCAGAGTGGCTTGGTGATCTGAGTTCATTACAAAGCCTGAGTGTATTCACAACTTGGATGATTGACAGCCTCCCTCAATCGGCAAAGAACCTTACATCCCTCACCATGCTGCAAATTAGTGGTTGGCGCAATATGAAGCAGCTGCCTGACGTGATTCAGCACCTCACGTCCCTTGAGCTCCTCAACTTGGGAGGTTGTAGCGCACTGACTGTGCTGCCTGAGTGGATTGGAGAACTGTCTGCACTTCGTAGGCTTTGGATCCAGCATTGCTCTGCTCTTCAATGCCTGCCCCAGTCCATACAGCGACTTACTGCTCTCCGCGAACTGAAAATTAGTTGGTGCCCTGGTTTGTATAGGCGCTACAAGAGAGGATTGGGGCCCGACTGGCATCTTGTATCTCACATTCCTGATGTGCGTATAGAAGGGTACATAGAGTAAAGGCCGTGCGTTTCCAGGAGGGAACACGTGCGCAGCATCCAACCTTTGGTACGTTCTACATGTCACTGATTCTGAAATGCAACTTTAATTTACTTTCTCAATGTTTTTTGTGATTGTATTGATTGTTGTAAGGCCTGGTGGAAAGAGATAATGGTTGTTACCGCTTTCAACACAGGTTTCCATCACTGCTCTGTTTTCATAAACATAGACTTTCAGCCTGATGCAATCCCATCAATGCTGTTTCTGCTTGGTCCTCCGTTATGCCCAAATAGTCTCCTCTCCAATTACAGGCCTGTTTTATTTCCATAACATAGAACTCAACCTAAATGCAATCCTATTAATGACTGACTACTGACTCACTACCCTTTGCATTAATCCGTGACAACTGACTCACTGTACCCTTTCTTTGTGCTTGTACAGGTTTCAGTTTGGAGGCCTAAGATGGATTCGGTATCCCGGCCGTGTGTATTGTCCAGATTTTCTGCTGGAATATACAGAAACAAACTTTTTTTTTTTTGTCAAAGACGTGGTTCTGAGAGGATGGACCTTAAATCTTGTAGCAATTTTACTTTGATCACCAGATCTGTAGTTAGATTGGACATGTTTTTGCAAGTAATTTTAAGTCTTGTACTCTATGGGTTCTAACTTTTTTCTTAAACCTGTGTTAATAAGAATTAGGAAGTAGTGTGTTTGCTTGCACAAGAGAAAAACAGACAGAGAACAGACCCCTGTCCCTGCTGATTTTTTTTAATTTTATTCTTTTTAATCTAATATTTTAATAATAACCTGTCCTAAACTAAAATTCCAATAAGTAGCCCTTTTGGTCGCGCCGAACAACTTGGCGCGACTAATACTTAAGTCTCGCCGAAGAATGTGGTGCGACTTACCATCCACGCTGGCACCCGACCGCCACCGGGGGCGCGCGGCTACTGACATGGACGGGCTTAGTCGCGCCACATGCTGTGGCGCGACTAAGCCTTATACACATCCGACGCGCGGCCCTCCCCTTCTTCCTCCTCCCATTCTTTCTTTCCCAGACCGAGCTCGATCTCAAGTCTCCCCATGGCAACCGCCCCCTTCCCCTGTAGATCTGCCCGATTCGAGCTGGGAATCCGTGAGATTTGCTCTTGCAAGGTATCTCCTCCATTCGACCCATGTATTTGGACTCGATTGGTTGTTTTGTATGGATTTGAGTTGGCTAGGGTTTGGGTTGGAATAGTGAATCTAGTACGAAATCCATATGATTAGTGTTGGGTTGTGGCTCAATACGTCGATGTTAACGAACTTTTATCATCTAGAATGAGTTGCATGTAACGATTTGGTCATCATTTTTGGTTAGATTTTTGTTGCCTATATAAGGGTAGGAAATGAATTTGAAATGTTTAAGTATGAATACATATTGCAGAGATTGTTTTAGTTAAAACATTTGGTGGTTGCATCATTGTAGATGGACCGTTTAGTTCGTTTCTTCTCCGGTGACACGGTAAATGAAAGTGGAGAATTTGCATGTATAAGGGAATATGTTGCAATATTCGATAGTCCACCTTCATATGATCCTTTGGCGCGACCAAAAGGCTACTTCATGGAATTTTAATTCAGGACGAGTTATTATTAAAATATTAGATTAAAAAATTAAAATAAAAAAATTCGTCCCTCCCGGCCTGAATGAGCAGACTTACTCGCCAATGATGGATGCCAACAGAAACCAGAGGTGCTTTGTGTCCGTCAAACATGGCGGCTGAAAACGACAATAGAACATTCAATAAAGTCCGTATAGCATATATTGGTATATATATATCCTTCTAAAAAATAAGAGGCGTGGCCGCGTGGGACATTAACGTCTCCTATAGCAATATTGCTATTTAAAGAAAAGATTAACAAATTGCACGCAACAACTTCGCAGTAGTATGCAAATTAGTCAACTAACTTGTAAAATATTGAATATAGTATAATAACTTGATAAGTGGCTGTATATCTGTCCAACAATTTACAAATTGTTGCTCTACAGTATAAACGTTACGCAATGTATTAAGCAGCGCAGGTAGACATGTGGATTAAAGTTGTTGATTGTGATAAGATTGTTAGGTGTTGCTTTTCAACTGCGTATACACTACTACACAAGCCCTCATCACAACCGGTTCGCAACCCCTATCACAACCGGTTTTGGGAGGCGGATGAGATAAAGCGGCTGTGATAGTCCCCCCTATCACAACCGGTTTTCAAAAACCGGCTGTGATGACCCCCATCACAACCGGTTTTCATCTAAGCCCAAAATAACCAAATAGTAAAACATTTTATTTATTTGGGGATGGAGGACCCCATCAGCCACTACCCACCGTCGCAAGTCGCGCATTTTTCGCAGAAAAATCACGCGCTACACGGTCGGTGGGATTCGAACCTGCGACCTCAGCTTCATGCATAGCCTCCTCTACCACTGCACCACTAGAGTGTTTGTGTCTATATACCATTTTGATTCCCCTCATATTAATGTTTTCCGAGTGTAAATTGCTTATTTGAGGCTCTAAATGACTTCAAATAAAAAAGTGGTGAACTACAATGTTTCATAACTTTTCAAGATCTATAACTTTCGTTTTGGTCAAAAGTTCATCCGAGGTCGTTTACAAAATTTGAATTTTCAAATTTGAAAAATTCAAACTTAGATTCGGTTGACAAGATGACTTCAAATAAAAAAGTGGTGAACTACAATGTTTCATAACTTTTCAAGATCTACAACTTTCGTTTTGGTCAAAAGTTCATCCGAGGTCGTTTACAAAATTTGATTTCGTTTAGCCCTCAAAAATGTGTTAGTAAAGAACCGGTTGTGATGCTCACCATTACAACCGGTTTTGAAAACCGGTTGTGATAGTGAGCATCACAACCGGTTTGTAAGAAAAACCTGTTGTGATATGCTGGCCAACTATCACAACCGGTTTACAACCGGTTTTTGAGAAAAACCGGCTGTGATAGGGGGCATCACAACCGGTTTTCTAAAAACCGGTTGTGATAGCCCGTTTGTGAAAGTGGTTTGTGTAGTTGTGATATAAATTAGTTGATCTTTAGTTCAAATTTAATCTAATTCTAGAGTTATTTCATTGGTCTTGTCTTATGTTTTCTACAACTGTATAGAAATATATTTGTTCCTGTTCTTTTAGCTCTCTGTCCCTTTCTGAAGTACAGGAGTCGGGAAAAATTATTTATGCCAAGCTCTTAATAAACAATATTGCTAGTAGGCTTTTGTGTAGCTGAAAAAGAATATTCTTATATCCAATTATGTAGAAAAAAGTGGATGCAAACTTATTAGTACTGTTCTGGAACTAAATATTCCTAGCCAAAATTAAATCACTTTATAAAAATAATTAATATAAATACATAACATTAATTTTGAACATGAAGGTTCTTTTTTGTGAAATATATTTCCATTACAAGGCAAATATCAATAGATAAACAATACTTAATAATTTTTTCCGACGTGAATATACCACTGTAACTGGTGATTAGCAACATTGCAACATTTGGAGTGCGAATGTACTAATTTCTAAAATTATTACGCTAAATTATATATTTTATTTACTGCTAAGTTATTGCAGTAAATTAAATATCTTACGTGAAAAGGTCTCTAGCCTAGTGGTCAGAGCACCTGTAGCAGACCCAGGTTCGACTCCACGTAGGAGCGAATTAATTACATATTAGTAGACCAATCTGCACCCAATTGCCTAATTGTTCTGAGATGGCTTGCAGTTTACTTTAAAAAAAATTGATGACACAATAAATATGTCAACGATAAGCTACGTCCTGGGCTCCTGGACGTTTTTTTTTTCTAATTGCTGCTGCGACGTTGGCGAGGTCAATCTCCGGCGTCAGCCACCATCGACGACTGGAGCATCGGGTGTCCGGTAAGGTGTCAAGAACGTTCCTTCCTTCTGTGTCCTCCTAGTCAAATTTGGCACCTCATTCTTCTCTGCTCTGGCAGAGGTAGCAGTAGCACCGGTGCCTGCCGCCTGCTCGACGGAATGCCCAAGACCGAAGACCGCACGGAATCCGCACTGGCGTCACTGTCAACCATTCTCATATATAGGTGTTAAACACACGGAGGTAATGGTTCTGGTTGTACACACAACTGCAATTCAGAACAGTTTGCTTCACATTTTCAACTGTTTCCTCTGCCTCTGATTCCTTTTTTTTTTGGCACATATTGACCTGATTTTAGTATTGCGAGTTTCCCACAGCAAGGTTAGTAGCTAACGTGTGCACATATGTCAGTCTCACGCATTTGGATCACTTGGTAAAGTCTATCTTGCCCTGTGGACTATGGCAATCCGGTTTTCAACATTGCCATTGAATTTGGATCACTTGTTTCTCTGTCTGATAGCAATGGTTTGAATTTTCGTTGAGGGAACTTACGCCCCTTCTTCCTCCATTGACTTGACTGACTGTCTAGACGCCTTTACATGTCTGTTTCTCACTACTAATCTAGAAAAAAAAATTGCCTCGTAGAGTTTTGTACTGTTAAGCAAGCTTGAAGGGAAGAGCTGTAGTGCTGTACTGGTTCTACCAAAAGCTCGAATGGTCTCTTAGTAATGTAGCTAAGCTGCAGCACAGACCATCTGCATCCTGAACCCCATAAGCTGAGTTTTGGGGTATGGATAAAGAGAAAAGCTGATCCAAGATGGTATTCGAGGTACTTGCTCTGAACTCTGATCCAACACCCTGTCTAGTTAATAGGTGAAAGGAGCCGATTACATCTGTTCCTGGTTGCTTCTTCAGTAACGATGCCCTGCTCTGTTCTGATTATCTTCTCCGCAGCACATACAGATCAAGTTTTGACCTGTTCGGGCTGCTGCTCTAGCCTTTTGGAGAGGTATTTAGCAACCTTGTCAAACGCCCGTTTCTTTTAAGCCCAATAGAATTCTGTTAATGCCACATGAAACATTTTTTCAATTGTTAATGCGGTTTGAAACTAGCCATCTTCTCAATCACCTGGCACGAGATTGCTCTGTTATTCAATGTTTGCAGTTCTACTGAAATTCTGAATTGCATTCAGAATAGTTACATGTCAGACTTTATATGGCAGATACTGAACTTTTCAAGATCGAGAAATTTTCCTTTGTGCAGTTACGAACAAGGGAGATGTTCAAAGTTGTACTAATTATTGTGGGATTAAACTAACGAGTCATACGATGAAGCTCTGGGAGAGGGTTATAGAGCATCACCTACGAGGAGTGACAAACGTGACCCAAAACCAGTTTAGGTTTCTTGCCTGGTAGGTCGACCATGGAAACAATTTTGTAGGAGAGTAGAGGGATGCGTATAATGTTGTGGATGTATTGCATTGAGGCCTCGGCCGGTATATATGAGAGTACAAGACTTAGGGGGCAAGGCTCCCCCGGATACATATGGTAGTCTACGATAGGGTATATCTACAACTACCAAATATACTTTAACACTCCCCGCAGTCACAGCGGGAGCACCACAGACGGTGAGACTGGAGAAGAAGCCGAAGGCGGGAGCCGACGACAGTCACAACGTGGGTGCGGTGCGGATGCTACGACTGGAGAGAAAACCGGCGAGTATCTCATGCAGATGGTAGCCCTTGTGCCGATGTCGAGGTAGCCGAGCTAGAAGGCGAGGAGCCATGGTCGATGATGCCGTGCGTGGGATAGCCGTGGTCGACGTACATAGCTATCGAGGTTGCCGAAGACGAGGTAGCCGAACATGAAGCTGCGGGCGCACGAGGAGGCGCCATGATGGTGGCGTAACGGCAGAGGACGCCGAAGACGAAGATGGCGACGCGTCAAGGCAGTCGTACAGGGAGCGATGCCGAAGTCGATGCGGTCAAGCCATCGGGCAAGGCATGCCCGGGTTTGCCAGGCCCGGAAACGCGTCGGGGACGATGGACACGCACTGGTAGTTGCCAATACCGGACGTGCAAGGGAGGATGCACAACCAGACGCCGTCGCCTGGGGGACCAGCAGAGAAGGCCTCCAAAGCGGTCGCAGGCGCTGAACTGCAGGGGTAGAAGATGCTGACACTGCAGTTGCTTGGAGTAGAGGTGATGGCGACACTAGCGATGGTTATGCTGGACAAAGCGAGGAGGTGAGCCCGGATTTTCAGCGCAAGGCCGGACGACCCAGGCGACGCGACGGCGGTGAGGAAGCAACGGCGAAGAAGACCAGCGGTGGCGCCACTGCTGCCCGAAGAGGCGTAGCAGCGGCAGCCCTCCATACTTAGTGAGGGAGCGCGACACGACGAGGATGTACATCGCAGGAGCCGGGTGGATCACGCACGTCGGCTGATCAGACCGAGCATGCGCGAGGCGAGACTGACGGTGGACGAAGTCGATGAAGGCGTCCTGATCGGTGCAGGCAAAGACGAGCCGGCGAAGGACGACGTGCGGAAGAAGCGACGATGTAGGCGGCGGCGCAAACAAGCGTCCCCGGGTGTCGGCCATCTCGCCATGCCGCATGGTCGTAGAGGAAGAAGGGGCCGGTGAAGTCGATGCCTGATGTCGAAGTCGTGGAGTAGGATCGACGGGCGGTGGGCGACGCAAGCCCGAATCAGTGATCGGGCAAAAGAAAAACATGCAGTAGCAGATCTTCTTGTAAACCTCACGGCGAGGTACGCTTGATTTGCTTGCTGCCTGACGCGATACGGCGGCGGATTAGATGGATCCTCCGCGGCGGAGGGCGCTGCCCCCGGCAGAGGTCATGGGCGACCTCCCCGGGGGCGCTACCAGGCCTGTCGAGGGGGCGCCCTGGATAGATGCCGTGGTCGACGACCGGCGGCGCGAGGAGAAGGCAGGGGTGCCGGCGGCAGCGGAAGGATTAGCCTAGGATCTCAAACCCTAATCTCGTGATACCATGTAGGAGAGTAGAGGGATGCGTATAATGTTGTGGATCATTAATAGCAACACGCCAACATGAGATAAAATGGTGAAGCAAACGGTCTTCTTCACATTTCCTTCTACAGGCACGAGGAGCTCAGCCACTTTTGTCCATGGCGCATCATGCAGATGATGGTTCTATAAGCTGCCTTTCAGGACAGTTTGCTTCACCATTTTATTTCCCTTTTCTTATCCAGAACCTGTTGAAGTTTTTTTTTTGTCCTTGCCTTATATTTTTGTTGCATACATTGACCTGATTGTAGTCGTCGTTCATCTATTTGGCCAGAGCTATGCGAATAGCTAACGTGGACATTTGTCTATGGCCATCCAGCTTGCAAAGTGTTGATTAGTTTTGGTCTGCTTTCTAACTTGTGGGGCCAACCTCCAACAGGGTCTTTACACCTCTCATTCTCCTGAATAGAACTGTATCCTATCTTCTGCTCCTGAACCCCATAAGCTGTGCTTGGGCCGTGGAGGCGTGGAATAGGAGAAAAAGTTGATCCAGGCTGGGATTCAAATTCAAGGTACATGCTCTGAACTAGATCTAACACACGGCCTAGTTAACTGCTGAAAACAGCTGATTACACCTGTTCCTGCTTGCTTCTTCGGTAACATCATCGTGTTTTGTTATACCTTCCAGTGACCACCAGACATAGAAATCGAGTCCAGCACACAACTGCCATTATAGTGCATTCTGGAGAGCTATTTACTAGTATTATCAAACCACATTTATTTTTAGTACCGTACGTTCAAATCATATTTTAAGGGCTCATGCTGTCATGCCTTTTGAAATTTATAGTTATCTTCTCTATGGCTTATCCAACGAATTAATTTTGTCTTGCAAAGCTCGACATTACAGTTAAATTTACAATTTCATCCACAGGGAATAGGTAAGAGTTGTTGCAATATGATTGGAATGGAGGCTGCTTTAGCATCTGGACTGTTGAAGGTTGCAGGTGACAAGCTTGTTTCGCTCATAACTAGTGAGTTTGCTGCCGTTATGCGTGTAGAAAAAGATCTCTCCGAGCTCCAGGATATACATGAAGAGATTACAAGCTGGCTGTCATTTGTTCGTGACAGAGCCATAGAGAGTGACCCATCACTTCGATGGGTGATGAAATTGAGAGATCTTGCTTACAATATTGATGATTTACTTGATGAAGTTCAGCTAGAAGTTGAGAAACAAAAGATAGAGAGGGATAATAAGAAGCATGGTGTATTTTGCTGCGTCTATGAAAAACCAAAGCCAAAGAAGTTTCAGTTCCGGTGCAAGGTGGCCCACATGATCAAGGAAATCAAAATGACATATGCTGCAATTCTAAAGCAAAGAAGCAATAGCAACACTATTATGAGCAATTTACCAGTGCATCATTCTGTTAGTAGCAAGAAGATAAATAGGACAATTGGGGAGCTCTCCATGTTGGGTAATGTTGAAGAGTCCAAAATACCAACAAGGGATCAAGAGAAGGATGAAATAATGACCAAGCTTTTAAAATCAAACGAAGGAGAGGATGGCTTGACAATTTCTGTTGTTGGGCTAGGTGGATCCGGCAAAACTACATTGGCCAAACACATCTGCCATGATAGCAAGATAAAAGAGCACTTCAAATGCAAAGTATTCTGGGTCCATGTGTCTCAAGAATTTGATATGGAGAAGCTTATCAGCAAGCTATTTGAAGCTATCACTCAGCAAAAATCTGATTTTCATGCCAAACAGCACATGCTCCGTGAAATTTCAAACAAATTAAGTGGTAACAAGTTTCTTCTTGTCCTGGATGATGCTTGGCACGAGGACAGAAATGACTGGGAACAATTCATGGTGCACCTACAGAGTGGCGCACCTGGAACCAGGATTTTGCTAACTACCCGTGATAGAAAAGTTGCTGAATCTGTGCAATCCAGGTATATATTTGACTTGTCGTTCTTATCAGAGGCTGAGAGTTGGAGCTTGTTCCTAAAGAGTTCAGGATGTGTGGAGAAAGAATTAGACTATGAATTTATACAAGTTGGAAAAGAGACTGTGAACAAATGTGGTGGTGTACCTCTTGCAATCAAAACGCTTGGAGGTATCCTCTGTCAAAAGATGGAAATAAGTACATGGAGAGCCATTAGTGCGAGTGATTTATGGAATGTCAAGAGCATAAAAGACAGAGTGTTCGTATCCCTGAAATTGAGCTACATTCACTTGGCAGATGAATTGAAGCAGTGCTTTACATTTTGTTCCATGTTCCCAAAAGGCTACGAAATCTACAAAGACCACTTGATCGCGCAATGGATAGCCCATGGATTCATCAATCCAATGAATGAAGAGCAACCAGAAGATATTGGAAATGATTACTTTGATTCTCTTGTAAAAGTAGGCTTCCTTCATAATCCTCGTGAGTGCTGGAATAGTAAACAACTAATATGCAAGATGCATGATTTGATTCATGATCTTACTCGACAGATACTTCTGGATGAAGTAATGACTTGTTTGCCAAATAATAAAGTGACAGCAAACTGCATTCACAGGGGAAGATATTTATCTTTGATTTCGTGCACTGAGAATGTTGACAGAGAGTTGTTTGATAAGGTTCATGCTCTCTACATTGATTGTGATCCATCGATTATCCAACTACTTAAGAAGGTTTACTATGTCCGCAGCGTTACTGTGCAGTATAGAATCGATGGTCTTTTTCCATGGTTCGTTTTGAAGTTTGAATACATTAGATATCTTGAAATTCGTAATTCTATCTGCATTGGACCTCCAGAAGCTATCTCAGGCTGTTGGAACCTGCAGACACTTCTTTTTATTGATTGCAGTCGTTTGAAGAGCTTGCCCAATTCTATCGGCAAGCTTAAGAAACTGAGAACTCTGGAGATATCAAAAGGTACTGATTTTGTGGATTTGCCTCTTTCTATTGGTGATTGTCAAGATCTTCAATACTTTCAACTATATTCCTGTGATGAGCTCATAGTGATACCAAAGTCTATATGTCATATTCAAAACCTGAGGGTGCTTCATATTGTCAGATGTCCATTTGTCAAACTGCCGTCAGAATGCATTGGGAGGCTGAACAACTTACAGACAATCAACCTTTCTAATTCTTGCATTTTCCATGACCTGCCAAGTACTTTTTCTTGTTGTACATTACGTACCCTAAACCTATCTAAAACTTCAGTAACCATACTACCTCAATGGGTAACTTCGATCGATTCTCTAGAATGTATAGACCTTGAAGATTGCACCAAGCTAGTGGAATTGCCTAAAGGTATATGGAACTTAAAAAGGCTCAAAGTCTTGTACATTAAGGGTTGCTGCAAACTGGGTTGCATGCCATCAGGGTTTGGAAAGCTTATTCACTTAAGAAGGCTGGGGCTGTTTGTTGTTGGGCATTCTGGAGATGGTGCGAGTATCTTAGAGCTTAAGAATCTTGATATGATAAGTGGTGACATGGAAATTACGAACCTCAAAGATTTGAAGGATCCGGGTGATGCAGAGAAGGCATGCTTGAAGCAAAAGAAACACATTCAAAATTTAACACTGACATGGTCTTCAAGCCTAATAGAAGACGAGTTGGTTTTAGATATAGAACATGACCAGGGTGTACTGGACGCTCTTGAACCACCATCAGAAATAAAGACATTAGGTATTAGTGGTTATCGAGGATCATATTTGCCACGTTGGATGAGGAAACAAAACAATTCTTGGTATTCAGAGCGTGTAATGTTAACACAAACGAACTCCCCTCAATTCCATTCTCTTACTGAACTGAAGCTCGAAGGATTGCACAACCTGAAGCATATGCGCGGACTTTTGTTGTTCCCTTCGCTGAAGTCCATCTACATCTACAAGATGCCTAATTTGGAAGAGCTGTGGATGACGACTACTGGTTTGGACATTGGGTTGGAAGAAGTGGGAATGCAATACTGTTTTCCTGTCCTGTCCCATCTATTCATAATCGACTGCCCGAGATTGATTGTGAAACCTTACTTCACACCATCATTGGAGTGGCTAAAATTGGAAAAATGTGATGATCGGCTGCTATCTTCAGTTCCCATTCCTCCACATGTCAGTGAATCCTTGTCCTCGTGCATCGCGCATGCTCCACTTTCTCATCTCAAGGAACTACAACTGCACAGATTGACAGGATCAACATCTGACTGGGATTTCCTGCGGCTCTTCACTGGACTGGAGTCATTGGAATTTGAAAACTGCATCGAGCATAGACAATTACCTGAAAGCATGCGCAGGCTCACCTCCCTACAGAAGCTGTCCATCTACAAATGCACCAGTCTTGTGGCGCTGCCCGAGTGGTTCGGTGAACTAAGCAGTTTACAAACGATTGTGGTGGCTGATTGCCCAATGATCGACAGGCTCCCTCAATCCATGGAGCAACTTACATCCCTTGTGAAGCTGCATATCTCCCGTTTGGATAAGCTGAAGCAGTTGCCTGAGGAAATTCGGCACCTCACCTCACTGCAAAAGCTCCAGTTGGAAGGATGCAGAGCACTGACCGTTCTGCCTGAGGACATTGGGCAATTATCTGCACTTCGATGGCTTTGTATCCAGTATTGCTCCGCCCTTCGTTCCCTGCCTCGCTCCATAGAACACCTTACTGATCTCAACACTTTGTTCATTGCTGGCTGCCCTGGTTTGGCTGGTCGTTACGACAAAGAATTGGGGACAGAGTGGCACCTTATCTCCCATATTCCTGAAGTGTGGATACAAAATTAGGGAGCAGAGGACCACGCATCATCTCGCACAGCCCAGGTATATGTGGTAAGTTAAAACTGTCAGCTGTCACTATTTGCTAATTATCTTGTTTTTCAAATGTTCTAGGTCCATGCTTCTTTTTCTGTTTACTCATGGGGACCTAGTGAAATATAACATTAAAATTTCTCCATCACTGTTTTCGTTCTTTTATCAACTTTCAAGAGCCTGTTCCTAGAATCCTAGTTATATTGCTTGGTCGATACTTCAGCCTAACGCACTTAGCTAGGTGCCAATTGGTCAGTTTTCACTGTTAGAGGACTACTTGTAAATTGATCAACAAACATTTTTTCTTCCAAGCCAGTAATATTTTCAATCAGAATTTGATCACTTATTTTTTTCCATGGACAAATTTGATCATGTTTTATTTAATAATAAAAACAATTCGTGTATCCAATATGCCCTGCCAAGCAAATGAATACTCCATTGATCGGTTCCAACCTAAAGTAACCCAATGTGGTTTCATGTCTTTTCAGGTTTGAATTGTGCTGTCGTTGGGTCACGATTTTATGACTATCAACAAAAATTTGTGGATTTAGGTTTGCAGGAACGGGTTTCTTCTATACCATATGAACGTTCTGTGTTATATATGTTTTTCTTTATAATGTAGGAGGGAGTTTAGAATTTGTAACGACGACCTTGTAATTAGGTTACCGAAACTATTCATCTGTCATCTGAATGGTCAATATTGCTATGCAATCTTGCCTTGCTGAGTTCTTCCATCTGTGCCTACCTGGCAGTGGTAGAGGTGATCCATAATGTCTTATTCCGTCTCTGTCTTGCTGCACCGAGCGGCGTGCAAGTTCATGAAGGAGGGTTCGGCTTCGGCCACACCTAAGTGCCTAACACCTTCTTGCTAGTTACCACCTAGTTGAGCGGGTGGAAGGGAGCTTTGGAGAGCAGGCTGGTGTCCAGGCTCCGTCTTCTCTGCTTCGGTATGGTCCTCTGCTTCTTCCCCCTGTTTCTTGGAGCTGTTCTGGATGTGGGTGTGGGAATAGGCTGGAGATCCCGTGGGTGGCCAAACCATAGAGTGGCCATTGGCCAACTAAGCAAGAGAATTGATTTGGCATCGTCCACGAAATCTGTTTTCTAAAAGAAACTGAGTGGACATTTACAAGCAGAAGATAGTAATGCAGAATTCCTTGCGTTGGAAAAACTTAAGAACATTTGGTTGTCAGGGAAGGTTTGTGCTCTCTTTTTTCTAAGGTCCCTAGGGAAGTCGTTAAAAATAGAACATATAGCTCAAGTTTTTTTAGCAAAATGATGAACACAAAAGAAATATAAGCTAGTTAAGGGCCCGTTCGGTTCCCGGAGAATGGTGGTCGGGAAAGATTCCTGACCGGATTGCCTTCCTAGTTCCTAATTTATATAGGCATTGATCAGCAGAAATGATTCCTGGGTAGAATCCATAATAACCCTAAATGAAACATTCTCCACTAGACAGAAGAAAAGGGGGAATAGGGATACAAGATTTGGACATACAAAATAAATGCCTCCCAAGAAAGAGGCTTTATAAATTATGTAATGATGAGGGATTATAGCAAGATGTGCTTAGAAAAAATAACTTAAGGGTAAACTTAAAGGCAATCTAGTAAAAAGCAGGGGATTCACATTTTTGTCAAGTCTGATGATGGGTCAGCATATATCTAGATGCATAACAAAAATTATAAATTAAGAAAAGCTAAAATGTTCTACCATGGCTGCCTCTGCCGGTCCCCGTCTGTCACCGCTCGCCTCTCCTTCGCTGGTCGGTGATCATGCCTCCTACTGATCTCCTCGTGTCATCATGGCTGGCCTCTCTAACTCCGACTTCTCCCATGGTCTTGAGATCCAGCAGGTGGTCTGGCTACAACTCTTAGCCAATGGCGTAGCCAGGATTTTAGAATAGAGCGGGCCATGTAAACAACATGACTGTACGATTGGAGTATAAATTTAATTGAATGGACTATATATATTTTATTGATGTACAGACAGAAAAATAGGCAATCATAATTGAACCAATCACTAATTTGTATGGTTATCTACTAGAAATACACTAGTACTAACATACATACTACATGTGTTTTTCAAATCTGGAGGGGGGGGGGGGGGGCGGGGCGGTGTATAAGCTTCCACCGCAGACCATCCCAGCTTCCCGCTCTAAGTGCGTGTGTGGTCCTGCTCTGCATGCGGCGGGGCCAGTAGGCAAGGCAGCAGCCAAGCTCGTGCGTGGGGATGCTGCTGCATGCCGCGGGGCCCAGGAGCCCATGCCCACCCGTCGCCATCAGCAGGTAGTTAGCTCTTTTTTCTCTTTTTTTCTTGCTTATGCTATAGACTGGTTTTCTTTCTTTTCTACTTTTTATTTCTTATGTATTTTTATTCGTCGCGATCCATAACTGATTTGTTTGGCCCGATTCTATTTTTTGGCCCCAATGGGACTATTTTTAGGATGACCCACAATAGACCATGCGCGCTGATGATTTTTGTTCCACGTGTTAATATTTATGTTATTTCTATACAATATTTTTGTTCCACTGGTTAAATGATTTGTTCCACTTTAATTTAGTTCTATATGATATGTTATGTCCACAAGATGATTTGTTCCACATGTTAAGATTTTTGTTCGGCAAGGTTAGATTATTTGTTCTAGTTGCTAAAAAAGATGAATTGTTCCGTCTATACGATATTTTTGTTCCGCGTGTTAAAACTTATGTTCCTTCTATACGCTATTTTTTGTTCCTCAAGGTTAGATAATTTGTTCTGATTGCTAAAATAGAATGATTTGTTCCTTCTTAAAAAATGTTCCATTTTTTAAAATTTCAAAATATAGTCAAGTGCGGTCTAGTTTTGAAGCTCTCGTCATAAGAAATCTAGTGGTGCAATCGAAATTTGATTTAGATACTCGGTTCGTGAAATACGAATTGTTTTACAAAAATTCTCTTTGTGGGGCCCGCTTTTTATGAAAGAGTTGTGGGAGGTGTACGGTGACAGACCTGCTTCCAGCTAGCGCGGTGCTAGCGGAGGTGGGAGGGACTGCGGCTACTTGTTTCGGTTGTCAGACAGGCAGGGTGTGCGGCACTGGTCGGGCACCCGCATGTGTGGGGTCTAGTTGCTCGGGCGGGGGAGGGGGGGGGGGGGGGTCCTTTGGCTACGCCAGGTCTGTTTTCTCCGGCCTTTTCTGCTCGTGAGTTCTTTCTGGTGGCTTTGTTTGGTCGTTCGGCAATTGGTCGTCTCAACAATGAATAGATTGGTCTCATGTTCCAGTCCTGCCTTGGTGGCATCGAACATGGATTTTAGGGTTCTGGATCAACGTTTCGCTTCTCTGCTTTCTCCAAGGAGGTTGGATTGTTCATTTACAAGTTATCCTCCTTTAAATACCCCTCTTTGTTATCTACTTTGCTCTCTGGGGAAATGGTGGTCGGAATTGGAGGAAAGAATATAACCTCTCGATCAAAGAACAGGACGATGTGTGGGATTCTATGTCTCTCATTCCCGACACAAAAAATCATATGACAAGCTGTTAGTTCTGGTTTTAATCGTTGCATTACCCGAGTAATTATCATCATATCCTCCCCTCCCACCACACACGCAAATCTGTTCCTTCTCCTCCGAACCAGCTTGTAGTTTGGAAAGTCTTTCAAGTCCGCAAAGAAAATCCTCTCCTCTTTGAAATCCCTGTGATTTTCGAAGGTTGTTTCAGTGCAACGTGTTGTTTCGAAAATCACCCCTTTAGTTTCAGTGATTTTTGAATGTTGTTTCAGTGCAATACGTGTAGAAATTCGCCAAACTAGATGGTTGCAACGTGTAGAAACTCGCCACATTGTCGTGACTGTTTCGTGGCGGATGCAGCCAAGAGACCTAGCAGGGGCTCTTTCTTCTTTCTCCCTTCCATTATATTCTTCTTCCACAAAAATCATGCAGGGGCTCCACAGTGCTTGACTTCGCCGACTTCATCGCTCGCGCTACGGTGGCCTCGACGGCGCGGGAGTCCTTCCTCCACTCCTTCGCCGCTGCCGCCACCGGATCCGCGGCCGAGTCGCGGAAAGCGGTGGCCTTCGCTGCCCTCGCCGCTGCGGATCGGGTCGCCTCCGTCCTACAGCGGCAAGCCGCGCGCTGGAGGCACGGGCTAGATCCGTAGCCGCGGAGGCCGCCTTGGCTGCGGATCCGCACCGCTGCCTCCCCTTCAACCATGAGCTCCGCCGGGATGGTAGCGGCGACGGTGGCGCCGCCGGGATGAGCTCCTCCACTGCAATAGCGGTGTAATCCGGCGATGTAAATGTCGTGGGATTACGTTCTTTTGTCGTTATGAACGAATTGCCTATTTTGATCCGTTTAGCTATGCATTGTCGTTCCTTACTTATGCTTACCACTAGCTAGGTATGTGAGATGAACTGCCTGTTCAATTTGTGATTAATTTGTATTATATCTGCACTACTATGTATATGTAAATTAGGCTTTCTAGTGATGAAGTCATAGTGTACCTAGTGAACTCTTGATAGAGTCTTGATCTAGTTATGAACTGTTAAGTGATGAACTGAATTATATATTGATCTTGAATGGGTACCCATCAGCTAGCTTCTGTGTTTGTTGTGGATGTCTAGCATGTACACGTTCACATTCGGTTTGAATGTGAATCTGTTGTGTGTGTAATTCGTTCATAACGATCCATATATAACTAGCTAGTATTCATTCGAAATCAAATGACCGAAATGAACGCGTTTTTTAAACAGTGTGTGCCATCATCCTAACCCACGTTAGCTAAACCAGTAGCAACAGGTTAATAAAACTACGCGACGCTTAACGAACTGATTACGTAGTCAAACGCTTCGGCGCTGAACAAACCGATTCGAATAAGAAGTCATTCTAAGCGGTGCGCAGCATGCCGGCACATTTAATAAGTCATTGAAAGTGGTTAAATAACCGCTTAGGATTACCCCCTTATTGGCATTGAAAAAAGGGAAACGGTGTCGGCGCCGGCGCAGGTGAAGTTTTCACGCTGCTTAGGTTAATGGTTTCTGCAGTAGTGCCCTCCACTTTTTTTCCTCCTCAAATTGTTGAATTGGGGGAGGAGTAGGGGTGGCTCGGGTCGGCATCGTTTGTTTATTGTAGTCTACATACACAGTCATGGAAATTTGATTGCATAAATATTGACTTTTATACATAATCTAAGCCGGCCGGACATTTATTTCCCACGAATAATTAAGCACGCGATCAGTCATGGCGAGTGCCATACTGGTTGATTCACACTATATACTGTATATGTCCACCTTATTTACGGAACAGCTGGTGGAACACGAGTGATGGGGTGCAGAACCATGTCTATTTTCTTACATACGGCCAGTCCTTCAGCCTCAGACAAATCAATATCCTTAGGCTCTACTCCGTCAGGCAACTTCCAGTCAAAGTGGTACAGCAGGTTCGCCAGCGCAAGCTCAATGTTTCCCACCCCTAGGTTGATTCCCGGGCAAATCCGACGCCCAGCTCCAAAAGGGAGGTATTCGTAGTTTGTTCCCTTGTAGTCCAGGTTGCTGTTTTCGAAGCGCTCTGGCTTGAACTCCTCGGGATCGTCCCAATACTTGGGGTCCCTACTAATAGCCCACACGTTTACGTACACGACGGTGCCCTTGGGGACGTCGTAGCCCATGACCTGGCACGTCTCACGGCACTGCCTAGGGACCAGAAGTGGAGCAGGTGGGTGCATCCTGAGGGCCTCCTTGATGACCAGCTTGAGGTAGCTGAGCCCCTCCAGGTCTATTTCAGTGATGGTTGTTTTCCCCTTGAAGGCCTCCCGCACCTCGGCCTGCGCTTTGGCCATCACTGCCGGCCACCGGACCAGCTCCGTCATGCACCAGTTCAGCGTGCTCGACGAGGTCTCGCTGCCCGCAGTAAACAAGACCTAGCAGAACAACAACAAACAACTATTATTTAGCCTTTATATTAGCCGAATGATGAGTTGGAAAGAGGAATACTCCTACTAGCTAGCAGTAGGACTTACAAGCAACACCCCGGCGATGGTTTCGTCCGTCATCTCGACGGGCGCGCTGCGTTCCTTCTGCAGCCTTAGCATGACGCCGACGAAGCCCTCCGACGCGTCGTCGCCGCGGTCCACGGCTTCCTTGGCGTCGTGTATGATCTTCTCGAGGACGCCCTGGAGCCTGTCCCGGCACATGAGCACCTGACGAGACGCCGTGCCGAGCATCTGCATGAGCCTCGAGGACGGGAAGAGGTCGGCGACGGTCATTGCCAGCGTGTGCCGGAGGGAACTGCGGAGGGCGTCCAGGTACTCGTCCTGGTACTTGCACCGGCTGCCTACCGACTCCCTTATGAAGGTGTCGTTCACGTACCTAGAGATCATCTTGCTCAGGTTCACCGCGGCGCCGGCGCCCGCGGACGCAGCAAGGCTCCCCATGAGCCGGGAAACCTCGTCCTCGCGGATGTGCCGGAACGAAAGCACCCGCCCTGCCGTGAGCAGCTCCAGCACGGCGATCTTGCGGAGCTGGCGCCACCGGTCGCCGTAGGGCATGAACACGATGCCGTCGCTGTCGGAGGAGAGCGTGCGGACGTTGGTGCTCACGAAGCGGTCGGCGAACGCCAGGTCCTGCGTCTTCATGACCTCCTGCGCCGCCTCGGCCGACGACACCACCAGCGCCGGCAGCGTGCCCAACCGGAGCATCATCAGCGGCCCATGCTTCTGCGCAAGGTCGCGCATCACGCGGTGGGTGCTGCGGCTGCTGTCGAGGTGGTGGAGGCTGCCCATCACCGGCAGCGTCCAGGGCCCTGGGGGAAGATTAAGCTTTGGTTGGGGAACGACCAGAGATTTCATGAGCTTGGAGAGGACGACGAGCAGCACCAGCACAGAGAGCGTGGCGAGGAGCACCTTGTTGTCCTCCATAGTGGCTACAGCTACTTCGTATGGGAAAAGTTCCCTGATAGATTAACTTTTGTGCGTTTGTGTGTGTAAGTGTGCGATGTAGATGATTTTATAGCATCGATGGCGTGAAGCTACAGAAGGAAATGTCAACCATCGTGGCTTGACACTTTTGTTTGAAACATATAATATTATTACACCGCCCGTAAAACATGGATGACCAGCCGTTGGTATGACGATGATCATAACTTTTGTGCGTTTGTATATGTGTCCTGTTTATATATAAAAAATGTAGCTCTCGACTAGGGATAATTATCACTGTCACTTCCGGGACTTACTCGCCATGTGCACGGAAAATTGCATCATGACTTTTAGTTCGTTAGTGACTTACTGCCAGTTTGAGAACTGGCAGAGCTAACTAATCCCATATGCTGCCGGAAGGTATCTGGCAGAGCTAACAAATCCCATACGCTGCCGGAAGGTAGCTTGCTCCCTCCATATTAAAATAAAATAGAAGTTGTTTTGAATAAAATTTTAGTCAAAAATCACGAATAACTTTTAGTTAGTTGAGTTTGAAAAATGTGAAAACCGTATGAATAGATTCATCTTGAAAAATATTTTTATAAAAGTATAAATATATTGTTTCTTAATAAATATTTTTAGGAAAATGAGAAGTCAAAGTTACATTTTAGAGACCATGTCATTGTCTAAACGATTTCTATTTCAATACGGAGGGAGTATTTAACTTCATCGAGGACGTCCAATAGTATTGTTACTTTGACCCGGTGTGCCAAAAAATAATGCCCAGCAATAGTTTCGTTACTCTGACAAATTATTAAGCTCTGGCCCTGGTTGGTTAAGTATAGCAAAATTTGCTTGATTCCCTAGTCAACAAGACTACAAGAGTTTAATTTAATGGTTTGGATTGTTCTGGTTGATTGTTCGTCCCGAGCATCTCAGACTCTTCTTGGTTCTCGATCCCCTAATCAGCAAGAGTATTTTTTCTGTGCATGACTGCGGAAGCAGAAAGGACTAGTACAGGTCTGCGGCACGTGCTTCTATGTGTGGAAATTAGTGTTCTACTCTTCCGAGGTCACTTGCTGGGGGACTCAAATCCGGTGCGGTGGCAACCATTGCAACTTAAGTACCACACCCGATCTCAGCTGTCCATTAATTAGGCCGGCCGTAGTTGTGAAATTTATTTTCGCTGCCGAGGCAACCGTCGCTCCGCGCTCCGCCTCCGCCTCACCCTTCACTGTCAAGCCGCATGGCCCTTCCGTCTTCACCACCGCTGGCCCCCTCCCTTTCCACCATCGACATCTTGCCGGAGGTCGAAGGGAGTGAAGATCCATCTCTTCCAATAACTTTTAGTAGATCAAGTCAAGGTTAAGATTAGGGTTCTTCATGCCGCGTTTCATGGTATGGGAGTTTTATATCCTCCTTCTCTCCGGCAACGGCGAACAGATAGGGTGTCTTGGTGTTGGAAATATAATCAATCGCATGATTAAACTCCGAACTAGATTAAACATGACAAGAACAGAACCTAGCACGCAGATCTCTAACATGCTAGCAAACATCAAGCACATCATCACGATCTCAGAAAACATGACGAACAAACCGATCGGATCACAGAGTACGTACTGAGCGGTCGTAGTCGTGAGGATGAGCGGTGGAGACGGGACGACGACGGTGTTGCTGACCGAGCACAGCAGCCGGCAACGAAGGACGACGGTACGCCCCGACGCGAAAGTTGGACGGAGGACGAGCCGTGACGAAGACTTTGAGCAGTCGCGCAGAGTGCTTCCCAAAAACCTTATTCGCCCTCTCCCGGTGCAGGATCACAAGGACGAGCAGTTCCGGAGACCTGCTATCCCATTCGCCGGTGCACGCCGGCGCTCGGGATGGAGTAGACTACGGTGGCGACGCAGTAGCGAGAAGAGGCAAAACCCTAACTCAAATAGATGTATCTCTGGTAGAGGCCGATAGGTCGCATATATAGGATTCCAGATATTTCGCAGACTTAAAAGTCAAGTAACCAAAAACTAAAACTGCAAAAGGAAGCCGCGCCCCCGCAAGGCGAGAGGCCGTATTTCGGTGGACCATTCACGCGGACGTCGTGCGCCCGCGCCCATTGCCCCGCCCGGCGAGGCGAGCGAGCGCGCGCGTGTGGAGCTTTCCTTCTCTCCCCACACTCATAGCTTGAAGGAGTAGAGACAACCTCCATATTTATGTTGGTCATCCCACTCCTCCACTAGCAATGTGGGACTAAAGAGTTGCATCACTTTCACCACTTCCTCATGCACACATGGGCCTTTGAGATTTATTAGGAATTCTGAAATTTGTTCATGGGCCAAACCTAAAATTCCAGCACTTGGGTCTCTCCATGGCTGCACCGACGAAGGAGGCGACGACATCTACAATGTCGACAACTTTCTTGGGACAACGACATGGAGATTTAGGTTTCCAGACGGCGACATCGAGGCAGAGATGGTGACGTTGTCATGAAAAAATTTTCTATGGCCACTTCTCCGTTTTGTCGTGGTTAGATCCAACCACGATGAAAGGCTTGTGAGACTAAGTTTGTCCCCTGAGCTAATATCAATCAATCTCGGATCGGATAGATCGGGATCAGTCTCTCTTCTTCATCGGTGGCAGAAAGAGGAAAAGGAAAGACGCAAGAAGCAAGAAAAAGATTGTGCTCGTTCCAGCCTACATGAATGTCGGTCGTCGTTCTTTGGGCGCTTGTTCTCAGCCTGCTTGCTGAGTGTATGCCTGTACAACCTTCTATTTGATTTTTTACACAGGTTTGTGATCGAGATTTAGAGCTGCTTGGTGTGAGTACATTGAGAGTGCTATGTGTAACTTAATGATGTACTCATCTTTGATATAATACAATTCTTCCTTTGATCTCAAAGGAAAAGCTATCCATTTAGGCGACGTTCAGTTCCTTTGGAAACATTCCCGGCCAGAACGGTTCCTAGCCATGAATATAGCATAAAATTTGTGATGGATATAACAAGAGACCGGGACTTATTTCGGGCTGGGTACTAATTTGTACTAATTTACTCATGATAGATAGAACAAGTGGCCAGGATTGATTCCACACCGTACCTCTTGACTAGTGGATTCATTTTCGGTTCCTTATCGTATCTATCATCGAATAAATTAGTTCTCGGTCTAGACTAAATCATGGCCTTTTATTATGTTCATCATAAATTTCATGCTATATCTAGGCCTAGGAACCATTCCTGCCCTCTGAAACAACCGAACGGGCCCTTAACCAGCGAACCGCACAGTGATGAACACTACTCGCCCTCTAATCCGGCAACTGCTTAAGTTGCTGCAGCCTTGCGCCCTCTTGTGCTAGGTAGTTACACACAACGTCCCATGCCCGATCCATCTTTATGATGCACCGATCCACCGTCTGTTCCCTGCTTGCTCATCGTACGGCTGCGATCCACGATTTCTACACCGCAGGGCGCTCCTTTCGACTCACACCCGTCCGCACGCAGTTCATTCCCCCATGTTTTTTTCTCAAGATGAGAGGAATTTTAGGGAAATCCAAATTCAACTTGCTCAAGTGATGAATTTGTTAGGGAATCACCATTGCGTCCTTCACTCTATTTGCCCCCAAGAAAATCACGTCAAATTGCAGCCAAAGATGAAGAACGAAAATTCATCAAAAATACCTCTAAAAACCCATAAAAAACGTGAGAAGTCGAGGGAGATGAACAAGAGCACGAATTCATATCTCAAAGCATGATTACATCACCATGAATTAACCTTTACAAACCATGAATGATTCTAGTTCTCATACTAGCAAGAGGTGGGCAAAAAGAGGAAATAAAAGATACAAGTGGAAGGAATGAGTGGATGGCAACATGGATGGATAACTACCCCTTCCCACCTAGCCTCTATATACAGGCCAAAGTTCCACCACCTAAACTACTCCTAGACCAAATTAAGATAATAACTAGCCCAATGGGGCAAGATGGTCAAGTAGTAGTTTTTTCCATCAGATGGATTTGGCTTCTTCATGCTTCATTTCGCGTTGACGCAAACTCTGTGATCTGTCCACCCGTCGTCTGACTCGTACTACCCCATAATGTGGTCACCCTGTTTTGAGTCCCAAACAAGGAAACCCGTCTTTGTCTTCACGCCAGAGGAGCACCGCACGACTGCTTGTAGTTTTGAGGCCAAAACCCCCGAAATTGTTGTTGATGCATGTTTGGCCTCCCGCCGATGACATTTCCAATTTTATGCATCCTTGATCTTCCATGCACCATGTGGACCGTCCATGGCCCCGCATGGTCTCTTCGGGTCCCTCGGTACAAGCACTTTGTGCATCCTTCATCACTACACCTTGCCCGACCTTCAGCTCACTCCATCGACCACCTTGTCACAAACAACACCTGCACATCATGAGCCAAGCGATGCATCACATGCCAAGGTTGTCAATCACTCATCATCACAGGATGAAAACCCTTAGTCTCTTAGGGAGCTTGAGGTAACTTAGCGAACGCAAGGATTCATACAGGCCAAGCTACCTAGAGGTATAAAACCCTATGTCATGTGTTTGTTGATGTTGTATTGATTTGCTCGCCAATGCTCTAGGAAGCATGGGCGAGTTTGAGGTTACAAGTGGCAAATGAACCAGATATCCTCAAGGGTTGCTCTAGGTCGCCTTATATTTGCCGATGACCTAAGGATTACAAGTCGGTCAACATCTAATCCTATTGGTTTACAACAAAGAAACTAGTTTGACAAAATTATAACATATACTCCAAGATATCCAGGCACGATTCGATTGTCGGATTGTGTGTCTTGTGGCTAACGTTGTCATCAAGCATGTCCAGCAAGTCAACGGTTCTTTGTGTGCCACCATTGGATCATCCCACAACCATGTCAGATGTGGGCCCAAACCATTCAACACCCAAACAGTGGTGGGCCCAGGGGTACCCATATCCCATAAACCCTCGAGTAATGTGCATATGCGTGGTGGATTGTTGATGAAGGGGCAAGGCCTTTTAGAGTTGGTTGTAGATGCTTCACCATCTAGTCACCACAAGGATGGGCGATGCTAAAAAAAGTAGAAAGAAATCATTAGGGACAATCCTTGAGTGGCTAGAGGCCAAGTGGTGGTCGAGTCAATGGTCGGGCACCACGAGTCTCCATGACTCTAAGGAAGGGAAGACTCATCCTGATGGGGCATATGGAGAGAGCCGTAATGAGTCGCCTCTAAACATTGGGTTGATTAGGACAATCAGGCTGTTAAAAATAAAGAAGAACATTGCTTTGAGGTAGTCAGGCCACCACAAGATAAGGATGCTAGAGCCGCTTGGTCAGGCCAAGACAAAAATGCAATAGTAGGCCTGTGGTCGTGCAGGACCACCCCATGGCAAGATCTACTAAATGTTGATAAAAGCGGCTGAGCGCATCAAAGAATAGATCGGCATGAAGCAGGCGTCATGCGTTATGTAGTGTCGAACCCATCACAGACGAAAATTTTATCCTCTATCATAAATAGGGGTAGTCTGCACACCGAGAAAGCTCTTGAGGACCTCAAGATGAAAAGAAATAGATTCTTGCTATTCTAGGCACGGACCCGTCCACCACATTCTAAGAAACACGAGAGTTGTTTCTTTGAAACAAAGGTGTTGTCCTACAGAACATCCATTGAGGAAGTACACCTATATGAGTCCAAGTTTGGTCGTAGACTATGAGATTTTAGTCATCTCAAGAAAGTTATAAACGGCTCGGAGTATGACTTAAAAAGCTTCAAATCGTGGGGATGCTTTCATAGCCTAGTATTAGTAAAGGGCTCTAGCCAAACTTGTTTGCACAAGACTAACAATTTAAGGCATAATCCTTTGTTCAGTTGTGTGAATAAGTTTAACCTTATTTTCAAATGGATGTTCAACTTACAGGTCTGTATCACAGTACTGGCATATTAAAGAAGAAATGGACTTAAGAGTATTTTAGTATGGCTTGTAATTCTTGGTGGGGATTGTTGGAATAATTGGCCATGACCAGTTTATTAATCCAATTAAAAAATTGAAAGGGAAATGCAATGTGATTAATACCACATGGGTATTAGAGAAGGATTTCAACCAACTTATGCGGTGGAATGTATGCTTGTGAACTTGGAAAAGGAGATTGGCTAGCCACATGTGTGCTCGCCTCGCCGGGCCGAGGCCAAGGCCATGGGAGTGGGTAAGTATGTTGGCGTTGGCAGTGGCGTGGCATCCCCAAAATGCACCAACACAACAAATACTCCTGTTTAGGACATCTATCCCTTCCTCCCTCTCTGCTGCTGCATTTCTCTTATTCCCATCGTTTGGCACCGTGCATACGGTACCGGTGAGAGCAGAGCCTCCGGAACCTCCACTACCACTGGAGATCCTACTTAGGATAGAAAGACGATAAAGTTTTGGGGAGAGTTTTGACATGCCTGCACGCTCCCTGATCGACTATTTCGTCTATATCGCGGTGGCCCGAACGTCTACATCCATCAACTTCCAGAAGCTCGTTTGGGAGACTACGCTGCAACAACTAGTCACTGCATCAACTCTGTATGGCTACATCGACTGAGGTCATCCGATTAGCATGACTAATCCAGACGATAACAGAGCACAGGGTGCCTCCAGCGCCCATCTCGCTACAGGTACCTACTGATACTGAAACTTCTCGGTTTCATTTGTTCATGTTTAAAATCTGTTTTAATCGTGAACATGCGCGCATACTATGTTTCACTCACCATTGTCATGATATTATTGCTGGAATATATATTTAGTTTTGGAATTAAATAAACCTAAATAGGTCTAATTGTCTAACACTTTAGGATCGAGCTGAAATAAAAGATACTACATGGCAATTGGGTAGCTTTATTATTGATGATCCCTCAATAAGGTATTCAATGGGTTTCTACTTCAGTGTACTCTTTCGAGTCTTTCCTTGGGTTGCATTGCCTGACCATTTACGGAGTACATGG
Source organism: Urochloa ruziziensis (assembly GCA_015476505.1). Lineage (NCBI taxonomy): Eukaryota > Viridiplantae > Streptophyta > Magnoliopsida > Poales > Poaceae > Urochloa > Urochloa ruziziensis. The sequence goes on along the minus strand of CM027120.1, from coordinate 1,467,172 downwards.
CGAACAGGGAAGTGTTCCAGTGCCCGGTCCTGATCAGTTTGTGGCGTCTATGCTTGGCATTAAAATCTGGTTAGTAAATGTTCAGACATTGAGAAGCGTTCAGCTATGGCTAACTTTATTGGCGATACAATATTCAGTATATCTGTATATGCAGACGAAGTGGAGATGCTCATTTAAACCAAGGGAAAAGTCCGGCATGACTCGTCACACTTCATACTCATGTGATGCATAGGTGAGATGGTAAGGAAGCAACGCGCGAGGCTAGAGGTCATGTGTTCGAATCCTCGCGGCCGCGTACGCGTATTTACGCGTGAAAAAATCGCGTGACTTGTGACGCGTGCGGGCCTCCCAGGTGCGTGTAATATTTTTTTTATTTTTTGGTTGACGCAAAAGCACGTTAGTGCCGGCTGGGGTTACCACCCGGCACTAATCTGTGCTGGGACCGGCACTAACGTGTCGACACGTTAGTGCCGCCCATTTAGTGCCGGCCACAGGGACCGGCACTAAGGCCCCCTGTGACCGGCACTTATAAGAGGTTTTGTAGCAGTGAGTGTCCTCCGTCATTTGGATTGGAATAATATATCAAACTAACTGCGTGTTTATTAACTAAATTAAAATTTAATAATGAATACACCCTCATATAATCAGTTTGGACAACTAAATTAGCATTTCATAAACTTTTCCTTCAATAATGAAAACATGCTATTACAATAAAGCCCCATATAGTACATACAATTTAGCATTTTTTTTCTTAAATTGTAATAGAATTTCATCTGCTTTAACTTGGTACTTTAAATTTTGTATAATCTGAACAATCTATATATACTACCAGAAAACTCCACATTGGCCTACGCACGTTAGTGTCGGTCGGCCTGAAGCCGGTACTAATGCGTGCATTAGTACCGGCTCCAGAAAACAGTGTCCGCGAAACCAATATTAGTACCGGTCAAGGGCACCAGCCGGTACTAAACAACGTCCTTAAGTACCGGCTAGTGTTATTGACCAGTACTAAAATGACACGCCTATTTAGTACCGACCAATAACACTAGCCAGTACTAAACAACGTTGTTTAGTACCGGTTGGTGTCGCCGGCCGGTGGTAACTAGACACATCCGCCAAAAAAAAAGCTAAGTATCCGGTCAGCAGCAGAGCCTCCTCTCCTTTACATCATCACTTCTCGTCTTCTCTCCTTATCTACTTTCTCTTTCGCTCTCTCGTTCCTTCCATTCTCTCCCTTTCTCATCTCCTAATCTCTCTTGTGCAGGTGGAGCGGAGCGGCGGCCGCGCGCGGATCCAAGACACGCCGGCCGCGGCGCGCGAGCGGGGCCAGGGCACCGGCGAGGGCGTGGGATCCGGTGGCGGCGCGCAGGCCCAGGGCGCGCGAGCGGAGCGGCGGCCGCACCGGCCGCGGCGAGCGAGCGGGTCGAGGGCGCGGGATCCGGTGCCAGCGCGCGGGCCCAGGCCGCGCGGGCCGCGGCACGGCCTAGGCTGACGGCCTATAGATAGTATGTGTGATGTGGATTGTGATTTCTGAGATTGTGTGATTGTGAAATATATATTGTGATTTATGGGATGTGAGATTGCGTGAACTGAGATGTATTTGTGAGATTGTGAAATGGATCGGTGAGATTTGTGAGATTGTGATATGAGATGTATATGTGAGATGTATTTGTGAAAGAACATAATAGAAAAAAAAGAAAGAAAAAGAAAAAGGAAAAGAAAAAAGGCGGGAGGAGCTGACGGCAGGCGGAACGTTTGTACCGGCTGGTAAAAGTGCACACGTCCGGTACTAATGTGCTGACACGTTAGTGTCGGCAAATTAGTACCGATCATAGCGACCGGCACGTTAGTTCCATGTGACCGGTACTTATTTGAGTTTTTCCTATGGTGATAAATCAACTAGAGACATCAAATTCGAGTTTCTTTTGGAGCCAACCAATTCCTAAGGAAGCGCCACAACACATTGACGATTCACCGATCAAAGCACATATCGCAATTAAACTAAGATAGGGTTTCAAAACTTACACATGGAGACAATGTGGCAAGACTTGCGGTAGAGCCAGTCCCCCTACGAAAGTATAGAGGTGGGCTCATCGTCGATGTGGTTGACACAAATTAGTGGCCAACACAAGGAATGCGCTAGATCATGCGGGTCACGAATGGACCGAATCGTCGTGAGGCTACGCAGGCTGGTCAGACCGGTCCAGCCACCCAGTCGTACCGGTTTCTTAGGATAGCTAGGTTTACGCGAAAACCAGTAAAGGGATAACCAATGTACTTACACAGTAAAGAATGACTAGTTTACGAGCAAACCAGCAAAATGTCGTCGATGCTCACACCCGAGAGGGACGTTGTCAAGGCGTGGACATCGCCGGACGTGCCCTAGGTCGACCAACCTAGGACACTATCAATGGTTTTGGAGATCACTAATGAACAGATTTGGTCAAACTTGTAATTGTGTAACTCCTTAAAAAGCGAGAGTTGCATGTTTTTTTTTAGATGGAGGTGGTAATATCTATTATATCTGCAAATGCGTAGCTTACCTTTGACAGTTACCGAAGGCAGAATGCAGACGCTCGCCTCATCTTCTCAGGCCGTCTGGCGGTGGTCACTGGTGTAGCTTCTATTCCCGGTATCGGCCGCAGCTCCTGGTGTCAGGTGAACTGCCAACGACTTTCCTTTTACCGTTCTACGCTATCTTCCTCCCGTCCTAACTTGGCATCTCATTCCTCGCAGCGCCAGCAGGGCAGCACCGGCGCCCGCCGCCTGCTCGACGAAATGCCAAGGCAAACAAGCGCACATAAACTTCTACCGAGGGCGGCGTGGTTACTCCAGGGCCTGCTGCTCTGGTGCGCACTGTCCGTACTGCTGGCGCAGCCCTGCGCGTTCGCCCTCCAGCCGGTGGCGTGGCCTCTGCAATGGAAACCCATGTCCGTCCTGTGCACCAAGCACTGACGCCGGCGGATGGGAGTGTCAGGAGGAGCTGGCAACACTGTCAACCATCCTCGTATACAGGTGTTAAACACACGGTGGTAATGGTTCTGGTTGTACACACAACTGCAATTCAAGACAATTTGCTTCACATTTTCAACTGTTTCCTCTGCCTCTAATTACCCTTTTTTGGTACATATTGACCTGAATTTAGTATTCCGAGTTTCTGACATATGTGCACAACCATTTTCAACTGGTTGTGCACATATGTCAGTCTCACGCGTTTGGATCACTTGGTAAAGTCTATCTTGCCCTGTGGACAATGGCAATCCGGTTTTCAAATTGCCATTGGATTTGGTCGGCTTTCTAAGTTGTGGGGGCAATTTGTTGATCTGTCTGATAGCAATGGTTTGAATTTTCGTTGATGGAACTTACGCCCCTTCTTCGTCCATTGACTTGACTGGCTGTCCAGACGCCTTGCATGTCTCTTTCTCACTACTAATCTAGAAGAAAATTGTCTCTCGTAGAGTTTTGTACTGTTAAGCAAGCATGAAAGGGAAGAACTGTACTGGTTCTACCAAAAGCTCGAATGGTCTCCCAGCAATCTAGCTAAGCTGCAGCACTGACCTTCTGCAGCTCTGCATCCTGAACCCCATAAGCTGAGTTTGGGGGCATGGAGAAGGAGAAAAGCTGATCCAGGATGGGGATTCGAGGTACTTGCTCTGAACTCTGATCCAACACACTGTCTAGATAATAGGTGAAAGGGGCCGATTACATCTGTTCCTGCTTGCTTATTCAGTAACGATGCCCTGCTCTGTTCTGATTATCTTCTCAACAGTGAGCGCTGCACATACAGATCAAGTTTTGACCTGTTCTGGCCAGTGGCGTACCTAGGATTCTAACTTAGGTATGCCACACTAATAGTCCAATATAAAATACGGTATACCACAATAAGTGCTTGGGAAAGATTGAAAAGATTTATCTCTAATGAACTTTGTGTCAAAATTTTAAGTATGCCATGGCATATGTGGACCACCCACAAGGAACGCCACTGGTTCTGGCTGCTGCTCTAGCCTTTTGGAGAGGTATTTAGCAACCTTATCAAACATCCATTTCTTAAGCCAAGAAGAATTCTGTTAATGCCACATGAAACATTTTTACAATTGCTAATGCCGTTTGAAACTAGCCATCTGCTCAATTACCTGGCACGAGATTGCTGTGTTATTCAATGTTTGCAATTCTATTGAAATTCTAAATTACATTCAATTTAGTTACATGTCACAATCCAGTTCTAAGGCAGATACTGAACTTTTCAAGATTGAGAAATTTTCCTTTGTGCTGTTGGCCCTGGCGCAGTGGTAAAGCCATCCCACTGGTGCCAGGAGACCTGGGTTCGAGCGGCCTCTCCGCATGCGGGGGTAAGGCTAGCCCGGGAATTATTCCTCCCCCAGACCCCACATCACGTGGGAGGTTCAGCACTGGGGCCTGTCCTTTTTGCTGTTATGACAGGCATAAACCTTCACTTTACTGCTTCTGATGTGCTTACTGGAGATCAACCTAAATTTTATATGATGTAGGTGGCGTTGGCCATAAATCAGTCTTTGTTTAGGTCCTAATCTGTGATCTTCTAAAACTTTTGCTCTAGTTCACCTGTATGTAAGTCATTTATAACACTAAATTCGTAAAAATAATACCGCTGTGGATCATTAACATGCCAACACGAGGCAGTGGAATCCAGAGAACCTGTTGTCGTGCTTTTCCCAACCGCCAGCACTGAAGCTAGATAATGTGTCACACAATAACATGTGCTGGTTCTATTTCTCTAGGCACAGCAGCAGGAACTTGCAGGAGCTGACAATGGAGAAATAAGGCAGGACATGACAATAACATTGGTAAGGTAGCGTAAAATTAATGAGCAGTGCTCTTTCAACTGAAATTTTACAGATTTCTTATTTACGAGTGGCATTATGAGTTGGAATGGGAATAGATACATAGTAGAATATACCATGTTTTGGCAGTTTATCTACTTCAGTTTATCCATAATATTCTCTCTTTGCCTTTTATTAGGTGGATAAGCTGTTATGGCAAGTGGGACAAGCATATAAAATTCAAACATTACATATTCCAATCCTGACGAAAATTAGTCTAAGAGTATGTAGATTTAGTAGTGAAAATGATGTTATCTGATTCATATGCGAATGTATTTTGAACAAATTTCACAAAACTGCATCTATGTATGTAGTATCGGCAAGGAACTACTTAGAAAGCTACACTTTGCACAGTTTATCAGAAAGTACCCTTTTTCGTCTTCTTCTGTTAAGTTAAATCTAACATTTTTTTTTGTGGCAGGAAAGTACCGTCATCTCTTTGTTTTCTGTGTGTATTTGACTGGATCATCCAAGAGATGCTGGCTGTCTGTTCCTCGCAATATCCTAGAGAGATTAGATGCCATTGCATAAGGAATTACAGATGACAGAGAGTACTGCACTTGGATCTACCAAAAGAAGCATCTTTTTCAAGGCTTCCAGCTAAGTGTACCCAGAAAACAAACCAGACAACGACCAAATACAGTAGTTCATCCAAGCATGGATCTCGTAACCGGGGCAATTAGCAGTCTCATTTCCAAGCTCGGGGAGCTGCTTAAAGAGGAATACATTCTGCAGAAGGGTGTGAGGAAGCGAGTCGAGAATCTGCAGATAGAGCTTGAGAGCATGAGCACCGTCCTCTGCAAAGTGGCCCAGCTGATGCCAGACCAGCTCGATGAGCAGGTCAGAGCATGAGCCCATGAAGTCAGGATGGTATCATACGACATGGAGGACGTCCTGGACACCTTCCTAGTTCGCGTGGAGGGCCATGAGCCTGCTACCTCAGACAGGTTCAAACGCTTGCTGAAGACGATGGCTAAACTGTTCAATAAGACAAAAGCAAGCCATAAGATCGCTAGTGCCGTCAAAGATATCAAGAAACAACTCCAGGAGGTGGCTGACCGGCGTGGCAGATACATGGTTGGTGATATTATGGCTAAGTCTACTGTAACGATTGTTGATCCTCGCCTATCGGCTCTGTATAATGATGTGACAAAGCTCATTGGCATTGACAAGGCAAGTGATGAGCTCATATCCATGCTCTCATCCCAAGGGGATGATAGGCCATGCATGGACAAGGTGAAGAAAGTCTCTGTCCTTGGACCTGGTGGGTTGGGCAAAACCACTTTGGTCAAAACAGTATATGAGAAACTTAAAACGGGGTTTTGCTGTGGAGCCTTTGTTCCTGCTGGCCGGAATCCGGACTTTAAGAAAGTTTTCAAGGACATTCTCATTGATCTTGACAAACAACACTACACAACATGTTTCAATATGATGATACTAGATGAAAGACAGCTCATTGATGAGCTTCGAGGATTCCTCAAGAACAAAAGGTACACCTCACCCGCCCAATGCTTTACAATGGCAACTGCTTTTTATTCCATTAGTTGTACAATACTATATATTATGTTCTAAACCCCAATGCAATTATCTGCTCAATGTTACTTTGTGTTATCCTCTAAAATCATACATCTCCGACTTGAAGGTTGATTTGTTTCTTTCTCATGAGTTGAGAGTTTACGTTTTGGTCAATTAAACTCATATTAAAATTTTAGATGCTTTTTGGAATTAAATCAGCATATGAATGGCTCTTCTCGTATAATTTACTCATAGAGTAGACACTGCACGATTAATACTCTGCATATACATCATATAAACCACTACCCACATAAATATATGAACTCGCTCATCATCCTAGGTGCATGGACCATCTGGAAGCATCGAAATGATTGCGCCTTCAATGCTGCCACCCCTAACATTTCTATAGCTTTGGTGGTGGCTATAGAGGAAGCTGAGTTGTGGAGACTCGCAGGAGCAAAAAACTTATCTTTTCTCACTGCTAGGGGAGTTGGTTAACTCCTAGTAGTAGGCTGCTCCTATTTTTGTTTGGGTCATTCTTTATCTTTGTATCAGGTGATTAATCACTTTGATTTGGTGGTGGTGGTGGGTGTGAGTGTGTTTGTTCTATGAGTCCCTTGTGACTCTCTCTTCTTCTGTTAATATAATAATACGCAGCTCTCCTGCATGTTCGAGAAAAAAATATATGAAGTAATATTTGGATGATTAAGCAAAGCACAACAGAGAAGATTGATTAACACAACTAATTATACTTCGTAATAAATTGATTCATATCTCAAATAGAATTATAGGTCTAAATAATGATACATACATTGCATTCATGGAGACCTGTGTTGCAGATGTTGGGTTCATCTTTGTTTTACAAAAAAGAAGAAAACCAAAAGGAGGAAATTAAAAATGTGGGTTCATGAATCACATGAGAACTGCAGATATATAGGCAGTTCAATTTCAGTTCAGGAAAAACGAGATTTTTGTTAGCTGTGCAATGGAAAACGATCATTAATATTCTTCTCAGTTAGGGAAAATCATCAGAAAATATACTATTTGTATAGGTTTATATTTGATAATAATCATTTTGTGAATGAGTGGTCCAGTATAGTTTCTTAGGGGCTCCAGCCTCTAGACAGTTTTACTAACTCAAGCCTCTTTGCGTTGTCATGCATAGGTACTTCGTCGTTATTGATGACATATGGGAAACACAGTCCTGGGAAACAATCAAATTGGCTCTGATTGAGAACAATTGTGGAAGTAGAATAGTAACAACTACTCGTAAATTTAAAGTTGCAACAGAAGTCGGTGAAGTTTACAATATAGAAGGTAGCCTCTGGTGCATGGCAGGGGCATCCAAGCTTCAGGAGCTGGTAGCCAGGTCGTCGGCCCCAGGAGTTTAGGCTCTTCAAGGCTTTGGTCGTCTGTTGGTGCCAGTGGTGTTGCCTTAAGCTTTGGGCACTGGTGTGGCGTGGGTGTGTGTTTGTGTGTGTGTGTGCTCGTGGTGGGGTGAGTCCCTCCGGACTCGTGTTTTGTACTGTTTCTTCTACCTTAATGAAATGACGCGCAGTTCTCCTGCGTTGTTCGAGAAAAAAAAACAATATAGAACCACTTGCAGATGATGAATCTAGAAAGTTACTCTATACAAGAATATTTGGTGTTGAAGCCAATAATCTGGATTATTTACCGGATAAGGTATCTGATAAGATATTAAAAAGATGTGGTGGTGTACCATTAGCTATCATCACAATGGCTAATTTGTTGGTGGGCAAACCAATAGAGGAATGGCCTGAAGTCTACAATTCTATTGGTTTTAGCCATAAAGATAACCATCACTTTGAGAGTACAATGAGAATATTGTCTTTCAGCTACTATGATTTGCCTTCTCATCTAAAGACCTGCTTATTGTATCTAAGTATGTTTCCAGATGATTCCATTATCAGTAAAGATCCTTTGATATGGAAATGGGTAGCAGAAGGTTTTGTTCATAAGGAAAAGGGGATTGGATTATTCGAGCTTGGAGAGGGACACTTCAATGAGCTTATACATAGAAGCATGATCCAGGCAGTGGAATTTGAAGAAGAAGAAGGCATCGTACAAGGTTGTAGAGTTCATGATATGGTGCTTGATCTCATTCGTTCATTGTCACATGAAGAAAAGTTTCTGTCTATATTAGATGGACTAGATAGTGAGGAAACTTTATCACAAAGCAGTGCCCGCAGACTAGCCCACCAAAATAGAACCCTAGATCATAACCCTCAAGCTAGAAATATGGGCATGGGACAACTGAGGTCATTTGTTACCTGTTATTGTGCTATTAACAAGATGGTCCCACTTTCGAGCTTTCGAGTATTGCGTGTGCTAGCTATCGAGCATTGCGAATTTATGGAAGGCTACCAACTTGAGCATCTCGGAAATTTACATCACTTGAGGTACCTTGGACTAATTGAAACAAACATCCGTATGCTCCCAAAAGAAATTGGGCATCTAAGCTTTTTGCAGACGCTGCTGTTGAATGGAACCGGGATAGAAGTGCTGCCATCGAGCCTCCGGATGCTGACACAATTAATGTGCATACGTGCTGACTGGAAGACGAGAGCACCAAATTGGATAGGGATGATTACCTCCCTGGAGGAGTTACGGATATACCGTAGTGCAGATGACAGGTCTTCAAGGCGTCTTGTGAAGGAATTGGGCAACCTGGCAGAACTGCGGGTACTCCGTGCTGGAATCGCTGTACTGGATGAGAGCATGGAGAGAGATTTAGTGAAATCTTTAAAAAATCTGAGGAAGATCCAGTATCTACAACTAGAAATTGTATTTCCAGATGTTGATGATACTGTGGATGCTTCTCCCTGGATGAGTAAAGTCAGCTGGGAGGCAGAAGGCTTCGTCCTCCCTCGTCATCTCCGACGTCTGCTACTAGGATGCATCATCTTCTCCAGGCTGCCATCATGGATTAATTCCTCCTGTCTTCCCAACCTCACTCACTTGTGTGTGCATGTGGTTGACATGGATGAGGAGGATCTCAAAGTCATCGGTAAAATGCCAGAGCTCCGGGATCTCCTACTGCCAACAAGCTCCACGGTGACAATCAGTAACATTTCCAATGGTGGCTACTTCCATAAGTTGAGGTCTTTCTCAATGCTTTCTTCAATGGTCCAGTTCTTGCTAAATGAGGACTCCAGCGTTTCATTTCATATGTAGAACGGGGAGGGTGCTATGACCTTTGGCCCTAAAAAGGATGGCGAAGGCAGGGTTGCACCTACCGTTATGCCAAGCCTTGAATTTCTTGAGTTCTTTTTCTTCGTCCGGACCTTGAAGGATTGCAATAATGACTGCAGCAATATTGGTTTGGAATGCCTCAAAGCGCTTCAGAAAGTCACCGTCAGAATTGGCTGTCAAGGTGCCTCTGTTTCAGAGGTGGAAGCAGAGGCTGCATTGAGACACGCTGCAGAGGTCCATCCCAACCATGTCATCCTTGAGCCAATCAGACATTTTGAAGATCAAATGATCCTAGCGTCTGATCATAGCTAACAAAGAGGATGCGGCCATCTGGTGCTAGCAAGATCTGGAACAGATGGACATACTTTTGGTTCCTCAAAAAAGAAACTCTGTTTGTAGGCACCATTCTCCTCTGCTTCTGGTCGCCATTCGACTCTGTTTTTGTATATGGATCCACATGTTGTGACAGAAGCACTAGGTGGCCCACACCACGGTGCTACAAACCCTGGCAGCTTGGTGAATTGTACTCTTTACGAGAGCCAGGACCCCAGTGATTGCCAGTCTCGCTCAATCGACCGAACCATACATCCCTTGTCGAGTTGAAAGTTGAATGGCTAAATTTGAGCCAGCTGCCTGAGGCAATTCAGCACCTCAGCTCCCTCCAAGTTGTCAGCTTGGAAGGATGTGGTGTACTGACCATACTGCCGGATTGGATTGGAAAACTCTCCGCACTTTGACTGCTTCATAGTTCATATCGACGGTTGCTCACTATAAAATCCTTGACTGCCCTCCGGAGTTTGTCCATTACTGGCTGCTCTGGTTTGGCTCAACGTTAGAAGAACTGGGAGACGACTGGCACCTTCTCTCCTATATTCCTCATGTTATGTCCTACTGGTTTAGCAGACCTGACGACCGGGCATCTCTTCTTCCAGGACTCATGAACATGATTAATCGTGACTTACCGGAAGTCTTGATTAAATAAATCTGCCTGTGAGAGTTTCTTTGATGTTTGCTGCTATTTTTTTTTCCTTCTGATGTTTCTGTAGATCCAATTTTCTTGCCATGGCATTACTTCAGACTCCAGTTTATCTTTACTCTTATCCTACTTGCTGGTTTCCATTTGTGTAATAAATGTCATCCATCTAGCAAGGAGGTAATTATTTTAAAATTTTCATTGCAAGACAGTTTGCTTCATTGCTTTTTTATGCAACTGAGTCAATTATCATTTTTCTTGTCAGATGACACTATGACAGTAGCTAACAAGTACATCCTCATCTGCTTTCTAATTAAACTCCTGCTTTACTATCATAATGAAACACTTCAATACGATGCACTCATGCAGGGAAGAAGGTCACTGTTGGGACGCGAATCAGGCAAACTCCACCACCTGCTTGTTGCGCTGCGATCTGTTTCGCATTAACCCATGACTCAACAGAACCGAGTCGACCCGTGATTCGTTTTTCTGTCTTCAAATTGCACGGATCGAATCGATCTGTGATTCGATCCGTCCCAGCTCATTCCGGCGAACTGAGTCGGCCAGGGATTCGGCTCGCTGCACATGAGCAGGCGCGCGGACCGAATCAGGTCGTGATTCGGCCCGCCGCGTTCCATGTGTAGCGGAACGACTCGACCAAGTACATGGACCGAATCGGCTCGGGATTCGGTCCGTCGCGTTCTGCAACTGGCGGAACGACTCGACCAGCTGCAAGGATCGAATCAGCTTACGATTCGGTCCGCCGCGTTCTGCAACTGGCGGAACGACTCGACCAGCTGCAAGGACCGAATCAGCTTACGATTCGGTCCGCCGCGTTCTGCAACTGGCGGAACGACTCGACCAGCTGCAAGGACCAAATCGGCTTACGATTCGGTCCGCCGCGTTCTGCAACTGGCGGAACGACTTGACCAGCTGCAAGGACCGAATCGGCTTACGATTTGGTCCGCCGCGTTCTGCGACTGGCAAAGCGACCCGACCAAGTGCTCGAACCGAATCGGCTTGAGATTCGGTTCGGGGCTCTCGGCTGAGGGACACCCAATCCATTTCAGGGCTCTGATGATCTAATGTTGATGTGCAACCATTTGAGGACAGGTCTACGAGGAGAGCTGAAGGAGGCCCGGTGCGCGGAACCAGGCCGAGATGCGGCGGCCGGCTCAGTGCGTGCAATGACGAGAACGAGTCGAAATTGGCTTCCTCATGTAAAATTACCCTTGTATCCGTTAAAGTAGAATATTCCCAGCACAATTGTAGCAGGTAGGGGTAGAAAGGGAACATGTGACTGAGGAAGTGACCCTCCGCCTCCCTATAAAAGGATGAGGGCGCACCACTTTGTAAGGGTTCGGATTATTCTTTGGCTATTACTGAAGCAGTGTCTCTCTTTGCTCCCGCTCTTCCATTTCGTTCTTCATTTTCGTATTGGCTCTTGAGCTCGCTCCTGAGCCAACACGAGGCGCCCACCGTTTGTGTGACTCGAGTAAACCCACGATGCCTCCCAAGAAGCGAACCACCAAAAACTCAAGCCGTACCATCAACCGAGCCCCCAATGAAGCAGCCACTGATCCTGCACAAAGCCCAGGCCAGCAGGCCGCTCAAACCGTTCCGCCACCCCGGGATCCGGCGCCAGCAGCATTGCCAAGCGCAAGTGCCGCAACCCACCCGAACAACCAAACAACCCCAGAAGAGGTCGAGTTAGCAAGACTGCAAGAAGAGCTGCAAAGCCTCAGACAGCTTCGAGACAACCTAGCCTCACAAAGAACTCAACAAGCAACCAACCATATGCAAGAGCAGATCGCTCGCGCCAGGCAAGAGTTCTCAAACCTCCAAAGAGAGGTGGGGCAACTACAAGCAGCCACGGCACCCAATCCCATTCAAAACCTCGCTCATGCACCACAGCAACACCCAACACACCATTTCAGCCATGGAGAGCAAAGGCAGTCGCAAACTAGCCACAATGCAGCGAATCACCAAGGCACAGATCAAATGAATCTCAGCTGTGGAATACGAGTCCTGCCTAGCAGACCGTGCGACCCAACATCACCACTATCAAGAGAACTGCAAGTAGCACCCTGGCCACCGCACTATAGGGCGGTCACCCTGCCAAGATTCGATGGGCATTCCAACCCCAAGCAATTCCTGATGAGCTATGAAGCAGCAATACAATCAGCAGACGGCGACGACACAGTACTGGCCAAGTCATTCATAATAGCTCTGGATGACACAGCACTGCAGTGGGACACCACGTTGAAGCCAAACTGCATCCATTCGTGGGACGAGCTGCGGGAGAAAGTACTGGCAACCTTCCAAGGATTTCACAGGCCGACAATCACAGAAGTCGAGCTCGCAAACTGCAAGCAAAAGGAGAAAGAGCCACTGCAGGCCTACTTCCAGAGATTCGTAAACCTCAGAACAAGAGCCCCAGCAGTGGACGACGCCGTAGCCATCAACTACGCAATCATGGGCCTAAAGTACGGGCAATGCAGAGCCCATCTGATCAGAGAGACCCCCAAGACGATGGCCAAGCTGTACGAAGAACTAGAGAAGTACTCGCGGTCAGACAACGATTACAGAATGGGTCATGAGGAACAACAAGCGCAGAAGTACGCAGCAAAGCAGGCAGCCCAAAGAGACAACAACTGGCACCAGCCCAAGCAAGACAACCACCAAAGAAACCACCAGCATTCGATCGGCCCACCCCCAACCCGCACATTATTCAACATCAACCAAGACCACCAATGCCAGCAGCCAGACAACGAATTCGTCGGCCCAACAGGTCAGTCAGGGAGCCAGGCTGCCCAAAGGGGAGGAAGATCCAACCGCGGACGTGGCAGAGGACGCGGCCGCGGCAGGGGAGACAGTGAGAAAAAACAGTGGTACTGCATGTGGCACGGCATGAATGACGAGCACGGGTCCAAGCGCTGCCCAAACAAGTTAAGAGCAGACCACCTGGCTGAAGAAGAGAGGAAGGCAAAAATGGTAGCCCACACCTCGAACCAATGGAACCCACAGCCAAGCTGGCAGGCATCCCAGCCCTGGCAACCTCAACAACAATGGCAACCCCACCATCATAACCCAAACCCGCCGCACCATTACACCAACTACTACCAGCCAACATGGCAGCCTCAATCCCACCAAACCCCAGCAACTCAAAGAATCAACACCAATCACCACTCCTCACTAGCACTACCGCCAAACCAATCGCAACTGCAGCTCCCACCACCACCACCCAATCCCCCAAAGCAAGAAACCAATCCAAGCAACCGCGCGAGCCCAGACCCATTGCCCAGCTACGGCATCATAGCGCCCATAAGTGGAGGCTCCTCACTGGAATTCGAAACCAAGAAGCAGCGCAAGAACTACTTCAGAGAAATCAACGTGGTCCTGACGGACAACAAAGTCGCAAGAACCAACTGGTCTCATATACCAATCACATTCACAGAAGCAGACATACGGCTGCACAACTACCCACACATCGACCCAATGGTCATCGAAGCCAATATCGCGAGATGGACCATAGAGAAAATACTTGTAGACACAGGCTCCTCGGCAGATATTCTATTCTTGACCGCTTTCGAGCAAATGAATCTAACCAAGAGCATGCTCCAACCATCTGACACGCCGCTATACGGATTCGGCGCAACCAAAAGCATCAAGGCGTTGGGCAAAATAACTTTGCCAGTCTCATTTGGGAACATGTCAAATGCAAGAACCGAACACATCACATTTGATGTGGTCGACATCTGGTACCCCTACCAGGCAATCTTCGGCAGAGGAACAATCAACAAGTTTGAGGCAGTCATAAACCAACTGTACCTGTGCATGAAGATACCAGCAGAAAAGGGAGTCATAGTAGTTTACGGAAATCAAGGGTCAGGAAGGAGCCTTGAGAAAGCATCAACACCAGGGCAGAGGAATGTGCACATCCTTCAATCAGAAGAGCCAAGCCCACCACCATTCAGGGAGCCGCAACGAGACAGAGAAAAAAACTGAAGTCAGTCCCAATGAGGACACCAAGAAAGTGCTCCTAGACCCAAATGTCCTTGATCGATCAGTAATCATAGGAGCAAGCCTAAATCAAACAGAAGAAGCCAATCTGATCACCTTCCACAGAAACAACAAAGACGTCTTTGCATGGACAGCAGATGAACTTTCAGGGGTCGCCAGAAACATCATAGAACACAAACTCGAAGTGAAACCAAACTCGAGACCAAAGAAGCAAAAGTTGAGAAAGATGTCCGACGACAGGATAGAGGCAATGAGGGCCGAAGTAAACAGGTTACTAGACGCAGGAGTCATACGAAGGGTCGAGTACCCGGAATGGCTTTGCAACATTGTGCCAGTAAAGAAGAAGAACGGCAAATGGAGAATGTGTCTCGACTTCACGGATCTCAACAAGGCCTGCCCAAAGAGCGACTACCCCCTGCCAAGAGTTGACAAAGTGGTAGACACAGCAGCCAGCAGCGAGATGCTGTCCTTGCTTGACCTGTTCTCAGGATACCACCAGATCTGGATGCGAGTCACGGATGAGGAGAAAACAAGTTTCATCACTCCATTCGGAATCTACTGCTTCGTACGAATGCCAGAAGGGCTGAAAAACGCAGGCACGACGTTCTGCAAAATGATAGCGGAGGTTTTGGGCCCCCAATTCAACAGAAACCTAATCGCATACGTCGATGACATAATAGTGGCAAGCAAGATTCAGATCCGATCACATAGCAGACCTTGCTGAAACGTTCGCTCGCCTAAGGCAAGCGAAACTCAAGCTAAACCCAGAAAAGTGTGTTTTCGGAGTACAAAAGGGAAAAATCCTGGGATGTTTGGTATCCACCAAAGGCATAGAGGCCAACCCTGACAAAATAAAAGCAGTAGCAGAAATGCAAGAGCCACGGTCAATAAAAGAAGTCCAGAAGCTCACAGGACGGATCGCAGCACTCAACCGCTTCATAACCCGATCAGCAGAGCGCAGCCTGCCATTCTTCAAAGTACTTCGTGGCTCAGACAAATTCCAATGGGGGCCAGAACAGAGCCAAGCATTCCACCAACTTCAGGACTACATCGTCAATATGACAAAACTAGCCCCACCCGAGCCGGGATCCCAACTGATGCTATACTTATCAGCATCACCAACAGCAGTAAGTGCAGCCTTGGTCCAAGAAGTGCAAATCAAAGAGAAACCCCAGCAAGTACCAGTCTACTTCGTATCAGAAGCTCTAGCAGGGTCAAAGCTTTTCTACTCAGAACTAGAAAAGATAGCTTTTGCAGTGGTCATGGCATCAAGAAAGCTGCGCCACTATTTTGAAAGTTACAAGATCCTTGTAATCACAAACCAGCCGCTGCATGACCTATTTCAGAACAAAGAAGCATCAAATCGCATAGCCAAATGGGCAATAGAGCTATCCGAGCACGTCATAGATTATGAGAAAAGAAGCGCAATCAAATCACAAGTCCTCGCAGATTTCATCGCCGACTAGACCTCACCCAGTCAAGGGCCAATAGAAGAAGAAATCACCCCAGAATGGAACATAAGCTGCGACGGCGCCTGGGGAAAAAACGGCGCGGGCATCGCAGCCGTCGTTACAACTCCATCTGGCCTACAAGTCAAGTACGCTGCAAGGCTGGAATTCATCGGTGACGATGAAAAATGCTCAAACAACATAGCAGAATACGAGGCACTGTTGCTAGGACTGCGGAAAGTAAAAGCATTGGGCACCCAAAACTTCCTAGTACGATCCGATTCAAAGGTAATCACCGGGCAGGTGGAAAAAGAATACAGTGCAAGAGAACCAGAACTGATAAAGTATCTGGCTGAAGTTAGAAGAATGGAAAGAAACTTCAAAGGGTTCACAATTCAGCACATACCAAGAAAAGAAAATTCAGAAGCAGACAAGCTCGCCAAAGCCGCTGCGAACAATGAGACTCTGCCACCTGAAGTATTCTTCGAAACGTTACATCATCCATCCATCAAGCCAGAACTGCAACCAATGAGCCTAGTTAGCGCAATCAGCAGTGAGGACTGGAGAGCACCGATCATGGCATATCTGCGAAATCATGTCGAGCCAAGCGACGGATCAGACCTCAAGCGCATGAAACAGAGAGCAGCAGGATACGCAGTCATTGACAATCAACTGTACAAGAAAGGTGTCTGTGCCCCACTACTGAAGTGCATCACGCAGCAAGAAGGCAAGGCCATGCTCCAGGACATACACAGTGGAATGTGCGGATCCCATCTCGCAGCAAGGACCCTCACAAGGAAAGCATTCATACAAGGCTTCTACTGGCCAACTGCACTAAGAGATGCGGAGCAAGTAGTAAAAGCATGCCCAGCATGCCAAATGTCAGCACCGCATCAAAGGCGCCCAAGTGCGGAAACACAGCTAATCCCACCAACATGGCCATTCAAAAGATGGGGGATGGACATAATAGGGCCACTGCCAAAGCAAAGGGAAACCTAGCCTACGCAGTCGTAGCCATTGAGTACTTCTCCAAATGGACAGAGGCCAGGGCATTGTCAAACATAACGTCAGCAACAATTCAGAAATTCTTCTGGCAGCAAATTGTTTGCAGATTCGGGGTACCAAAAGAACTCACAGTCGACAACGGGAGGCAGTTCGATTGCTACGAGTTCAAAGAGTTTTGCCAAACAATAGGAACAAACCCAATATTCTCATCAGTTTACCACCCAGAGTCAAATGGAGCGGTCGAGCGCGCAAATAGGGAAATACTGGCAGGGGTAAAAAAATGCTTGTTTGAAGAAAGCAAAGGCAAATGGGCAGAAGAACTGATGAGAGTCGTATGGTCCCACAACACAGCAGTAAGAAGGACAACGGGCTACACACCATTCAAACTGCTATACGGAGTAGAGGCAATGCTGCCAGAAGAGATCAAGTACAAAAGCCCAAGAGCCGTTGCGCCGGATTCAAGCAACGAATCGGAGGCCGCTGACAAGGACATGGTCGAAATCGACAGGCTTGAAGCAATCCAGAACATCCTAAACTATCAAGATGAAACAAGAAAGTGGAGAAACAAGAAAGTCCTCCACAAGGACATCCAGCTGGGAGACCTAGTCCTGAAAAAAAAGAAAAACGCAGACTCAGTGGGGAATTGCAATTCCCATGGGAAGGCCCATACATAGCCTTCAAAAGCGGCAGGCCTGGATCGTTCCGACTGATGGACCAGGAAGGAATTGAACTCCCACATCCTTGGAACATAGACAACCTGAAGAAATACTACCCATGATAGCAGAAGCATCAGCAGCACGGGTCAAGCCTAGCACACTCTCAGCATAGTTATCTTTACCCTTGTAATTTCCACTTTTCTTCTTCCCGTGAACGGTACTCTTTTCCTCGCAAAGGGGGGCTCCTAGCGGAGGCGAGGTTTTTAACGAGACCGTATCTCATGTAAGCATTTCATTGTTATTAAAAAAGAACCTCACCCCTCTACATTTTGAACAAATCGTCGAAAAACAGCCGAACAGAGGCTGTTCAATTCGACCAAGCCACAAGGCAAATCTGGAAGACCTGTGAATACGAAGGGGACGCCCAACTCGTATTCACAGGCTTCACACGAATCGTAGGAATCTAAAACCTCAAAGCCTAAGGGCAAGGGGCTGCGATTCGTATCAGCCAAGCATGGCTGCGAATCGCAGGAATCTAAAACCTCGAAGCCTAAGGGCAAGGGGCTGCGATTCGTATCAGCCAAGCATGGCTGCGAATCACAGGAATCTAAAACCTCGAAGCCTAAGGGCAAGGGGCTGCGATTCGTATCAGCCAAGTATGGCTGCGAATCGCAGGAATCTAAAACCTCAAAGCCTAAGGGCAAGGGGCTGCGATTCGTATCAGCCAAGCATGGCTGCGAATCGCAGGAATCTAAAACCTCGAAGCCTAAGGGCAAGGGGCTGCGATTCGTATCAGCCAAGCATGGCTGCGAATAGCAGGAATCTAAAACCTCGAAGCCTAAGGGCAAGGGGCTGCGATTCGTATCAGCCAAGCATGGCTACGAATCGCAGGAATGTCAAAACATCAAAAGCCTAAGGGCAAAGGGCTGCGATTCGTATCAGCCAAAGTCGGATGCAGATCAAAGAAACACAAAAACTTCAAAACCCAAGCCGCGTTCACGAGACTGAGGGTCATGCATACAGCAAAAACGCGAACAGCAAAAAAGCCTCATCTTTATTAACAAAAATAGAAGGGGTGCAACAGCTTAATACATCTCAAACAGCAGCCACTCGCTGCACTATAAACAAATACAAACACAGCTGGGCGCAACAATGTTGCCACCCAGAGATACAAACTGACCCCGGAGTGGTGAGCTCCAAGAACCAAGCGACCTAACTACGTCGCAAGCGTTTTTGTAGCACCACACACAAGGCACTCACCGACACCACGAAGTGCCGGAACACGGCGAAGCTTTAGCAGGCTAACACATCATTAGCCCAATGAGCGCGCACGCCTTGACACATGGCTTCAGCAAGCAAGCCATGCATAACCGCGCCCACGTCCTCGTCCCCTCCACCGCAACTCGCAAGCATTCTTCTAGCACCACAATCAGCTAAAGCGCAGCGCCGAGATCGGGCGGCCAGCCCTCCCACGCTTGAGGCACGAGTAAAATCATGGCTATGGCAAAATAAACAAAGGAAGAGCTGCAATGCGACCCCCTCAGATCACCCCACCGTTTATATAGGCCACCCGCTCCACAAAGCAACAAATCTCCCGTGACGCAACGCGATAATTTTCCCGTGACACAGCGCGACAAACTTCCCGTGACACAACGAAACAAAATTCACGTGACACAAGCAGACGAAAGACTAAGCAACTGTTCGAATAAGGGGGAGTGTGACTCGGGCGACAACCGTGCTAAGGGGGGAGGGTGTCGTTTTCTCTTCGCCCAAGCGAGCACGCAAACCGCCGAGCCACAACTCCGACATCATTTTATTGCCAAGCAAGCAGACTCGGTGCTACACTGCGCTAAGGGGGGAGGGTGTCGTTTTCTCTTCAAACAACTCCTTAGCGCACCGTCACCGAGTCGCAAAAAGAAAAAGCCGAAAGCGAGCACGCCCCCGCTATTCGAACAACTCTACTACTAGCCCAGGCCTCCCGGACTTGGGCGCGTCATACACAAAGCATGCATCGTCATCCAGAGTCTCTTCACTCGAGCGTTCTTGCTTCACCCCAAGGGAAATATGTTCAGAATCCCACCTCCGGGACCGACTCAGCCTCTTCCCACCAGAGCGGTCTAGAGATAAGCGAAGCAAATAACCGCGACGAGAAAACAAGCGACAGTAGTAGCTCCAGAAATCGTCGAAACCCTGGCCCGGATGCATAATTTGAAACCTGTCCCAGGTGGCCCCAGTTACGAACAAACCGTCGCAGTACAAAGTTCTGGGAGTTACGCCCTGCGCAGCTCCACCACCGGAAGCCTGCGCAGGGAGGATTGCAACAAAATGTTTAGTTTTACAACACCACCACAGCCAAAAGGACTAAAACAACAGATGTCCCTACAGTTACACCTTTTCTTCGCGATCATCACCAGGAGCTTCCCTAACGCGAGGACCGGATTCATTCCTTGCATCATCCTTGCGTACACCCGCTTCCAAGCCT
Source organism: Urochloa ruziziensis (assembly GCA_015476505.1). NCBI lineage: Eukaryota > Viridiplantae > Streptophyta > Magnoliopsida > Poales > Poaceae > Urochloa > Urochloa ruziziensis. The sequence continues at coordinate 1,446,998 of CM027120.1, read as the reverse complement.
TCGACTGCAACACCCTTCCTAGCCTCGGAGCGCCTAGATGGCTCAGGCCGGGGAGGCAACTTTGAACGGGCTCCCACCCTAGCCTCTGCCTCACCTGCGCCCGCAAGGGACTGCTTACTCTGCGATAGGTAGAACTGTAAGACCAGGAGTACCAAGTCACAAAAACGTGAAAAAAGCAATAAAACCATCAGTAAACATAACAATAAGAGCCAGAAAAGACTTTCGTACCCGAGTTAGTCGGTCATGCGCAGTCTTTCGAGCAGCCTCCCTACCATGTGCCACCCAAAAGCGACTCAAGAATATCTTCTTAACAGCCTCGCAAACGTTCGTCGCGGCTGGCAGACCTTCAGCACTAGGAAATACGAATCCCCTGCTCCCAAGCTTTTTCAAATGCTCGCAACCATGGTCTGAGAGCAGCCGCAGCAGGGCGTCGGTGCAGACGGAAGCAGCATAGTCGCCAACCCGATCCATGATCCCAGGAAGCATCTTGAATTCCGTGTCAAGCCAGTGAAAAAACCTCTCCCTTGTCATCTCACGGGGCATCTCTTGGGGTTCAGCGCCAAAGCGTTGCAGAGCAGAGCGGCAACCATTGTAAGCATGAAGCCCGTCCTGCCAGATCTGGCTCTCTTGCTCCTCAACCTGCTTGTCTTTGACGGCTAGCTGCCTCCGTAATTCAGCAATAGTAGCATCTCGCTCGCAAACCTCCTTCTCCTTTGACTGCAGCGCCAGATTTGCACTGCCCAATTTGTTTCGCAAATCAAGGACAACTTCCGAATCAGATGCAACCTGTTCCCGAAGTCCATTAAGAGCAACCTCCTGCTGATCGACGCTAGCCTGCAAGTTCTTCACAGTTAAACTCAACTCCTTGTTGCACTCCTCTAGACTAGTCTTCTCGTCAGAGAGCTTTGAGCATTGCTTGCGCAAAAGCTCTAGCTCCTCAACATCCTCCCCATCAACCAACTTCTTGTGCAGAACCTTCATTCCCATCACAAGCTTAACGGCCACGCCACCAACAAGCTTTGCAAGGTCGATGGGACTATTCTCCTCACAGTCGCGAATAAAAGCTGCATAAACTAACCACCTCATCAGCCGTAGCATAGCACCAAGCCAGACAAGGACGTTCAACGAAACCACAAAGGAAGAAAAACCAGGAAAAGATTTCCAAGGAAAAGAGAACTAACCTTCAGGATCAAAAATAAACTCCCCAGGATCATCACGACTCGCCGGGGGACTACCACCTGCTAAACCAAAAAACAAAAAATATAATAAGAGCACGAATGAAAATTCGAATCCACCGAAAAATAAAAAGCACCAAGGACTAACCGCTCGAGGACTCTTCACCAACGTCATGGACAGAAATCTGCGGACGATCCTCCCCACCTCCAACGCCGCCGGCCTCGACGGCCGCGGCGCAAAGAATATCTTTTGCTTTCTCAGCAGCAGACAGACCGCTGCCGCCGGCAGTCTTGACCAACTCAGTCGACAATTCAGGGGCAACGGAGGCCGCGCCAGTATCCTTGACAGGAGAGGGGTAACAAGTCCCCCCCCCCCCCCCCGACAAGAATGTAAGTTCCTGTCCATCCTCAAAGTCGAATGCGGGCGCCATCCCGATCACTGGAGCGGCGACCGCATCATCGCAATCGCCGAGCAAAATACTCGACGCAGCAGCAATATTCTGCAAATCTTTTGCGGAGAGCGGAGCACCACCAGCAGGACCCCCAGCAGCAATCGCATCCCCAGCTTTCTCCCCGCCGGAGCCGGACACATCTTCAACCCTCTCCTTCACAACGCTTTCAACCTGCCCAAAAGCAAGGTTCTGAAGTGCGATTTTCGGTGCCAACTTGCCCCTCTTTGCGGCAGGAGCAACCACGCTAGTCGCGTCGGCCGTTCGCTTCAGCGATGTCTTCGATTTGGCAACCCTACCCTTTCCACCGGCCGGTTCGGACCCAACGTTACCAGGAGGCCTCATCCTCGAAATAACAGTCGCGGGCGCGGGTCTCGGGCCGTACTTCACGCCCATTTCATCAAAAACACGATTCACCCGACCCTTATGCCGGAGTATCTTGCGGCAGGAGCCATACTCCTTGGCAGTGTACTGCCCCAACATGACTGCAGCACGACGCTCCACTTCATCAACAATTGCCTCGTCGCTAACTCCCTCAGGTTTCTTCAGCCCGAATATGGGGCGAGGAAAGACTCGATTCTCGAAATCCACAAGCTTGAACTCCCCGAAACTACGGGGACACCAACCAGCTCGAATAGGATAAATACCAGCCGCGATGCTCTCGCAAATAGCATCCCGCCCTGAAATAACCTGAGTGGCGCAGTAAAATGCGCTATTGCAGGGCGAGTTTCTCGCCTTCTTCGAATCCAAGTAGAGCGGCAGGAGGCAAGCTTCCAAACCAGCAACCCTTGAAGCAAGAGGGTACCCATACAGAGCACGGCCAGATTCGTAACCCCCAGTCGGGACGCGAACCTTGGCGTACATCCAATACTTGTCCCAGTTCTTGGACCACTTGTTCTTCTGGCTGTACGCCAGCTGTGGTGTCTCCATCCCCTTAGCGGCCCGGCGAGGGCAAAACGTGTAGCACCCATACTTGGCCTGGTACGTCTCATCATCATCGGCAAAGAGAACCTTCCTCTTGGAAAAATGAAGCTCTGTATGACGCACAAAGCAATCCAAATCGACCTCGCCCTTGAACGAGCGACACGCCCAGAGAAACTTAGCCAGATAGCAAAAGCTGTTAGGAGCCAACTGGTGCATCGCGACCTTGAAAGTCCGAAAAATCTCAGGAATCAACGGATCAACAGGAAACCGAAGACCAGCAACGAAGAACTCACGAAACACGACGCACTCGTCGTCCAACGGCTCCGGAACCTCCTCCTCGCCAGGAACACGGCAGTCACCAGATTCGAAGTAGCCCTTCCCAACCATCTCCCTCATATCTTCCTCCCTGATAAGCGATCGCCCAAATCTACGGGTAAAGGGCATCGAATCACTACCAAATCCTCGGGGTTGGCGTCAATGCTGCCGGTAGTCTCATCAACGCCCTCCTCCTCCTCCTCCTCTTCCACCTCCACTCCAATGCTCCTGCTCCGCACAGCACGATTCGAAACGGATTCAGCCGCCGATTCGGAATCAGCAGCCCCGCCTGCTTCCGCAGCAACATTCGCTTCATCATCACCAACCCGACCAGCAGGGCGATCCTCTTCGCTAATAAGCCGAGCAGTCTGCATCGTTCGAGCCAATGAAGCTGCAAAACCCAGGAAGTAAATGTCTCTTTGCTCCAAAAAAAAACACACAACAAACAAACGAACGAAACTTACAACTTGCAAAGCACGAGGAAGTGCGTGAGTCCAAATGAGAACCACGAACACGCGCACGAATCTTAAAGCACCAGTAAGGGCAAGCACGATCTCTCTCAGCAGGCAGCGAACGTCGTTTTCACCCCCCCCCCCATTTATAGGCGCGGTAAAAAGGACCCCTCGTTAACCGCGCCGGCAAAACCGAATCCCCCTCGACTCCAACAAGCAGAGGGTGTCGTTTTCTCTGGTTGTGAGTCCACTTCAAATATCGAGGGTTCAGCTCGTTGGAGTCGACCGTCACCCACGAGGGGCTGACTGTTGGGACGCGAATCAGGCAAACTCCACCACCTGCTTGTTGCGCTGCGATCTGTTTTGCATTAACCCATGACTCAACAGAACCGAGTCGACCCGTGATTCGTTTTTCTGTCTACAAATTGCACGGATCGAATCGATCTGTGATTCGATTCGTCCCAGCTCATTCCGGCGAACCGAGTCGGCCAGGGATTCGGCTCGCCGCACACGAGCAGGCGCGCGGACCGAATCAGGTCGTGATTCGGCCCGCCGCGTTCCACGTGTAGCGGAACGACTCGACCAAGTACATGGACCGAATCGGCTCGGGATTCGGTCCGCCGCGTTCTGCAACTGGCGGAACGACTCGACCAGCTGCAAGGACCGAATCAGCTTACGATTCGGTCCGCCGCGTTCTGCAACTGGCGGAACGACTCGACCAGCTGCAAGGACCGAATCAGCTTACGATTCGGTCCGCCGCGTTCTGCAACTGGCGGAACGACTCGACCAGCTGCAAGGACCGAATCGGCTTACGATTCGGTCCGCCGCGTTCTGCAACTGGCGGAACGACTCGACCAGCTACAAGGACCGAATCGGCTTACGATTCGGTCCGCCGCGTTCTGCGACTGGCAAAGCGACCCGACCAAGTGCTCGAACCGAATCGGCTTGAGATTCGGTTCGGGGCTCTCGGCTGAGGGACACCCAATCCATTTCAGGGCTCTGATGATCTAATGTTGATGTGCAGCCATTTGAGGACAGGTCTACGAGGAGAGCTGAAGGAGGCCCGGTGCGCGGAACCAGGCCGAGATGCGGCGGCCGGCTCAGTGCGTGCAATGACGAGAACAAGTCGAAATTGGCTTCCTCATGTAAAATTTCCCCTTGTATCCGTTAAAGTAGAATATTCCCAGCACAATTGTAGCAGGTAGGGGTAGAAAGGGAACATGTGACTGAGGAAGTGACCCTCCGCCTCCCTATAAAAGGAGAGGGCGCACCACTTTGTAAGGGTTCGGATTATTCTTTGGCTATTACTGAAGCAGTGTCTCTCTTTGCTCCCGCTCTTCCATTTCTTTCTTCATTTTCGTATTGGCTCTTGAGCTCGCTCCTGAGCCAACAACAGCGCTGGTGAACTCTACCCTCTGCGTTCAACACCACAACTTCTCACCGCATCATCGTCCCTCGATTTATGGCATCAACGGCTTGGGCACCCTGGCCGACATGTTCTTCCTTCCATGCTAGACTCTTTTGATTTCCATTGTAATAAATCTAGCGAGCACGTTTGCAATGCTTGTCAACTTGGGAAGCACACTCGGTTGCCGTTTACTCCTTCCAATTCGGTTACCTATTTTCCTTTTCAACTTTTACATGCTGATGTTTGGACGTCCCCAATAGCGAGTGTTTCTGGTTTTCAGTTCTATCTCGTCATCTTGGATGACTACTCCCATTACGTGTGGACGTTTCCTTTGCGGCACAAATCTGATGTTACACCGACTTTGCTCTCGTTTCACTCGTATGTTTGCACTCAATTCCAACGCCCCATAGTTGCCTTTCAAACCGACAATGGAAGGGAATTTGACAACCTAGCTCTGCGCACTTTCTTTGCTTCGCATGGTGTCTCCTTACGGTTTTCTTGCCCTTATACATCACAGCAAAATGGCAAGGCTGAGCGCACTCTTCGAACATTGAACAATGGTGTGCACACGCTTCTTTTCCATTCCGCTGTTCCAACTGTGTTTTGGGCAGAAGCTCTCGCTACGATGACATATCTGCTAAACCGTAGGCCATGCACCAGCACTGGCTCCCGCACTCCGCATGAGCTTATTCTTGGTGCACCACCAGACTACACCATTCTTCGAGTTTTTGGCTGCGCATGTTTCCCCAACCAAACTGCCACCACTGCTCATAAGCTCACTCCTCGCACAACTCGATGTGTTCTCTTTGGGTATTCCCAAGATCACCGTGGATATCGTTGTTATGATCCTGCGACACGACGTGTTATCACCTCGCGTCATGTCGTGTTCGACGAACACTCGTTCCCATACCGTGACAGTGCGCTCCGGCCGGTGCCAACACCGCCGCTCCCGCATTCGCTGGATCCAGTCTCTGCTGCGGCTAACCCCTTGCAGGTCAGTACGCCTCGGCGCGGCGCACCGTCACGTTCCCCGCCCTGTCGCACGACCGTCCGGGCTCCAGTTGCCTCACCAGTACCAGCGGCGCCCACATCCTTGACGGCGTCACCAGTCTCCTCACCACCGGCGCCCACGCCGGTCCTCTCGGACGCGCGATGATCTTCGGCTCAGGGAACACCGTCGAGAGCACCTACGGCGAGCTTGTCACCGTCCTCTGACAGGGACATGGCTCCTTCCTATGACCGTACACCTGCGTGCACGCCGCCCGTGATGACTGCTGCTGCACCCTCGACGTCCTCGCCTGCTGCTGCGCCCACGACGTCCACAACTACGGCTGTTCCTCGACATCCCATGGTGACGTGTCGTCGCGCCGGCATCGTCAAACCCAACCCGCGATATGCGTGTGCTGCTACGACTACAACGGTTTCGCCAATCCCGACATCCGCTCGTGCTGCGCTCCGTGATCCAAACTTGAAAGCGGCTATGGAAGCGGAGTACGCTGCACTTCTCACGAACCGCACGTGGAAACTTGTTCCTCGCCCGCCGGGCGCGAACGTGGTCTCTGGCAAATGGGTGTTTCGCATCAAATACAAGCATGATGGAACTCTCGATCGTTACAAGGCAAGGTGGGTGGTCCGAGGGTTCTCTCAACGTCCTAGTGTCGATTTCGGTGAAACCTTCTCGCCGGTGGTGAAACCATCTGCCATCCACGCTGTGCTGTCGCTTGTTGCCTCACGCAACTGGGAAGCTCGCCAACTGGACGTCTCCAACGCATTCCTCCACGGCCATCTCTCCGAGTGCGTGTACTGTCAGCAACCGGTGGGTTTCGTCGATCCTGGACATCCTGATGCTGTCTGCTTGCTGACCAAGAGCCTATATGGACTCAAGCAGGCACCGCGCGCCTGGTACGAGTGCTTCGCCGGCTTCATCTCCACCATGGGATTTCGCGCGACGCGTTCTGACATGTCACTCTTCGTCCTTCGTCGTGGTCGTGACATGGCGCTGCTCCTCCTGTACGTCGACGATATGATCCTCACGGCTTCTTCTCCAGCTCTTCTTCAGCATATCATCACTGAGCTTCAAGGCGAGTTCGCTATCAAGGACATGGGGGACCTTCATTTCTTCCTTGGGGTTGAGGTCACTCGATCGGCTAGTCGTTTTCATCTCTCTCAAGCTCAGTATGCAGAAGAGTTGCTGGATCGTGCCGGGATGTCAAATTGTCAACCCATCTCAACACCGATTGACGTGAAGCCCAAGTTGTCTTCCTCCGACGGGCCACCAGTGTCTGATCCAATGGAATACAGACAAATTGCTGGAGCTCTACAATGGCTGACAGTTACTCGACCAGACATAGCGCATGCCGTTCAACAAGTGTGCTTGCACATGCATGATCCGCGTGAGCCTCATCTTGCCCTTGCCAAATGCATTCTTCACTATGTTCAAGGCACTGCTGCTCAAGGCCTGCATATTCCAGTTTCGAAATCAATGGATATCGTCACGTACTCTGACGCTGACTGGGCGGGGTGCCCGGACACACGGCGTTCTACATCGGGCTACTGCATTTTCCTTGGTGATGCACTCGTGTCGTGGTCTTCCAAGCGGCAGCCAACTGTTTCACGATCGAGCGCTAAAGCGGAGTACAGGGCAGTCGCCAATGCCGTCTCGGAGTGCTGTTGGCTGCGACAGTTGCTGGGAGAGCTCTCGGTTCCTGTTGACAAGGCGACACTAGTGTACTGTGACAACATCTCGTCGGTGTATATGGCATCCAATCCAGTTCATCATCGCAGGACGAAGCATATCGAGTTGGACATACACTTCGTTCGCGAGAAGGTGGCGCTTGGGGAAGTTCGTGTTCTACATGTTCCTACAAGCCAACAATTTGCAGACATCATGACAAAGGGGCTACCAAGTTCAGTGTTCCAGGAATTTCGATCCAGTCTTGGCATCTCAGAGCGCGATGCTACGACTGCCCGGGGGTGTTGGCGACGTTGTAACGTCCCTGAAGACTTGCTCCACGATCCTACTTCCCTGGTCACGTTTAACGTCTGTTAGCCTAGTTTGTTAGGATAGCACTTGTGCTTGTACATGTATATAACTGAACACAGGAGATCAATACAATTAGCGTTGACACTCCAATCCTCCTTCAGAAACGGAGGAGCAGCAGCGGGAGCGGCAGCCCGCCCGCGTCGTCGGAGCTCCACCGCGCCGGGGAGAGGGAGGTGTCGTCGGCTCTATTTCCCTCTCCATCCGACGGGCCTCGCGAAGCCTCGGCGGCGCGAGTGGCGGGCAACGGCGGAGGAGCAGCGTGAGATCTTGAGCGCACGCAAGGTGGAGCCAAGGCGGCCCCTTCCTCCGCCGGCCTTCTCCCAGCGACAGCCGACGCGGAGGTGCAAGGGCCTCGCCGCCCCCCGCGCTCGGCGAGCTGGCAGCGGCTGCCCGGCGCGTGGATGGCGGAGGCAACTCGGCGGCGCAGGCGGCGCGTGCTGCACTGCAGGGCGAGCGGGGGTACACATCGACGAGCTGAGGACCTGGGCGAGCGCAGGTGCAGGCGGCGGCGGCGGCGAGATGCAGTGTATGTGCCTCCGATCCAGTGAAGCGGGCCTGGCGCAACGAGAAGGCCGCGCCGGAGATCCTTCGCTTCAACTCGCCCCTCGTCTCCCGCGTTCGCGAGCAGCTCCTTGAACGCCCTTTTGCTTCCTCTTCTCCTTCTCTGCGTTCCCTCTTGCTTGTGAATGTAGATGATTATGATGGAAACGAACTTCTTGTTTGATCTGTCGCTAGTGATGGGATCCAACTCCCAAAATATTTGGATGGGCGTGGCGGTCGGCGCCAGCGTGGACTGGAGGATTTGGGCGGCGCGGCGGCAGGGGACTGCACGAGGACTGCTGGGCGGGGGCCTGCGCGAGGGAGATGCAAAGGAACGCAGAAGAGCAGGTGGGCGGCGGCGGGAATTCCCAGCAGCATCGGGTGGAGCGGGGGCGCCGGCTCGGTTGGATCTCGGATGGAGGATAGTTTACCGGTTATTGTTGCAGCACATCCTCATTTACAGGGCAATTAAAACCTGTAAATTTATACAGGAGCTATTTTATAGGATGATTATAGGGGTAACCGCTGCACGTAGCCTCAGGACGTATGGGCGACGTGTGCGCAGCGACGCGGCCAGACCCTCTGAGGCGGCCGCCCTGCCCAGCCAGACGCCACCAGATGAGATTTCCGAGCCAGGAGCCGAGCCGCGCCAAGAGCCGAGCCAGGAGCCAAGCTGCGAGCCAACTACAAGCGCGGAGCTGCATGAGGACCCGGCTGGAGAAGCCAACAACCAGAGCTCGCTGGAGGCCCAGGAACAACATGTATCTGCACGAAAGAGGCCGCGAAACAGGCCCAACTTGGAAGAGGCCAAGGCGGCGACTGCTGCTTTTCTCGCGAGCGTAAGCCAGGCCCTGCAAACGCCGCTGGCCAACCTGCCTCCCAGGCGCTGCGCCACCCCGGCCATCACCGCAACGCCAACACGACGGAGCAGCCGCTGAACGCAAGCGTGCGACCATCCAAGAAGGGCGAAGTACTGGTGATGCGCAAGCTGGGACTATGCCCCCAGGATCAAGGCATATCCGACCAAGAACTAACCACGGTTTTCACTGGCCCTGTTGATCAGCACAGCTTGTTGGAGGCAGTGGCGGAGCCAGGATTAAAATGTACATATGGCGGACCTACTACTACTCAATCCTATAAAAATATAATATAATGAAAGATCACAATTCAACTAAAATATATATCTAATAATGTCCGATTATGAATAAATTTAGTCGCAATTGTATGAAAATATTATGCCATTAATTGGTCTGTTCTTGCCCTAACAGGGCTAAAAAAATCTATTTATGCTTACAACTGAAAACATTGAATGCCACATATATCATTTTTTGCAAATATGGTATAGCAACGTATGCAATTAGGTTGAATTAATAGACCCGTATTGTCTAATTCTATAATCTAACTCTCACCTTTTTTTTCTAATCCTGCTAGCATTTAAATTGCTGGCCCTGCTCCCCGTCCGCTGCCATCACACGTCTGGAGCGCGGCGCAGCCCAAAGGCCGGAGGGCAGCGACGAACCGACGCAAAGAAGAAGCCAAGGGGCAACTCGACGAACAGCGGCTGTGTTGTTTTCAGGTTCAAAACGTAGATGTATCATGTATTATTAGTTTCAAGTGTGGTGGGCTGGTTTAGTAAACGATGGGCTGATGGCCTAATTGTTAAAGGCCCAAAAGTAAAGTGAAGCGTTATCTTCTGGTCTTCTTCCTCCTCCAGAAACACCAGAACAGACCAAGCAGTTTCCATGGCGCACGAACTGCCGCCGGGGAGGGGAGTTGGGTTCGTCGGCCGACTGGTATGGCGGCCGCCATGGCTCGCCATACTGGTGGCTCCGCCACTGGTTGGAGGTACGAGCCATGGGCCTACAAGGACTCATGGATGATCTCTGAAGGAGTCGTACCAAGCGTGAAGACTACGAGTAGAGTACTGCAAGGACTCTTCTCGTTATGGAAACTAGTCGTATGACTTGTAAACTACTCGGATTGGCTTGTAAAGCACTCTACGAGTTGTAATAGGTTAGGATTCTACTCGGAACCGACCTTGTAACCCTGCTTGCCGTGTATATAAGGCTGGGCAGGGACCCCCTCCAAAGAAGACACATCCATCGAATACAAACCAACATACATGACGTAGGGTATTACGCTATCTCGGCGGCTCGAACCTGTCTAAAATCCTGAGTTGCTTGGCCTTTGCGTTCCTGATCTCGGCGAAACCCCACCTGAAACCTACTACCTCGCGGGATACCCCTCGGTAGGATCGACGGTAGAACACCGACACAGCTTCGCAGCGATCAGGGATGTCTTCCCGGCGGCACACGCACTCTCTGATGCGGACCTCATGGCTGTGGCCATGCAGGTGGGGGGTGGCATTAGCGTGTGCTGATGCTCAGGTTACCCCCCACCCACACGGTTGCCCTTGGTGTCCACGGATGATTGCCGGTGATTTCAACCTGATCCTCGATGCATCTGACAAGAACAACTCGAATCTGAATAGGCGAAACATGAACCGTTTCAGATGGTTCGTGGATCAAATGGAGCTCAAGGACATTCACCTGCATGGGCGTTTTTACACGTGGAGCAATGGGTGCGCTCGGCCCACCATGGAGAAGCTGGACAGGGTACTGGTCACGGTAGACTGGGAGCTAATGCACCCTTGGTGCCTGCTGCAGGCTTTGTCCTCGGACATGTCCGACCACTGCCCGCTACTACTGGCGACGAACGGCACCAGCAGGCCCAAGCGCCGCTTCCATTTTGAGAACTTCTGGGTAAAAATCCCGGGCTACCTTGAGGCAGTGGAGAAAGGATGGAGGTGCGCTGACAGTATTCGGGATCCTTTCGGAAGGATCGATCAGTTACTGCGCAACACGGCACGAGAATTGCAGAGCTGGAGTCAGCGAAGCATTGGCCAGATCAAAGAGCAGCTGCTGATGGCCAAAGAAATCATCTATCAGTTTGACCGAGCGGAAGAACTGCGTACTTTGACAGCCGATGAGATCACGTTGCGCCGGGACCTTAAATTCAAATGCCTCGGTCTGGCCTCTCTTGATCGCACAATAGCAAGGCTAAGGTCCAGAATCACCTACTTACAGGAAGGGGATGCGAACACGAAGCTATTCCATATGCAATCCAGCTTCAGGACTAGGAAGAAATTCATCGCTCAACCGGAAGGGGAGGACGGAGTGGCATTCGCTCACAGAGACAAAGAGACCCTGCTGTTCCAGTACTTCTCGCAGGTGCTTGGGCCTGAGCGCCCTGGGCATCCAGCAGCACAACCTGGAAGGGCTAGAACGGCCGTTTTCAGAAGACGAAGTGTGGCACACGCTCAAATCCTTGCCAAGGGACAAAGCACCCGGCCCGGACGGGTTCACAGTGGAGTTCTACAGCTCGGCGTGGTCAATCATCAAGCCAGAAATCATGGCCGCCTTCAACTCGATCTACAGAACCAACGGGGGACAACTGCATCGAGTCAACGGGGCCTTGATCACGCTACTGCCGAAGGGACAGGAACCGAGAACGCCTGGCGATTATAGGCCCATCAGTCTCATACACAGCTTCGCCAAGCTGGTCGCAAAGCTCCTGGCCAATAGGCTGTCGCCGGAGCTCGGAGCTCTCGTCGAGGTAAATCAGAGCGCGTTCATCAAGAAGAGGTCGATCCACGACAATTTCAAATTTGTAGAGTTGGCCGCCAAAACTCTGCACAGGAAGAAGAAGGCAGTCTTTGCTGTTAAAGCTTGATATTTCGAAAGCCTTCGACACCGTTCAATGGCCGTTTCTACTACAAGTGTTGCAGGCTTTTGGTTTCAGCGCCCGATGGCGTGACTGGATTTCCCTACTGGTATCCACCGCTTCTACATGGATCTTGCTCAACGGAGAACCTGGGCAGGTAATACACAATGCCAGGGGTTTACGGCAAGGCGATCCGTTGTCGCCCATGCTGTTCATCCTGCTCATGGAGGTTTTGCAGCGTCTGTTCAAGCAGGCCGTAGCCAGCGGCGTCCTCTCACCGTCCGCGAGCCTGGCAATTCACCATCAATGCTCGCTCTACGCCGACGACGTGGTACTCTTCATGTCCCCAACTATCCAAGATCTTGTCACCACGCGCGAAGTCCTATCCCTTTTCGGTCAGTGCTCAGGGTTGCACACCAGTTTGTCCAAGAGCCTGATAGCACCTATTGCCTGTTCCGAAGAGGACATAGATACAGCGAAGCAGATCTTGTCGCGTTTGCATTACGCATGCGTTGGCAGTGGCTCAAACGAACGGATGCCAACAGACCATGGAGGCATCTTGAGCTCGATTTCGGGAAGGACACAGCAGTCCAGGAGATGTTCCAAGCGTCCATCGACGTTCAGCTAGGGGACGGGTGCCTCGCTCTGTTATGGAAGGATCGGTGGTTCAGCGATTCCTCACCATGTCTGATAGCGCCGAATTTGTGCAAACTCGTGAGGCCGAAGGAGAGGAACCGCAGAACAGTGGTACATGCCACCCAGAACAAGAGGTGGATTGACGACATAGTTGGCCAATTAACGGTACCAGCAATCGTGCAGTACATCAAGCTCTGGAGGATGATAGAGGGCGAGGGGATACAACTGCAGCCAGGAACCGAGGACCTCGTTTCTTGGAGATGGTCGCCGTGCCAGACCTACACCGCCAGGTCAGCGTACAAGATGTTCTTCCAGGGCTCCACAAGATTTGCCGGTGCTCGCCCGATATGGAAAGCTTGGGCTCCCATGAAGGTGAAGTTCTTTGTCTGTTTGGCGGTGCGCAAGCGGATTTGGACGGCGGATCGCAGACACCGTCACGGCCTCCAGGAACCATCGGCGTGCAAGCTCTACGACCAAGAACGAGAGACGGCGGACCATCTGTTCGTGAATTGCAGCTTCTCGAAGCAGGTGTGGCACGCCGTGCTAACAACGCTGGGCCTGACCGTCACCTCGCCGACAGCAGACATGGAGATGATGGAATGGTGGCTATTACTGCGACAGGGGCTAGGCAAACTTAAGCGGCGAGGTCTCAATTCGGCATTCATGCTCGTAGCCTGGTGCATATGGAAAGAAAGGAATGGGAGGACCTTCGACTCGCGGCCAGCAAACAACGTAAATCGGGTCATAGCTATGATCCTGAATGAAGGACACCTCTGGGTTCAGGGGGGGCAAAATGGATGGCCGCACTGGGATGGCCGGCGGCGACGCTTTCTGGAAGCTTAGTCTAGGCAGCGTGTAGCCTCAGGTTGTTTCTTTGGCTGTATAGTCCGTTATGTGATCTGGTCTGGGTGCGTGCGCCAAATCCTTGGCCCGCGTTGTAACGAAAACTTTGCTTCTCTTCTTAATACAAAGATACGCAGCTCTCCTGCGTATTCTAGAAAAAAGATGATCTGCTTGATAAGACATGTCAGGTAAAAGCTCCTTGCTCAGCAGCATTCTATTCCAGTTTAGCAGAAGACAAAGATGATCTTGAAGTGAAGAAACCTACGGTAAGAGACAAACCGTACATATCAAAAGCAGAGAGAAGAAAATTGAAGGGCCAGTCAATTAGTGAAGTTGCTGCTTATTCCCAAAATGGTGAAGCTGTAGAAACACCAGGTGCTTCACAGCAAGAAAAAGGAAAGGCAAACACAAAGGCTGGTTGCATAGTAAGTGAGCCAGGTACTGCACAGCAAGGAAAAGGAAAGGCAAACACAAAGGCTACTGGTTCTTGTTGTGAAACACGTCGTCAACGGTTGGATCTTCTCTCTCACGCCTCTCACGACAAGCACACAAGAACAAGTATAAAGTAGACAAGAGACAATATAGGTGGAGCTTTTCTTTATTCCTCAAATCGATATATTACAATGGGGGTGCTCCTCCAATTATATAGTCCAAACTAAGGCTAAAGATTTTGGTAAGAGCCCACAAGCAACCGGACAAGGACTAGGACTTCTAGTCATCCTTTCCTTCTTAGAAAGTCCGGTTGTTTTACAACACTCCCCCTTGGGCGATTACCCCGAATGCATATACCTCATCAAAAACTCCATCCGAAAACCCAGTGGGAAAAACGGTTCTTAGAGAAAAGAGTACATATCAACCGCAATTGTATTGCACATGTTGCCTCGTCAAAAACCTTACGTGAGAAACCTTCAAGTAAAAACTCACAAAGGGAAAAAGATTACAACATTAAACCTTCTGGTTATACACAATTCTATATATACTATTCTTCATGAATAGTGATGAATCTTCAAGATTAATGCATGAACTTCATGATTCTTGCATTAATGATCTTAAATAATCAAGTGGTATACCTTTATGGTAAATTCAAAAATTAATCATCAAGTTGATTCCTTCCGAGTAACAACATGATAAAAAATATGCTCCCCCTCATGTCGACATCCTTTAAACTTCAGTGTTCAATAATGTCTTAGTTACATTCTACATAAATGTGTATAAGTACAATAATTAGTCCTTCAAAGACTTAACTATGATAAAGAGCAATGCTTCAAGCATTAATAACCACTTATTAATTGTGCAACACAAAATAAACTTTATCCTTTCAGAGGAATATGGGGCTAATAAGTTTCAATTCACATATCTTCTAGATATTTTATATCAAACTTTAATATTCAAATTTGAAATAATAGCAACTCTATCTAAGTGGATTCTATTTTATAACCAATGATCTATTCACTAGATCTTCAAAGATGGCTTATTCCACTATAGATAAATCAGTCTTCACTTTGGCATTTGAGGGGATAATTCAAATTGCCAATCACCAATATACCTTCGGTGGTATGTGAGAATACTTACTATCAATACTAGATAGCTATGCATAAGTGCTTAAATGGTACATTCAGGATCATATGATGTTCACTTCATTCTTAATTTATTTGGGTCTGTATAAAGTTAATTCATATCTTCAAGATTATTGGTGTTCATTCAGGAAATGATTGATAAGTCATTCATTGACTATATCCTTCAAGGATTTTGTAATTCTACAAGAATAGTATTTCTCTTATGTGAGAAATCCTCTCATGCAAAAGAGAAGTGATTTACATGATCCTTTTAACTTGAGTTCTTCAATGAACCATTTTAAAAGTGTTATTCACAATAAGTCATTCTATGACTTTATTTCCTTCGAGGATTTAACTATTCTAGAGATTTTAATATTCATTCAGAAATATTATCTACCTTAGACATTTAATACTTAGTATGTGTAACACCCCGTCTTTTTAAGTGCATTTAAAAATATGCATTTTCTATAATTTTCCTTAATTAAATATATTTCTTTTCTCTTGAATATTCAAAATACATTTTAATAATAAAGCTATGCATTTAATCTTGACATGAGTGATGCATTTTGAATGCCTTAGAACCTCCTTCAAATCTTAAGAGAATTCGAATTCGAATTCGAATTCAAATCCCTTGAAAAATAAATAGAAAACTTTCTTAAACGATTGTTGAGCCAGGATTCTAACTTCAGCCCATCCTTAAAGTTCACAAAACCCCCCTGAACTTCCCCCTCACCCGCTTCTTCTCCCTCTTTCTCTTTCTTCTCCCCACCGGCCGGCCAGCCCACGCTCCCCTCCTTCCGCGGCCCAACTCAGCCCCTTTCCCCTGCCGGCCCGCACACCCCATCCACCTCCTCCTAGCCCAGCAGGCTGCAGCCCGCTCGTGCTCCCTCCACCACGGCCCACGGCCGCGTGGCCCAGCTCGGCAGCCTCCAGGCTGGCCGCGCGCGCCCGCTCGTGCTCCCTCCACCACGGCCCACGGCCGCGTGGCCCAGCTCGGCAGCCTCCAGGCTGGCCGCGCGCGCGCCGCTCCCGCAGGCCGCGGCCACGAATGGCCCGCGCGCGCGCCAGCAGGCCTGCGGCCCAGCTCCTCCGCGCGACCAAGCAGCCCAGCTCGCCGTGACCTCCCTGGCCCACGCGCGCGCCACACCCTCCCCGCCAGCAGGCTGCCAGACTGCGGCCCAGCCTCCGCACGCCTGCGGCCCACTTCCCCTCCCTTCCTCCGCGGCCCAGCACGCCGGCGCCTCCCGCCTTGCGGCCCAGCCGCGCGTGCCCGCTTGGCCCACGCGCGCGGCCCACGGCCCAGCGGCGCCCCTTCGCTTCCCCGGTAAACCTAACGCCAGAAGCGCCGCCGCCGCCTCCATTGTTCCGCCGCCGGCGCCGCCGCCGCCGCTTAGCGCCGCCGCTCCAGCTCGCCGTGCGCCGCCAAACCTCGTCGCCAAGGTAGCCCTCCCTCTCCTCTACCCATTTTTGCCCTCATCTTTCTCTCCCGCCACCGAGTTGCACCGCGCCGCCTCCTCTCTCCACCTTGCCTACACGGCACCGCCGCCACCTCCCTCTGCTATGCCGAGCCAAGAGCCGGACCGCTCGCCTGCTGCCACGCGGCCGTGCCACGGTGACGCTCCACCCCTCGCGCGCCACGCTACCCCCCTGCCTGCTACTGGCGCAGCTGCTCCCGCTCGCCCCGCGGCCACGCCGCTGGCTTGCTGACGCCAGCGCCCGGCTCCTAGCTTCGCATAGCCTTGCTCGCTTCGCGTAGGAACGACGCCAACGCTCAACGCTTGCAGTGCCTGGCCCTGCCGCTGCCCGCCACGTCGTCCTACCGTTGCTCCGCGTAGAACGAACGCAGCCAGCGCCTGCGTCCCTTCCTGCCGCGCCTATAAAAGGCCATGAAGGCCTTCGCCTTCAGGCATACGCGCGCGCGGAGAGCTGAAGGCTCAGCTCTCTGCATGCACGAGAGCTCCAGCTCTCCGTCACACATGCACAAGAATTCACCCCGCAATGAGGTAGCGCTGCCCATGTGCACGTAGGAAAGGTGCGCCAACTGCTGCTCTGCTCTGTTCCCGGGTACGCTCGGAAACAGTCCAACCAGCGGCGTAGCTTTAGTCATACCACACTGCCCACGTACACGTAGGAAAAAAGTGCGCCAACTGCTGCTCTGCTCTGCTCTTGGGTACGCCCGGAACAGTCTAACCAGCGGCGTAGCTTTAGCCATTTCGTCCGGCATTGTGGACGATGCCAATTCGGCTGGCCGCGCAATGCCTGACCCCTCGCCGCTAAACCCCATCGCAGCTCGCCGTTTCACAACCCTAGCCGAGATGCTGCCCGATTCTCAAGTTTCCAGTCCAGTCGACCCTAGCCGAGATGCTGCCCGATCCGAGTTTTCCAGCCCAGTCTACCCTAGCCGTTGTAATGCGCGACCGAAACCCTGATCCTAGCCCCGCCTAGCAGTTGCGCTGCACAAATCCAAACCCCAGATATCTCCCGGTACAGCCGTTATGCCGCCCGACCAAAAACCCCGGCTGCTAAACCCTAGCCCCATATAGCTGTTGCGCCGCCCAAATAAAACCCCGCAGCTATACTGCCGACCAAAAATCCCTAGTATTAGTAAAACCCTAGGTAAAACCTAGCCCTTATGCTGCCCGACCCAAAAATCCCAGATACTAGCAAACCCTAGCCGTCATGCCGCCCATAATATTCCCAGAAAATTATATTAATAATTTTCCTGAATATTATTAGAAATCCAATCCAATATCCTTAATTATTTAGAAATCTATTTCTAAATAATTGATATATTATTCAGAAATTATTTAGATATCCAGTAATTCCCAGAATAATTATCCCTAGCTCTTCCTCCCACACTTAGAAGCCATCCTCACCAGCTAAACCCCTCCTAAGCCCCATCACCCTGCCCATTAATTATTATTAAATAATTAATGGATAATCCATCAACAAATCCATCCGGATCCGTAGGTACGTTCCGGAATATCTATCTTCCATTTCTCTTTCTAATCTATAGCATTGATTGATGTATTGATGTCATTTTATGTGTTTTATTGTTCGATAGCCTGACCGGGCCCGACGAGACGCCGAAGCTCCAGAAGGCCCGAAGCCCCGCCCGGTCAACATACGTTCTACGCCCACGTACGGAACGTCTAAGGACCGACAATGAAGGCAAGTCTCACCAATAATATCACCCCCCCCCCCTCCACTAAACGTTTACATTATGTGCCGCATAAGCTACGGGGGGCATGACCTGAGGGTATGCCCAACATCGCCGTAGTATAGGATGCTTTAAGATTGGGAGTGGAAGGAAGATCCCAATGAAGGGGATTCTGTCCTAAGAGCCGCTCTGATCTCAGCTAAGGACCGGTTCATGGGAGAGTCTTTCTAGTGCCTAGTACAACCCCGCATGCCAAAAAGGCACAGCCTACGGGAGTGCCTATTTATGTGAGGCCTTGATTCACACCCCACCAGCGGAACTTAGTAACCCAGCCCAAGGAGCCGTATGATTGGTGCAGAGTGCCGACCGGCGAACTGGGTAGCGCCTAGTGCCGAGTCGGGCACGCACAAAGTCGGGAACAGGTATGCTGGAGACAGCCCCAGGCAGAGGACTGGGACTGGGCGGCACGGGTCGACTAGGATACAGGGTCGGAGACCCTGAGGGCCGAGGGCCCTAACTAATGCGCTCACAGACCCGGGTCGACATCCGCGAGGCGGATGATTAGTGGCCCCTGCTTAGCCCCCAGTATTACCTGTGGCTGGACCTAGGGAATGCTGACCAGCGATGGTCACCGGTGGGTACGAGTCTCGTAGGGCAGTACCTGCCTTGACGAAGGTAGGGACTGACTGAATGCGGGGTAGATAAGTACGACCTCTGCAGAGTATAAAATCTATCTTGATAGCCGTGACTCCGGAATGAGTCCACTTAGTCAAAGCCCCCACTGATTAGATTTATTTTTATTGCGTGGAGAACCCGGACGGCAGGAGCGCCGATGACTGGGTTCTGGGGTTAATGTCGGGACTGGCAGGGAGGAAGTGCCCCTCCAGGCCCCACATTTATATTCTTTTAATTTAATTTATTATATTATTGAATTTGTGAGATTTGCTAGGTATTCTTTTCAGAATACTCACCCTTGCTTTCATTGTCATACAGGGTTAAGTTCCAGGGCGATATGGTGCTGCCACCCACCCCGGTGGCGAACGAGTGCCCGCCGCCCTCCGCTAGCTAAATCGGTGCAAATATTTAACTTATACGTTATTTACCGCTTCTGACACTAATCTGTGTCGAAATCCGTATCAGCGTACTGATCCAGGGACTAATACGGGTGATCGAGGGACGTCCTGGCCAAGGGGTCCCCACAGGGTGGTATCAGAGCCGTAAATAAATTCTTAGCACCATATAAGACGGCCCATACGCATTAGGAAGCCTGAAACCTTCTACTCTTTTCATATTTTTCAAAATTGTCGGAAAAATCCTTATTTCGTGCCCTGAATTCCCCTTACCTCGTGCTTAACGCCAAATGTTACTCTGACAGGTATGGATCATGATAATGAAGTTTGAAAGATGATCCGTAATATGGAAATTATGAGATGAAGATTTGCCGAAAAGCAAATGCTGCCGCAGTAACTAGAAATTGAGTTAAGATAATAATGAACTTTCTATTGGAAATAAGCCTATGACTTTATAGTAACGTACTTTTGATTTAATAATGTTTGACTAAGCCCCGGATAATAGTTCTCCCCTTTCCATATAATAGATATGGATTTGATTGATAGTTGATTGTAGAAATGCGTGGATAGAACCACTCTTTCCTTAAAACCTAAGGATTATCCATAGCCCTTGTCCCTCTAACGCCGTCAATTCAAGCCGAGGTTCAGAAATGAAGAAAATCTCTGGAAAATAATTTTGCATGTCTGATATGGAATACGAAGTCTAATCCTCTAAGCGGGGTAGATTCCGAAATCATCAAGACATTATACTCAGAAAACCGCAGGAAATCGGTCAATGTAAACCATAACATATAGCTCTCAGTCAATATAGAATAATCACAGGAATAGTATAAACCGAGTTTATACTACGAATGTGACAAGAATTGAATCCCTGAGTAAAATCTTGGAGCAGAAATCCGTGAAAGCTGAAGAAACCAATAAGGAAGATGTAAGGATTTCCGTTAGAAATCCCAACCCGTAAATCCTATAATCCTTGAATCCACCACCGACAAATAAACGTCTACTTCTATCAATACCAAGGTCAACCCCATCCACCTAAGTACTTCTGGATTGACCGACATCATCGGGGCTGACAATATTTGTATGTTCCCGAAATCTCTGTCACCCTCTTTCCCTTGATTTCCCTCAGCTTCTAGAAAATTCATGTTCATCAACCCCATACCTTGAGAATCTCAACACCGCTTTCATCCCGCCCACTTTCATGAAGATTTTCACAGGAATACCCAAATCCCCGCCTATCCTTCAACACACTTCCTGATGAAACCAAAACCACCAATCGTCTCTACCAACTCGTCAATAGCCTTCCCAAAAATCCAATCTTCTCTCACCCGAGAACTAGCTAAGTCTACTCCCTCGCAAATGCCGACGCACCAAGTACGTCGACAATCCTTTCCAATCGGGCCACACCGTACAATTTTCCCCGGGAAATCTCCGTCCATCCCCCCCCCCCCCTCCACACTGACAATACTAGAGAAGTCTGTACATTTCTCTCTCTAGTAAACATTTAATATCCGACCCATCACCCCCTAGACGAGTCAACCAACCACAATCCTTGACTCGGTCCATTCTTCCAGAACTAAAAAGAAACCTCGTACATTCATCACCCCGACCTCCCACTTCACTCCATATACTCCCTCCCAAAATATTCCGAGAAATCTGCCTCCTAACCAAACCGATACTCTGCCGAAATACCTTGGCCACCACAAGAATCCACAAACTCTTCCTTAACAGAGAATTATCCTGCTTCCTGGCAGATCATTGAGACATGCAAGCTTATCTAAGCCTGCCCCTCAATCGTCATCTATCCATGAGAACCTCACCACCATCCCGAGAATATTCCCCATCCCAACTTGATAATCATAGTCCTTCACCCGTCTATTCTCCGCCACTAGAAATAAACAACTCTAGTTCTCATAAATCACTGAGGCATGCAAGTTTCTTTAAGAAACATGCTCCTCAGTCACATCCTTTCCCTTTGTAACCCAGAATTCCGTAGACCGTCCCTAAGAATCGCCCCGTCACTATTTCTGGCAACTGCCACCACTCAACCATCTTCTCTTAGCCACCATAAACTACCCGAAGATATGTCTCAGACAAACCACCTGTCGTCTTGAGCCTCGCCATGACCGTCACCATACTCCAAAGGGAAACACGTTTTCCGGTGTCCAGATAGACCATCTCATCATATCCCATCAAAAGAATGATTGAACCCGACTTTTCCTTAGAGCAACCCTTCCAGCCTGACAGCCCGGAAACAAACCACTCAACCCTAGCAACTTCCCTAGAGATTCCAAGACAACCTTCTCCGGATAGAAGAAACATAAGGAATGAATCTTAGTGGAATAATTAGGTGATCTGACAGAAGAATCACCACAAAAAATTTGGAAACCAAAGTTCCACTAAGAATGGTTAGTAACCCACCAACCCAGAGGCCACACCCACCTATCCAAGAGGAGACACTTCTCAATCCAGAAGAATCACCATACCAAATTTTCTGGTAAGAAGTGATCACCCAAGTTTTCTACCCTAGATTCCTTTCTCCCCGTCTGGTAACCCCGAAACAATTACCAGATTTCTTGTAAACCCGGCTATAACCTTCCCCGAACCTAGACGAAGCAAGGTTACCCAGAAGAAAGCCACGACCAAGATAGTTGAATAATGAAGAATAGGACATTTAAAGGAGTAGTGATAGTTGAATAATGAAGAATAGGACATTTAAAGGAGTAGTAAGATCAAACATGGACGTATCCAAGTAAAGGAAGACTTGGATAAGAGGTCTAAGCAGAAACCCCGAGTAGATATGAAAATTCGAGATCTTCATTTCAATTCTAAGAAATCTAATCGGAAGAAAAATCTCGGATTAAGATAAAGAAAATTCTGAGTTGATCCTTTTAAGTGGGATATTTTAAGTGGGATAGTAACCCAAACAAAGGAAAAGGTAACAAAGGAAAAGGTTTTTGACCTCAAGAACTTGAGGATTAAAACAACTCAGGAAAAGTATTTCATCGAGTCACCCCAGGTCCGGCAGAAATTAATTGGATACATTCGGGAGTAATGGAAGTAAGCATCGACAATCGTACTCCCACACCTGGAAATGAGAAATAAGTGGTTATAAAGAGAAGAATTTCTAAAGATTAAAAGGGAGAAGAAATCCTTTTTAATAAATATTGGAAATCCTCACCGACGCCATAAATTAGTAAAACGTTAGGAGAAAACCCTAGACTTTCTTTCTAGCCCTAAATCTCGGGACGAGATTTCTTTAAGTGGGGTAGCCCTGTAACACCCCGTCTTTTTAAGTGCATTTAAAAATATGCATTTTCTATAATTTTCCTTAATTAAATATATTTCTTTTCTCTTAATTAAATATATTTCTTTTCTCTTGAATATTTCTTTAATAATAAAGCTATGCATTTAATCTTGACATGAGTGATGCATTTTGAATGCCTTAGAACCTCCTTCAAACTTAAGAGAATTCGAATTCGAATTCAAATCCCTTGAAAAATAAATAGAAAACTTTCTTAAACGATTGTTGGGCCAGGATTCTAACTTCAGCCCATCCTTAAAGTTCACAAAACCCTCCCTGAACTTCCCCCTCACCCGCTTCTTCTCCCTCTTTCTCTTTCTTCTCCCCCCCCGGCCGGCCAGCCCACGCTCCCCTCCTTCCGCGGCCCAACTCAGCCCCCTTCCCCTGCCGGCCCGCACACCCCATCCACCTCCTCCTAGCCCAGCAGGCTGCAGCCCGCTCGTGCTCCCTCCACCACGGCCCACGGCCGCGCGGCCCAGCTCGGCAGCCTCCAGGCTGGCCGCGCGCGCGCCGCTCCCGCAGGCCGCGGCCACGAATGGCCCGCGCGCGCGCCAGCAGGCCTGCGGCCCAGCTCCTCCGCGTGACCAAGCGGCCCAGCTCGCCGCGGCCTCCTTGGCCCACGCGCGCGCCACACCATCCCCGCCAGCAGGCTGCCAGACCGCGGCCCAGCCTCCGCGTGCCTGCGGCCCACTTCCCCTCCCTTCCTCCGCGGCCCAGCACGCCGGCGCCTCCCGCCTTGCGGCCCAGCCGCGCGTGCCCGCTTGGCCCACGCGCGCGGCCCACGGCCCAGCGGCGCCCCATTCGCTTCCCCGGTAAACCTAACGCGAGAAGCGCCGCTGCCGCCTCCATTGTTCTGCCGCCGGCGCCGCCGCCGCCGCTCCAGCTCGCCGCGCGCCGCCAAACCTCGTCGCCAAGGTAGCCCTCTCTCTCCTCTACCCATTTTTGCCCTCATCTTTCTCTCCCGCCACCGCGTTGCACCGCGCCGCCTCCTCTCTCCACCTTGCCTACAAGGCACCGCCGCCACCTCCCTCTGCTATGCCGAGCCAAGAGCCGGACCGCTCGCCTGCTGCCACGTGGCCGTGCCACGGTGGTGCTCCACCCCTCGCGCGCCACGCTACCCCCTGCCTGCTACTAGGCGCAGCTGCTCCCGCTCGCCCCGCGGCCACGCCGCTGGCTTGCTGACGCCAGCGCCCGGCTCCTAGCTTCGCATAGCCTTGCTCGCTTCGCGTAGGAACGACGCCAACGATCAACGCCTGCAGCGCCTGGCCCTGCCGCTGCCCGCCACGTCGTCCTACCGTTGCTCCGCGTAGAACGAACGCAGCCAGCGCCTGCGTCCCTTCCTGCCACGCCTATAAAAGGCCATGAAGGCCTTCGCCTTCAGGCATACGCGCGCGCGGAGAGCTGAAGGCTCAGCTCTCTGCATGCACGAGAGCTCCAGCTCTCCGTCACACATGCACAAGAATTCACCCCGCAATGCGGTAGCGCTGCCCACGTGCACGTAGGAAAGGTACGCCAACTGCTGCTTGGCTCTGTTCCCGGGTACGCTCGGAAACAGTCCAACCAGCGCCGTAGCTTTAGTCATACCACACTGCCCACGTACACGTAGGAAAAAGGTGCGCCAACTGCTGCTCTGCTCTGCTCTCGGGTACGCCCGGAACAGTCTAACCAGCGGCGTAGCTTTGGCCATTTCGCCCGGCATTGTGGACGATGCCAATTCGGCTGGCCGCGCAATGCCCGACCCCCCGCCGCTAAACCCCATCGCAGCTCGACGTTTCGCAACCCTAGCCGAGATGTTGCCCGATTCTCAAGTTTCCAGTCCAGTCCACCCTAGCCGAGATGCTGCCTGATTCGAGTTTTCCAGCCCAGTCCACCCTAGCCGTTATAATGCCCGACCGAAACCCTGATCCTAGCCCCGCCTAGCAGTTGCGCTGCCCAAATCCAAACCCCAGATATCTCCCGGTACAGCCGTTATGCCGCCCGACCAAAACCCCGGCTGCTAAACCCTAGCCCCATATAGCCGTTGTGCCGCCCAAATAAAACCCCGCAGTTATACTGCCGACCAAAAATCCCTAGTATTAGTAAAACCCTAGGTAAAACCTAGCCCTTATGTTGCCCGACCAAAAATCCCAGATACTAGCAAACCCTAGCCGTCTTGCCGCCCATAATATTCCCGGAAAATTATATTAATAATTTTCCTAAATATTATTAGAAATCCAATCCAATATCCTTAATTATTTAGAAATCTATTTCTAAATAATTGATATAATTATTCGGGAATTATTTAGATATCCAGTAATTCCCAGAATAATTATCCCTAGCTCTTCCTCCCACACTTGGAAGCCATCTCACCAGCTAAACCCCTCCTAAGCCCCATCACCCAGCCCATAATGGATAATCCATCAAGAAATCCATCCGGATCCATAGGTACGTTCCGGAATATCTATCTTCCATTTCTCTTTCTAATCTATAGGCATTGATTGATGTATTGATGTTATTTTATGTGTTTCATTGTTCGATAGCCTGACCGAGCCCGACGAGATGCCGGAGCTCCAGAAGGCCCGAAGCCCCGCCCGGTCAACATACGGTCTACGCCCACGTACGGAACGTCTAAGGACCGACAATGAAGGCAAGTCTCACCAATAATATCACCCCCCTCCACTAAACTTTACATTATGTGCCGCATAAGCTACGGGGGGCATGACCTGAGGGTATGCCCAGCATCGCCGTAGTATAGGATGCTTTAAGATTGGGAGTGGAAGGAAGATCCCAAGGAAGGGGATTCTGTCCTAAGAGCCGCTCTGATCTCAGCTAAGGACCGGTTCATGGGAGAGTCTTTCTAGTGCCTAGTACAACCCCGCATGCCAAAAAGGCACAGCCTACGGGAGTGCCTATTTATGTGAGGCCTTGATTCACACCCCACCAGCGGAACTTAGTAACCCAGCCCAAGGAGCCGTATGATTGGTGCAGAGTGCCGATCGGCGAACTGGGTAGCGCCTCGTGGCGAGTCGGGCACGTACCAAGTCGGGAACAGGTATGCTGGAGACAGCCCCAGGCAGAGGACTGGGACTGGGCGGCACGGGTCGACTAGGATACAGGGTCGGAGACCCTAAGGGCCGAGGGCCCTAACTAATGCGCTCACAGACCCGGGTCGACATCCGCGAGGCGGATGATTAGTGGCCCCTGCTTAGCCCCCAGTATTACCTGTGGCTGGACCTAGGGAATGCTGACCAGCGATGGTCACCGGTGGGTACGAGTCTCGTAGGGCAATACCTGCCTTGACAAAGGTAGGGACTGACCGAATGTGGGGTAGATAAGTACGACCTCTGCAGAGTATAAAATCTATCTTGATAGTCGTGACTCCGGAATGAGTCCACTTAGTCAAAGCCCCCACTGATTAGATTTATTTTTATTGCGTGGAGAACCCGGACGGCAGGAGCGCCGATGACTGGGTTCTGGGGTTAATGTCGGGACTGGCAGGGAGGAAATGCCCCTCCAGGCCCCACATTTATATTCTTTTAATTTAATTTATTATATTATTGAATTTGTGAGATTTGTTGGGTATTCTTTTCAGAATACTCACCCTTGCTTTCATTGTCATACAGGGTTAAGTTCCAGGGCGATATGGTGCTGCCACCCACCCCGGTGGCGAACGAGTGCCCGCCGCCCTCCGCTAGCTAAATCGGTGCAAATATTTAACTTATACGTTATTTACCGCTTCTGACACTAATCTGTGTCGAAATCCGTATCAGCATACTGATCCAGGGACTGATACGGGTGATCGAGGGACGTCCTGGCCAAGGGGTCCCCACAGTATGAGATTTAATTTTAATTCTTTCGAGTAATGATGATTCCTTCAAGGATCACCTATGGATTTTCCGAATCCATCAATTAACTGCATAATATTTAATTTATTCTTTCCATTTGCCAGATAAGTAGCAGAATATTCATTCATACATAATGGGAGTTTGTTAGTCTTTTGAAAAACCTATAAACCATATCATTTCACCATATCATTATTTCATAATGACTTATGTAACTTGAACTTGCAAGTTCAAGTATATTCTTAATGATTTTACCTCAATTGCATTTTTTCATTGACCCGATATGAGCGCTTCATGCGACTCTGCCATGGACTTTATTTGTGGATCTCTGTTCTCGTTTAGAGAAACATTGCAATGATAGAGGTAATATTGTCGACATTCATTCTATTTCTCCCATATCTTCAGGATAAGACTATGATATAGTCAAATAATATCTGCTATCCCAACACAAAACAGCGTGCGCGCTTTGTAGTGTTAGGCTTTCATCTTCATGATGACCATTCTTAATTTGTGAGGTATTTGACCATGATGGTCTTCTTTCCGAAGTTCTATGGAGGTTTCAGTAAAATTTGTATGACAAGTTCATTTAATCCAAAACCAACAGGCGTCCCTGTAGATTTTAAATTAATGATCAAGTCATTTGCCATGGTGAGTATATTATTAAATACCCGGGATATACCACACATAGCATTATGTTTACTACAAGTAAACTTAACTTCTGGTTAATAACTTCAGGTTGTTTCTCCTAATCTCCAGTTTCCCATTTGTGAGTATTCATTATGTGCACATTCTCAATGGGATAAAATCCTATAAATAGTTTCACTTCAACTGTGTTTCCACATCAGGTGGTGCCCTTCATAGGCTTCCTCACATTTAAATATTCTTGCATTATACTCAGCTTCATGCGAGTATGATTTAGTGCGTGTTTTTATTCGTGCTTCAAGCTTTCAAGAATATTTTATGAAGATCATTATTCCATTCAATACAAGGCATTCATATAGGCTTTCTCTCCCCCTAATGCCGGTATTACATCTTCATAAATAATAGCATACTTTCAGTAATATCCCCATGAGCTTTACATAATGGAATTTCATATCCATATTTTTAAACTTCAAGTTAATACCCATGTATGCCAATATGGTGAAATTAATAATTTTCACGCACCTAATTTCAAAATTTAGGGGTTATTTGTTATGCAGTGAGCTAGACTTTATTTGTATATTATGCAATTTGGTATGTTCTGCATACCTACAAATTTGCAGTTCTAAAAATCTACAAGACTATTTTATTGTCTAACTTCTTTATTTAGCCTAAAATATTTCAATTCAAATACTCATATGATATACTATAAGTAATTTAGAAAAATAAACTTCATGTTTATAGTTTGCAACATTAAATCTACTCAAAATTTCTTTTAATTGCTTATTCATTCAAGAATTCCATATATGCCTTAAGATTTTGAACCCATAAATACGAAATAGTTTTCCACACAATGGACTAGCAGGTCCATCTTTTATTTGTTCGCAAACTCATTCTAATTGAGTTAACCAATTTCTAATTGATTGAATAAAATCAGTATTGTCCCGATTTCAAATTGGTTTGCTCCCCCTGATCTCAACCTACTTGATTAGAGATAATATGATGACTACTAGTCACATTATACATCTGCATGAAATGCACAAATTGAATCAGCATGCAAGCTGATTGTGATAGTGTGTGGTGATGACTTGCTGATCATCTCGACGGTGAGAGCTACTACTCAACAGGAGAAGCTTGAGTATATGTATAGCATGCGAGCTAATACAAGAAAACAACAGTATTGTGGCTTCTAGCCAACATAAAGCGGATTTTTAGTATAATACCCATGCAAAGGCTAATAAATAATGTAGTAACATGCAGGTTAGTCATTCTTAGTGACAAGTGGTATATATGGATTACGAAGGCTATGTGCAGAGCTACAGACTTAGTCATTATAATGACCACACCTACAGGCCAACTTGCGCGTTGGTTTGTCCATCAATCTAACAGGATGCAGCTCTAAACCAACAATACTACAAGATTATGGATATGCCTATTAGATTTTTCAAGTTTATCCATGCCTCTAATACCCTATTTTCTACCCTTTTTCATATCATAGATGCACTTCAGGGATGTTATGCTTCAAGCATCATCTATGAGTTATTTCAAATATACCATAGAATTAAATTATACTGGTAGTATATATAGAGAATGATTGAAATCCACATAGTTGTACCATTCAATGTACAATAATATGGCTTGGGTTGAATAAACTTCAAGTTACAAGGCTTATGTATTTTAGTACATAATTGAGTAATATACAATTTCTAGACTAGATTGAATCTTCTGAGTTCAATTAAAAAGCATGTACATTACTAGTTAATGTGCTTCATAAAAATTCAGTTTTCGTTCTACCTTCATGGTAGAAATGCACAATAACCGTAACCTTCATGGTTATTTGAGGCTTTTAGTGGAAAATATGTTTCAAATAATTATCAAATAGGCAATTCAAAGCAATATTCAGCATGTAATTCTTTATTTATTTCATGAGATTAAAGTTATTACTTCAGGTAAAAATTGCTACAAGCAAGTGGGCATAAGATAAGGTGAGAAAAACCTATACAGAGGTAAGAAACACTAATATATTCAATTTGCCCTTCTATTCTGGGAAATATCTTAAAATTTTGCTAAACTTCTAGTATGGAGCAAAAAGTAATTGTTCTCTCTTCGTGAGCATAACCAAATTCTTCATGAATATAATTAATAATGAACCTTATGTAGAAATTCTATTTATGTATGGTTAAGGGGTGAGTATGAAACTTATTTGTTCCAATGCATCTCCCCCTGATCCTAACATCACTTCAAGAATGTATCTTATTTTCCTTCCAATTCTATAATTTATGCATCACATAAAAATATTTTCTATATTGAGTTTATGCGTATTCTTCTTGAATTGCAAAAATACCTACGTGGCAAATAATGTGATTCTTCAAGAAAACACATAAATTTTGTATAACTTCATGTTATTTATAAACTCAAATAGTTGGCATACAACTTACGAATTTACTGCTATTGTAAAATCATAATGCCATGTTGGAAGAAAAATACGTTGTTTCACATGGACAAAATAACTTTCAAAGTTATATAGCATTTCTTCTTAAAATTATACATTACTATACTTTAAACCAATGATAAAAATTTCTTCTAGAAATAGTGGACTTCATGTCACTTCCTACATTATTCATGCAATTGCTACAAGCACACTTCATGTGTTTAAATGCATGAAACAAGTGCAAAATTAATTAAGGTTGGTTAATCTATTCAATATATTTGTTATTTTCCCAGAATTTGTAAAAATTATGCCACATTTATCACTGCTAGGAAAAAAAATGACACTCTCAGGGGTGTAACATGTCTAAGGTTCTTCAAGATTTGAGAGAGGTGATAAACCTAAAACCATTTTCTATGATTAAAGGTAAAGTTCTAGCCACTTCAGGGATTAATGGTTCAAAATTTCTGAAATATATATATGTCCATTAAACATGCTACAAAAAGATAAGTATGAGCCTCAAAGGAGTTTTAAGATTTAGAGAGCTCATATACCTAAAACCATGTTTCTATGGTTAAAGTCACTTTTACTGAAGTTTATGTGCAATTATGACAATATACACAACAGCAGTAAATGAAAAAAAAATATATTAATCAGATTGATCAAACAGGAAACACGAATAACCCATGTATCTTCTACTAGAAAAAAAATGAGCCTTAATTCCATACATAACAGGATCTAAACTTCAGGTTTTCTGAATTTTTATGAGAACCTGGGATTCATCCGGGCAACGCATCTCGTGGCCGAGAGTTCATCTCCGGGCGCGATTCGACTTCGGGCGATGTGAGTTGGACACTGCCTCGACTTCGAGCAACGTTGTACGAGGGGCTCGGCTACGGACATTATACGGCTTCTGGCGCAGCTTCAGGCAGCGTACGGCTTGCAAGCCGCAAAGACAGCGACGACGCGGTGGTTGTTGCTGGCTCGCGTGCAGGCGAGTCCGGCGGCAGTGGTGATTCGCGTGCATGCGGGGGCCGGTGAGACCGATACGTGTGTATGCGGGCCGATGTTGCACCTTCAAGCATGGCGGTGGCAAGCGTGTTCAGGTGAGCTGCTGCAGTACCAGAGTAAAGTACGGACCAAGCCGTGTGCTGGGTGGTGCCGGTGCCGATTTCAGATCGCATGTGTTCCATGACACGGTGGCCAAGCTAGTGTACGACCTAGCGAGTTCGGTGAACGGAGATCAAGGTTTGGTAGAAGCTACTAGCTTGGCAAGATCCTCGACGAGTCGACGTGCTGGCCAATAATAATTTTGCTGCAGGCGCTGTGACAAACAAAACCGGTGGCGTGTGAGCCGTGGCTGTGCATCCTCAGGACGCACAGTGCAAAGATTCGACGATGTCCAGCCCAAAGTTGTCGCTGACTTCGCG
The DNA here is from genome assembly GCA_015476505.1 of Urochloa ruziziensis. NCBI lineage: Eukaryota > Viridiplantae > Streptophyta > Magnoliopsida > Poales > Poaceae > Urochloa > Urochloa ruziziensis. The sequence goes on along the minus strand of CM027120.1, from coordinate 1,416,082 downwards.
TCAGTAACGTTCAAGCATGGCATCGTGGTAGCACCACCGTTCAGGTCATGCTAGATGTGTATGTTACGTGATGGTTATAGACCAATCGAATGCATGCGTGTAGCTTCAGGCTTGCATGATTCAGTTCATGGGATCGATGACTTCCTTGTTATTCTTTTTTGGGTTCAACGAGACACATACAAGCGCGTCAGAGCAAGGTCACGCACATGCTCCTCGGTTGGGTACTGGCCTTCGTGGCCGATCAGATAGTAGATTGGAAAACGAATTACCGACTCAAACGCCAGATCACAATCTAATCTACTACGATTTCAACAATTCATACCTTGTATTGCTCGTATGATGCCAATTGATCTACTCCACTTGCCGCGTAAGGCAGTTATCTGTAACCCCATACCTTAAAACATTTAAAAATATATAATTTTTCCCTTAATTAAGAATGTAATTTCCTTACCCCTAATATTCAAAATATATTTTAATAATAAAGCTATGCAGTTAATCTTGACATGAGCGATGCATTTGAATGCTTTAGAAATCTCTTCCAATATCTAAATTCCAAGAGATAGAAATTTCCGTAAACCAATTTTCCTCTTTTCCAAATCTTTAGGTTTAATATTCAAATCTAATTTGAATATTAATGTCCAATATTAAACCCTTCCAAAATACCCTATTTCTATATCTCTCTCGAGCCTTCATCTCAAACTCTACTCGAATTTGAATTCGTATTCAAATTCTAAACCAAAACCTAGTTCAAACAAATTGAAAAGCCTTTCTACTCACAAATGGGCCACAACCTCTCTTTCAGCCCACCTTTACAGTTCATCCTTGCCCCCTGAACTCCCCCTTTCAGCCGCTCTCTCTCCTTCCTCCCGCCGGCCCAGCTCGCCCTCCCCCTTCCGGCCCAAGCGCCTCACTCCTTCCCCGTCGGCCTGGCCCACCCGCGCCACGCGCACCGCGTCCTCCCCCACCTGCGGCCCAACACTGCCGCGCGGCCCAGCCACTCGCGCTCCTTCCTCCTCCGGCCCAGCGCGCCTCCCGGCCCAGCCTGACCGCGCGCCTCTCGGTCCAGCCTGACCGCGCGCCTCCCGGCCAAGCAGGCCGCCAGGCCGCGGCCCACCCAAGCGCGCGCGCGGCCCGCAGCCCAGCTACGCCTCTCCTCAACCCTAAGCCAAGCGCCGCCACCCCTGGCTTGCTCCGCCGCCGCCGCCGCCGTCGCTCCGGCGCCCAGCTTCCCACCAGACCTCGTTGCCGCGACTCCTCTCCCTCCCCTCTTCCCATTCTTACCATCAATTTCCCCCTCAACGGCCACATGCCGCCGCCACCACCGCCGCCCGGCCGCCATGGCCGCCATGGGCGCCGCCAGCCGCTGCATCCTGATGCCGCCGCGCTGCTGCCCCTGTGCATGACCCCACGTGGCCAACCACGCCAGTGCAAGCGTGCAAGCCCCCTCCCCGCCGCACTTTGACTGCGGGCCGAACCAACGGCGGCCGCTCGCCCTACTCCTGCCTGGCAGGCCACCTCCGCTACTCTCTGCGCGCCACCTCGCCTCGGCCGCCAACCCCCGCGCGCCACGCCGCCTCCCAGCCTGCTACGCTGCACAGGCCGCTTCCGCTCGCTCCGTCTGTTGCCCGGACTCGCCCCAGCCTGCGCCTCTGCTCCGCTCGCCCCGCCAACCACTGCTCGCACGCCACGCCATCGGACCGCAGCGCTGCAACGGCCCTCCCCTTCTCCGCTTCCTTGGCCGCGAAGCCAGCCACGCCGCCTGCCCTGATGCCCGGCGCCGGCACCCCTCCCCTTGCTCGCCTATAAAAGGGGCAGCAGGCCCCTGCCTCTGCTCGCCCTCACGCTGAGAGCTGGAGCTCTCCGACGCCTGTAAGAGTGAGAGCTTGAGCTCTCACCAGGAGCACAGGAGGAGCTCGGCTCTCGCATGCAATAACACACGCACGAGAGCGCAGCTCTCTACACACTGCGGAAGCACTGCCCACATACACAATAAAAAGGTACGCCACCTGCTGCACTGCTCTGTTTTCGGGTACACCCGGAACAGTCCAACCAGCGGCGTAGCTTTAGTCATACCACACTGCCCACGTACACGTAGGAAAAGGTGCGCCAACTGCTGCTCTGCTCTGTTCCCGGGTACGCCCGGAACAGTCTAACCAACGGCGTAGCTTTAGCCATTTCACCCAGTATTGTGGACGATGCCAGTTCGGCTGGCCGCGCAATGCCCGACCCCCCGCCGCTAAACCCCATCGCTGCTCGCTACTTCGCAACCCTAGCCAGGATGCTGCCCGATCCAAGTTTCCCGCTCAGTCCACCCTAGCCGTTGTAATGCCCAACCAAAACCACTAGCCCCACCTAGCAGTTGCGCTGCCCAAATCCAAACCCCAGATATTCCCCGGTACAGCCGTTATGCCGCCCAACCAAAAACCCCGGCTGCTAAACCTTAGCCCCATATAGCCGTTGTGCCACCCAAATAAAACCCCGCAGTTGTGCTGCCCGACCAAAAATCCCAGATATTAGTAAACCCTAGCCATCATGCCGCCCATAATATTACCGGAAAATTATATTAATAATTTTCTGAATATTATTAGAAATTCAATCCAATATCCTTAATTATTTAGAAATCTATTTCTAAATAATTAATATAATTATTCAGGAATTATTTAGATATCAAATAATTCCCAGAATAATTATCCCTAGCCCTTCCTTCCACACTTAGAAGCCATCCCACCAGCTAAGCCCCTCCCAAGCCCCATCGTCCCATCCATTAATTATTATTAAATAGTTAATGGATAATCCGTCAGACATCCATCCCGATCCCTAGGTAAGCCCCGTATATCTATCTTCCCTTTCTCTTTCTGATCTATAGGCATTGATTGATGTATTGATGTTATTTTATGTGTTTTATTGTTCGATAGCATGACCGGGCCCTGACGAGACGCCGAAGCTCCAGAAGGCCCGAAGCCCCGCCCGGTCAACATACAGTTTACGCCCGCGGACGGAACGTCTAAGGACTGACAATGAAGGCAAGTCTCACCAATAATATCACCCAATAACTAAAGTTTACCGTTCTTGCGGCATAAGCTATAAGGAGGCTTCACGTGGGTGGAAGCCTGGCTTCGCTATATAGATGCTTTAAGATTGGGAGTGGAAGGATGGCCTCGCTAGGAGGGTCCTAAGAGCCGCTCTGATCTCAGCTAAGGAATGGTTCATGGGAGAGTCTTTCTAGTGCCTAGTACAACCCCGCATGCCAAAAAGGCACAGCCTACTGGAGTGCCTATTTATGTGAGGCCTTGATTCACACCCCACCAGCTGAACTTAGTAACCCAGCCCAAGGAGCCGTATGATTGGTGCAGAGTGCCGACCGGCGAACTGGGTAGCGCCTGGTGCCGAGTCGGGCACGCACCAAGTCGGGAACGGGTATGCTGGAGACAGCCCCAGGCAGAGGACTGGGACTGGGCGGCACGGGTCGACTAGGATATAGGGTCGGAGACCCTGAGGGCCGAGGGCCCTGATTAATGAGCTCACAGACCCGGGTCGACATCCGCGAGGCGGATGATTAGTGGCCCCTGCTTAGCCCCCTGTATTACCTGTGGTTGGACCTAGGGAATGCTGACCAGCGATGGTCACCGGTGGGTATGAGTCTCGTAGGGCAGTACCTGCCTTGACGAAGGTAGGGACTGACTGAATGCGGGGTAGATAAGTACGACCTCTGCAGAGTGTAGAATCTATCTTGATATCCGTGACTCCAGAATGAGTCCACTTAGTCAAAGCCCCCACTGATTAGATTTCCCTTATTGCATGGGGAACCCGGACGGCAGGAGTGCCGATGACTGGGTTCTGGGATTAATGTCGGGACTGGCAGGGAGGAAATGCCCCTCCAGGCCCAACATTTATATTCATTTAATTTAATATATTATATTATTAAATTTGTGAGATTTGCTGGGTATTCAATCTTGAATACTCACTCTTGCTTTCATTGTCATACAGGGTTAAGTTCCAGGGCGATATGGTGCTGCCACCCACCCCGGAGGCGAACGAGTGCCCGCGCCCTCCGCTAGCTAAATCGGTGTAAATATTTAATACGTTATTTACTGCTTCTGACACTAATCTGTGTCGAAATCCATATCAGCGTACTGATCCAGGGACTGATACGGGTGATCGAGGGACGTCCTGGCCAAGGGGCCCCCACAGGGTGGTATCAGAGCCGTAAATAAATTTTTAGCACCATATAAGATAGCCCACTCGCATTAGGAAGCCCTAAACCTTCTATTCTTCTCATATTTTTCGAAATTTCTCGAAAAACCCTCATTCCGTGCCCTGAATTCCTCTTACCTTATGCTTAACTCCCAAAGGTTACTCTGGCAAAATAGGATCATGAAAATGAAGTTTGAGAGATGGTCCGGATTATGGAAATGATGAGAAGAAAGTTTGCTAAAAAGCAAACATCACTAGAGTAATCAGAAATTAGGCAACGATAGAAATAGATCTTCTATAGGAAATAAGCCTACGACTTTATAGTAATGTACTTTTGATTGAATAATGTTTGATTAAGCCCCGGATAATGTTTTTCCCTTTTTTCCATATAATAGATATGGATTTGATTGGTAGTTTATTGTAGAAATGCGTGGATAGAACCACTCTTTCCTAAAAACCTAAGGATTATCCATAACCCTTGTCCCTCTAACGTCATCAGTTCAAGCCAAGGTTCGAAAATGAAGAAAATTTCTGGAAAATAATTCTACATGTCTGATATGGAATACGGAATCTAATCCTCTTAAGTGTGGTAGATTCCAAAGTCGTCAGGACATCATACATGGAAAACCGCAGGAAGTCGGACCTCACAAACCACAGGTCCCAAGGAAATATAGAATAATCACAGGAATAGTATAAGCCAAGTTTATACTACGAATGTGACAAGAATTGAATCCCTGAATAAATCTTGGAAAGAAACCTGTGAAAGCTGAGGAAATAAGAAAAGAAGATATAAAGATCTCCATTAGAAACCCCGACCCTAGGTTCTACAATCCTTAAATCCTCCGCTAACAAATAACCATTTACCCTTATCCATGCCAAGGCCAACTCCATCCACCATAAGCATCTCCGGATTGGCCATCATCATTCCTTGAATCAGGACTGACTATATCCATATATCTTCGAAATTCCTGTCATTCCTGACCCCACCTCTCCTTTAATTCCCCTCCGCTTTTAGAAACTCCTGTTCGTCAACCCTGTGCCCTGAGAATCTCAATACCGTTCTCATCTAGTTAACTCTCATGGAGATTCTCACGGGAACAACCAAACCTCCGCCTATCCCTCGAGAAAATCAAATTCTTGATGACACCAAGCCCCTCTCCCCCAGAACTAACTAAATCCACTCCCTCGCAAATTAAAAAAATGCCGACGCACCAAGAACGTCGACAATCCTTTCCATTCAAAACACGCCATTCAATTTCCCCCGAGAAATCTCCATCCATTTCCTCCCACACCGACAATACTAGAGAAGTCCATACATTCCTCTCTCTGGTAAACATTTCCCTTCTAGCTCACCCTTCCCTAGAATACCATCAAGCCTCAAAAAGAAACCTCGTATATCCATCACCTCGACCTCACCCTCCATTACATATACTCTCTTCCAAAATATTCCGAGACATCTGCCCTCACATATACTCATAACCAAGCCAATACTCTGCCAAAATACCCTGGTTACCACCAAAAAAATCCAAAGCCATTCCTTAACAGGAAATCATCTTGTTTCCTGGCAGATCATTGAAGCATGCAAGCTTCTCTAAGCCTGCCCCTCAATCATTACCCACCCACGACAACCTCACCACCATCTTAAGAATATCATCCATCCCAACTCGACAACCATAATCATTCACCCATCTATTCTCCGCCACTAAGAACAGACCCCCCCCGGGTTTCATAGATCACTGAGGCATGCAAGTTTCTTCAAGAAAAATGCTCCTCAGTCACATTCTTTTCCCTCCACCACTAAGGACTCTCTAACCATCCCTAAGAACTGCCCCATCACCAATTCTGGCAACTGTCATTTCCCAACCATCTTCCCTTGATCACCTTAACCGAAGTCATGGCCAAATAAACTCTAAGATTAGCCATGATCGTCACCTCACTCCGAAAGGAGACGAATCTTCGGATATCTAGTAGAACCATCTCAACATATCCTACCAATGAAAAGGTTAAACCAAGCTTGTCCTCTTGGAACAACCATTCCAGTCTAGTACCCGAGGAACAAACCATCTGACCCTAGCTACTTCCCTAGAAAATCCAAGACAACCCGTTCCAAATAGAGGAAACATAAGAAATGAATCTTGGTGGAATAATTGGGTGATTCGGCAGAAGAATCACCACACAAAAATTTGAAAACCAAATTCCACTAAGAATGGTTAGCGAACCAGCCAACCCAAGATCCACAACCACCTGTCTATTCCCAGAGGAGACACTTCTCAATCCAGAAGAATCACCATACCAAATTTTCTGGTGAGAAGTGGTCACCCAAGTTTTCCTACCCTAGATTCCTTTCTTCCCCGTCTGGTAACCCCGAACCAATTACCAGATTCCTTGCAACCCTAGCTAGGATCAAAACCTTCCCCGAACCTAACCACCCCAGGTGAAGCAGAGTTACCAAGAAGAGAATTACGACCGAGCCAGTCGAATGATCAAGAATAGGACAAAGAAGAGACGACGTTCACAGTCGGAAAATTAGGTATCTCAGCAGTTACACCTGCTTCAAATCAAAGAGAAACCCCGAGTCAGAATTGACACTCCCAGAGACGGACAAAGAAAACCCATATAAAGACAATTCCGCTAATGAAGAATAGGACACTTGAAGGGGTAGTAAGGCCAAGTATGAATACGTCCAAGCAAAGAGAAACTTGGATAGGAAGTTTGGACAGAGACCCTGAGAAGGTATGGAAATCCAAGGTTTACATTTCAAAAAGAAATTTGAGAAATCCATTCGGAAGGAAAATCTCGGATTAAAATCAGGGAAATCCTGAGTTGAATCCTTTTAAGTGGGGTAGCAACTCAAGTAAAGAAAAGGTACTTGACCTCAAGAACTTGAGGATTAAAACAACTCAGGAAAAGTAGTTCATCAAGTCACCCCAAGTATGACGGAAATTAATTGGATACATTCGGGAGTAAAGGAAATAAAGGTCAACAATCATACTCCCACACATGGAAATAAGAAACAAGTAGTTACAAAGAGAAGAATCTCTAAAAGTTAAAAGGGAGAAGAAATTCCTTTTAATAAATAACGGAAATCCTTATCAACCCTGTAAATTAGAAATACTAGGAGAAAACCTTAGACCTTCTTTCTATCCCTAAATCTCGGGACGAGATTTCTTTAAGTGGGGTAGCCCTGTAACCCCGTACCTTAAAACATTTAAAAATATATAATTTTTCCCTTAATTAAGAATGTAATTTCCTTTCCCCTGATATTCAAAATATATTTTAATAATAAAGCTATGCGTTAATCTTGACATGAGTGATGCATTTGAATGCTTTAGAAATATCTTCCAATCTCTAAATTCCAAGAGATAGAAATTTCCGTAAACCCATTTTCCTCTTTTCCAAACTTCAGGTTTAATATTCAAATCTAATTTGAATATTAATGTCCAATATTAAACCCTTCTAAAATACCCTATTTCTATATCTCTCTCGAGCCTTCATCTCAAACTCTACTCGAATTTGAATTCGTATTCAAATTCTAAACCAAAACCTAGTTCAAACAAATTGAAAAGCCTTTCTACTCACAAACGGGCCACAACCTCTCTTTCAGCCCACCTTTACAGTTCATCCTTGCCCCCTGAACTCCCTCTTTCAGCTGCTCTCTCTCCTTCCTCCCGTCGGCCCAGCTCGCCCTCCCCCTTCCGGCCCAAGCGCCTCACTCCTTCCCCGCCGGCCTGGCCCACCCGCGCCACGCGCACCGCGTCCTCCCCCACCTGCGGCCCAGCACTGCCGCGCGGCCCAGCCACTCGCGCCCCTTCCTCCTCCGGCCCAGCGCGCCTCCCGGCCCAGCCTGACCGCGCGCCTCCCGGCCCAGCAGGCCGCCAGGCCGCGGCCCACCCAAGCGCGCGCGCGGCCCGCAGCCCAGCTACGCCTCTCCTCAACCCTAAGCCAAGCGCCGCCACCCCTGGCTAGCTCCGCCGCCGCCTGCCGCCGCCGTCGCTCCGGCGCCCAGCTTCCCACCAGACCTCGTCGCCGCGACTCCTCTCCCTCCCCTCTTCCCATTCTTACCATCAATTTCCCCCTCAACGGCCACACGCCGCCGCCACCACCGCCGCCCGGCCGCCATGGGCGCCGCCAGCCGCTGCATCCTGATGCCGCCGCGCTGCTGCCCCTGTGCATGACCCCACGTGGCCAACCACGCCAGTGCAAGCCCCCTCCCCGCCGCACTTTGACTGCGGGCCGAACCAACGGCGGCCGCTCGCCCTGCTCCTGCCTGGCAGGCCACCTCCGCTACTCTCTGCGCGCCACCTCACCTCGGCCGCCAACCCCGGCGTGCCACGCCGCCTTCCAGCCTGCTATGCTGCACAGGCCGCTTCCGCTCGCTCCGTCTGTTGCCCGGACTCGCCCCAGCCTGCGCCTCTGCTCCGCTCGCCCCGCCAGCCACTGCTCGCACGCCACGCCACCGGACCGCAGCGCTGCAACGGCCCTCCCCTTCTCCGCTTCCTTGGCCACGAAGCCAGCCACGCCGCCTGCCCTGATGCCCAGCGCCGGCACCCCTCCCCTTGCTCGCCTATAAAAGGGGCAGCAGGCCCCTGCCTCTGCTTGCCCTCACGCTAAGAGCTGGAGCTCTCCGGCGCCTGTAAGAGTGAGAGCTTGAGCTCTCACCGGGAGCGCAGGAGGAGCTCGGCTCTCGCATGCAATAACACACGCACGAGAGCGCAGCTCTCTACACACTGCGGAAGCGCTGCCCACATACACAATAAAAAGGTACGCCACCTGCTGCACTGCTCTGTTTTCGGGTACGCCCGGAACAGTCCAACCAGCGGCGTAACTTTAGTCATACCACACTGCCCACGTACACGAAGGAAAAGGTGCGCCAACTGCTGCTCTGCTCTGCTCCCGGGTACGCCCGGAACAGTCTAACCAGCGGTGTAGCTTTAGCCATTTCACCCAGTATTGTGGACGATGCCAGTTCGGCTGGCCGCGCAATGCCTGACCCCCCGCCGCTAAACCCCATCGCTGCTCGCTACTTCGCAACCCTAGCCGGGATGCTGCCCGATCCAAGTTTCCCGCTCAGTCCACCCTAGCCGTTGTAATGCCCAACCAAAACCACTAGCCCCACCTAGCAGTTGCGCTGCCCAAATCCAAACCCCAGATATTCCCCGGTACAGCCGTTATGCCGCCCAACCAAAAACCCCGGCTGCTAAACCTTAGCCCCATATAGCCGTTGTGCCACCCAAATAAAACCTCGCAGTTGTGCTGCCCGACCAAAAATCCCAGATATTAGTAAACCCTAGCCATCATGCCGCCCATAATATTACCGGAAAATTATATTAATAATTTTCTAAATATTATTAGAAATTCAATCCAATATCCTTAATTATTTAGAAATCTATTTCTAAATAATTAATATAATTATTCAGAATTATTTAGATATCCAATAATTCCCAGAATAATTATCCCTAGCCCTTCCTTCCACACTTAGAAGCCATCCCACCAGCTAAGCCCCTCCCAAGCCCCATCGTCCCATCCATTAATTATTATTAAATAGTTAATGGATAATCCGTCAGACATCCATCCCGATCCCTAGGTAAGCCCCGGAATATCTATCTTCCCTTTCTCTTTCTGATCTATAGGCATTGATTGATGTATTGATGTTATTTTATGTGTTTTATTGTTCCATAGCATGACCGGGCCCTGACGAGACGCCGAAGCTCCAGAAGGCCCGAAGCCCCGCCCGATCAACATACAGTTTACGCCCGCGTACGGAACGTCTAAGGACCGACAATGAAGGCAAGTCTCACCAATAATATCACCCAATAACTAAAGTTTACCGTTCTTGCGGCATAAGCTATAAGGAGGCTTCACGTGGGTGGAAGCCTGGCTTCGCTATATAGATGCTTTAAGATTGGGAGTGGAAGGATAGCCTCGCTAGGAGGGTCCTAAGAGCCGCTCTGATCTCAGCTAAGGACCGGTTCATGGGAGAGTCTTTCTAGTGCCTAGTACAACCCCGCATGCCAAAAAGGCATAGCCTACGGGAGTGCCTATTTATGTGAAGCCTTGATTCACACCCCACCAGCTGAACTTAGTAACCCAGCCCAAGGAGCCGTATGATTGGTGCAGAGTGCCGACCGGCGAACTGGGTAGCGCCTGGTGCCGAGTCGGGCACGCACCAAGTCGGGAACGGGTATGCTGGAGACAGCCCCAGGCAGAGGACTGGGACTGGGCAGCACGGGTCGACTAGGATACAGGGTCGGAGACCCTGAGGGCCGAGGGCCCTGATTAATGAGCTCACAGACCCGGGTCGACATCCGCGAGGCGGATGATTAGTGGCCCCTGCTTAGCCCTCAGTATTACCTGTGGTTGGACCTAGGGAATGCTAACCAGCGATGGTCACCAGTGGGTATGAGTCTCGTAGGGCAGTACCTGCCTTGACGAAGGTAGGGACTGACTGAATGCGGGGTAGATAAGTACGACCTCTGCAGAGTGTAGAATCTATCTTGATAGCCGTGACTCCGGAATGAGTCCACTTAGTCAAAGCCCCCACTGATTAGATTTCCCTTATTGCATGGGGAACCCGGACGGCAGGAGTGCCGATGACTGGGTTCTGGGATTAATGTCGGGACTGGCAGGGAGGAAATGCCCCTCCAGGCCCAACATTTATATTCATTTAATTTAATATATTATATTATTGAATTTGTGAGATTTGCTGGGTATTCAATCATGAATACTCACTCTTGCTTTCATTGGCATACAGGGTTAAGTTCCAGGGCGATATGGTGCTGCCATCCACCCCGGTGGCGAACGAGTGCCCTCCGCCCTCCGCTACCCTCCGCCCTCCGCTAGCTAAATCGGTGTAAATATTTAATACGTTATTTACTGCTTCTGACACTAATCTGTGTCGAAATCCGTATCAGCGTACTGATCCAGGGACTGATACGGGTGATCGAGGGACGTCCTGGCCAAGGGGCCCCCACATTATTAGTAGATACATACCGCGTAGGGCGTTAGGCATTGTCGTAGACATGCCTGCTTGATGGCGAGTCGGTGCAGATCCGTTCGCTGGCGACGTTGATGTAGTCGACGTCGTCGAAGTAGTCGTCGGCGAGGGCGACGGTGAGATCGCCGGCGTCAAGCTTGATGGCGACTCCTCCGGCGTAGTCGACGAAGAGCGGTCGTGCTTATAACGTGTTGTGAAACACGTCGTCAACGGTTGGATCTTCTCTCTCTCACGCCTCTCACGACAAGCACACAAGAACAAGTATAAAGTAGACAAGAGACAATATAGGTGGAGCTTTTCTTTATTCCTCAAATCGATATATTACAATGGGGGTGCTCCTCCAATCATATAGTCCGAACTAAGGCTAGAGATTTTGGTAAGAGCCCACAAGCAACCGGACAAGGACTAGGACTTCTAGTCCTCCTTTCCTTCTTGGAAAGTCCGGTTGTTTTACAACAGTTCTAAAGTGAGTCAGCCAGGTGTTCACAGCAAGAGAAGGGCAAGGGAAGCACACAGGCTGCTAATCCTAAAGCAAGTGGTGGACAGAAGGGCAAGCTTAAGGAGATTAAAAGGAAAAGTATGCAGACCAGGATGAAGAAGAAAGGGAAATTCGTATGGCATTGCTTGCGGTAATAACATTGTTTTTCGTTATGTTTTCTTTCCTATTATGTTGCCCTTTCCGTTTTGTACAGCAAGTTTTAACATTTCCCCTCATACTTGTCATGTTAGTCATCTGGGAAAGCTTTGCGGATGGACAAGCCTTCACAAGATGAAGAACCCACAGCTAAAGAATCAAATTCATCAGCTTTTACTTTGACATTGTCTCAAATTCATCGGCTGATACTTTGACATTCTTCTCTTATTTTCAGGGTTTTACTTGTGACATGTGATAACATTCCGTTGATCAGTTTGCTGATAGTTGGCCTGCTTTTTTTTTCGAACACGCAGGAGAGCTGCATATCAATATATTATAAGAAAAAAGGGTGTGTAGCACCCAAGTCACCTAGTTGGCTTGCTTTTATTTGAGATGGTATACTTTTAGCTTGCTTAATAATGTTTTCTTACATATTAGTGAAAAATTTTAGTGCAGATGTCATTTCATGTTTTGCTGTTCAAAGCTTTTACACCTTTTACTGGTTCAGGTGAAGATGGCTCATAAAAAATATGTTACAAATGCAAAGAGCTGGACATCTTTCTCGCAATTGCCCAGCAGACCGAAATGACGTCAGCATTAGTAGAAGCAGGGATGGTATGGGTACGAGTACCGCTCCTGCTAGTGGCAACAGTGCCATAGATGAAAATGATGTTCAAGAGATTGGTGATGAAGAGAAAGAAAAGCTAATTGATTGGACTACCTCTGACTGGAAACCCACTACCAAGTGATATTTTGTTCTATGCCGTACCTGTGTGTGCCCCTTACAATGCATTGCAGACGTACAAATACCGCATGATGGAAGAAAAGGTATGTCAGGTGACAAAGTCTATTAGCCTCACCTTTTCCTTTTTTATGTTCTTCTCCTGGTATATCAGTTGTCCTGATACCCGAGTATGTTACTTTCAGCTGCCAAAACTGCTATGCGCTTGTTTGTGCACACTCCTGATGCAACCAACCGTGAGAAGGAGCTGATGAAAGCATGCACAGACCCTGAACTGGTGGCTAGTTGGGAACGCCAAATCACAGCACCCGGCCTCACCCAGTTGAAGCAGAAACAGAAGGGGTAGGAGTCCGCAAAACAGAACTAATGTGGAATTGCCATGACCAAAATGCTGATGCGAAGATCTGTGAATGTTTGTGATTTGTTACTGTAGTCACACCTGGAGACCGTCAGATAGATACATTTAGCATTCGGGAAGTGTAAGCCCTTTGGCATTGAAACTTGGCTGGGATGCAGACAGAGGCAGCAGCAGGTGAATAGGACCAGATGTATTGGCAGTTTGCCAGTTTGCTGTTTTATCTGGAAATTTGTGATGTAAACGGCTAAACCTACTAAAATTTCATTTGGAATTTGCCTGTAATATATTTTGTTCGCGATACTTTTATATGAATTTGGTGAGGTCTGAAGGATCCAAGTTAAACGTTCATGACGTTTTACTCGGAGGCCGCCTGATGTCACCCAAGCTGTCTGTCTTGTTGTCCTCAGCTCCAGGCAAACAGGCCCAAATCCGTCGGCCTAGCCCACAGGTCACGAAATTCCCCATCTCAAGCGCGCTCGGGACGCGGCGTCGGCGTCGGCGGCGAGGACGTGCGATGCTGTGACGGCGACGGCGAGGAGCTTTGCGCGAAAGGCGAGCCACGGTCGCATCCCGGATGATGCTGAATGGGAGAGGAGGGATGTTGCGCAATGCTGCGACTCCGTTCGGGAAGCTGCTCAATTGGAGCGCCGCATCTTCCTCCGCACGCACGTCCAAGCTGTTCGTCGGCGGTAAATCCTTTCCTGTATGATTTCTCCCTCGATTGCTTCTTTGAGTGGATCGCTTGCTGCTGTCAGATAGAGGATTATTTCACCTGCTTAAGTTACCCCTTTTAGTTTTCAACACCCGTGTCTAACCATACGGCGATTTGATTTCTGTAAAGGATGCCAGCTGTGCAAGTCGTGTGATCTGTTCAATTTGAGGTTTGCGATGCTGATTACTATTTCTTGGACTTGTATCAAGTGCAGGCCTTTCTTACGACACTAATGAAACGACACTCAAGGATACTTTCTCTCAATATGGTGATGTTATTGCAGGTATGGTTACCAGTTCATGAATACGAATGTATGATGGCTGTTGCTAATTGCTATATAAGAGTTTGGACTTGTATTTCGTGTCAGATAGCACAAATCATCCTCTAATTCTGGAGTCTTTTACGCAGTGAGGGTGATATGCCATCCAACGATGGGGAAGTCCAAAGCATTTGGCTTTGTTACGTTTTCTTCAGAAGATGAAGCTGCTGCAGCAGTGCGCAAGATGAACGGTGAGGCACGTGCTCCTCATTATCTTCGTCGATATTTCTCAAGCCCAGTTATCTCAGAACAATATGCGGCTATGCACTCACCTCTCTATTGCTAACACATATTTCCACTGCAAACGTTTCAGGAGCTTGATGGAAGGATCATTCGGGTGCACTACTCAGACTGTGGATGATCTGGCACTAATGATTTAGATGCGTAAGGTGATTCATCGCTAATCCGTTGCACTGGGAACTTGGAGTGATAATCGGAGGCCTGAGTTTTTTTTTGGAAAAAGATAATCCTAGTCTGGTTTGTCCACTTTTCACTTTGTTTGTTGTTGGGACATGAGAAACCATTTGAGATCGTAGGCATTTTATATTTATTGTCTGCATCCAGTATATTCATGCTTGCTTTATCATTTGATACCTGCTATCATGTAATTATCAATAAACCTTATTCTATGTTTTCTTTCTAGGTCCAACACAACGTTTATTCTTATCAACTATGGCTTATGCATATTAATGGTAGGTTACGTGTTGATGACCAATTAGATGCTTATAATGATGCTTTGAGCATGCTCTGCCAAATGACAGCCGACACTGACAAGGATATAAAAGAAAGAAGTGCTTTCATACTAGACATCTTCTTGCAGATGATTTACTTCCTGTACATGTCTGAAAATGTAGAGAAGGCGATATCTAGGATTTTTTGGGATTCTTCCAACTGCAACACCTGAAAATTATGGTGACAAGTTGCTTGCTGATGTCATTTCTTGCTTGACCATGCCCAACAGATGTGTGTTTTGGATTTCGTGCCTATATGTATCAATTTACAGGAAGTTCCTGGAGAAAATTAGTGATCAGCTAGAGTTCCAGAAAGCTTTGCCTCATGCCTTGGTATGGCCTCTATTGATCCTAGCGCAGATAACACAAACCAGATTATAAAGCTGTTGAACTATGGTGCATATAAGATGGCTGAAGACATTAGTGAGTGTGTTAAAAATGGGGATCCGTCTTACCTGATGTTATCGCAATTCCTCGCTGTTAACCACATTAGTTGTCTAGCAGCTGTTGAAGGATTCAAATGTTCTTCTGAGGTGAAGTATATGAAGGAGTACCCAATGTGTCATATTCTCCTTATCTCTGCCCTGGTCTGAAAGGGTTTGGTGAACTGATCTTGAATTGGCCTAAAGAGGTGCAAATGAGTTCAATATCATTGGCATCAATATTTTGAGCATGCTCTGGCCGCATATACCAAATTAGCTGAGAAGGTACTGAATTGCTGGTTTGAAGAATATGGAAAAGCTTGTGATATCCAAAGTAATGCTGCTGTTGGTGCAGTAGAATTCAGCAACAAAGATCCTGGACCTCCATCACCACCTGAAGGTCATGTCTATTGGTTATTAAACCTCTCGTTGTACAAGATACTAGAGAAGTAGAGGACAACCTGCAGGTAGCAGAAGTTGCTGTGGATAAAGCATTGAAATTGGCTCGTGGGGAGTGCTATGAGCATTGTTTGAGAGAACGTGCTGCAATTCAGCTGCTGGAACTGGAGGTTTCATCGTCTTCTCCAGAATCCAGATACTCAAACTCGGTCTACATTCAGTTTCATCATTGGCCATCTTACAGATAATCGGAATTTGCCCACAAGGCTGCTGTCATGAAGGTTTTGCCAGAATGTTAAGAAGCATAGGCTTAGGCAGTTAATAGATGACACTATGGGTCCTGTTCCTGCAGATTCTACCCTGGTAATCTCTGTCCTTGAATTGTGCTTCGGTCTGTCACTCCTTCCAGAAAGAATTGGCGATGTGAAGTACTTGGTAGATTTTGTCGAAACAGTCATGGAAGTTCTTCCTGCGAACTATCGGTTAGCGCTGGCAGTTGGTCGATTTGTCGCTAAACACTACAAGGGTTCTGATGCTACCTCCATGGGCACTAGATTCTGGGCAAGCTCTGTTCTGATCAATGCCATCTTCCGTGCGGTACCTATTGCACCAGAATCTGTATGGCTAGAAGGTGCCGATCTTCTGGACTCAAGAGGTTCTACCAGCAGGCCACATCAGTCTACCCCTTCTCCTTCAAGTTGTTTTTTTTTCTCCACTGGGGGCATTGCCCGAATTTCATTACCCAAGCGCAACGAAATTACAGAGTTCAGAACTGTTTTGTGCATCGTACCCGACTACAGCAAACTCGCCTGGCGGGACGGCACAGAGGGCCTCCGAGACCAGCGAGACTAAACAAACAGCCAAACTCCCAGTTACAGCAGGGTTACATTCATGGCACAGGCGCCATACCACTGGTAAAAAGTTTAACCAACTACCAAACGGCAAAAGACTTGCAACTTTGAGCACCCAGAATTCCTCAGCGGAGAAGAACAATCCCCGTGTCCTTCAAGTTGTGGCACGCACACCTGAACTCCTGCAAGGCCAGTGGGGGCAATAAAGAGGGCATCGTGGAATCTGCGAGACAGCGCGGCATTGAGTTGAATCTGGCACCAACATAGTGTTGTCCCTTTGATCCGTAGGCGTGGTAGTTCGACAGGTGGAGATGAAATCAGTGTTGTGTTAACTGGAGATGTTGTAGATATACTGGTCATTGGTGATGATGGTGTGGTCATTTTGTTCTTTAGGTGCAGATTTAGTGGCACATAGTGACAGTCGTCAATGGAGCATACAGTATGTGTCGTTGCTGATGAGTATTTAGTAACTGGGGGGGGGGGGGGGGGGGGGGGGGATACTAGCTTATGGGGCCATATCATGCAGCGGGGAACTTTTGACTGGGCCGAGATTGATGGAGGTAGTTATCTTTATCCATTTTTAGTTCTAATCTACTCCATCTGTCCTGAAATAGAAGGCATCCTAAGATTTTTAGGACAGATTATGAAATATGGGAAATGTTTCATATACCCTTAACTAATGGTAATACAAGGCAGATTTTCCAGTTAACAAAGGAAATATTTGGCAAGTTCTTAATTGAGTTGATTGAGTACTTGCCAAAATCTTCTAGAACGCCTTATATTTGGGGTCTTGGGGACAAATTTTGAACCTTTGGATGCCTTATATTTCAGGACGGAGAGAGTATGTGTCAATGTATTAATGCATAGCTGCTATTTTTAAGCATCACGATTAATGAAGATATAAAATGGGAATTTGTTGTTAGTTCTTGCAATCTATCTGTGATTCTCAGTGTTGTATATGTTGTTTATTCAGTGGTGCTCTCATTGAATCTGATGTGGGTAAAGTTGAGTTCAGGTTAGATATTGTTGGTGACCTTTTTTCTAAATAATGTGTTCTGTAGGCCCTTTTATTTCTGGCACGGTCTATTGATGATCCAAGGACAGCTATCCTCTGGGTGTTTTATCTCCACATTTACTATCAGAAGGATGAAGGACTTGGAAAAGATGACATGTTTTCAGACACGGTACACTATTTATTTATTATTCTCTTGCTGTTTACTTCTGACCCTAAAAACTTATTATGGTGAAATTCATGAGCTACAGATTCTTTTCATTTTTTGTTCTATAACATTGCTTGTTCTAATGTATCGAGTGCTTACCATATTAACACAAAAAACTAAATTGTGTCATTTACTCATTTGGCACAGTTTCTGTGCCTGATAACTAAGCCAATAATCATAGATTGCACTCTCTTACGCCACAGTATACCTAAATCCCAGTTTAGTTTGTCCAGTTTTCACTTTGTTGGTGGGATATGAGAAACCACGTGAGATTGTGGGAATTTTATACTTACTGTCTGCATACAATCTATGCATGCTTGCTTTATCATTTGATACCTGCTATCGCGTAATTATCAATAAACCTTATATTTTGTTTTCTTTCTAGGTTCAACACAACGTTTATTCTTATGAACTGTGGCTTATGTATATTAATAGTAGGTTATGTGTTGACGACCGATTGGATGCTTATAATGATGATTTGAGCTTGGTCTGCCAAATGACAGCTGACACTGACAAGGATCTTCAATTTTTTTTAAAAAAAACTGACAACGATCTAAAAGAAAGAAGTGCTTTCATACTAGGCATCTTCTTGCAGATGATTTACTTCCTGTGCATGTCTGAAAATGTAGAGAAGGCAATATCTAGGATTTTTGGGATTCTTCCAACTGCAATACCTGACAATTCTGGTGACAAGTTGCTTGCTGATGTCATTTCTTGCCTGATGCCTTAGTATGGCCTCCTATTGCTCCTAGCGCAGATAACAGAAACCAGATTATAGAGCTGTTGAACTATGCTGCATATAAGATGGCTGAAGACATTAGTGAGCGTGTTAAACAACGGGGATCCATCTTATCTGATGTTATCGTAATTCCTCACTGTTAACCACATTAGTTGTCTAGCAGCTGTGGAAGGATTCAAATCTTCTACTGACATGCTAGCGAAGTATATGAAGGAGTACCCAATGTGTCCTCAGATTCTCCTTATCTCAGCACGGCTAGATAGAAAGCATGGTGCATGCCCTGGTCTGGAAGGGTTTGATGAACTGATCTTGAATTGGCCTAAGAGGTGCAAGGAGTTCAATATCTATGGAATCAATATTTTGAGCATGCTCTGGCCGCTGATATTAAATTAGCTGAGAAGGTACTGAGCTGCTGGTTTGAAGAATATGGAAAAGGTTGTGATATCCAAAGTAATGCTGCTGTTGGTGCAGTAGAATTTAGCAACGAAGAGCCTGAGCCACCACCTGAAGGCCATGTCTTTTGGTTATTAAACCTCTTGCTATACAAGATTCTAGAGAACAACCTACAGGAAGCAGAAGTTGTTGTTGATAAAGCATTGAAATTGGCTCGTCGAGCTATATGAGCATTGCTGTAGAGAATATGCTGCAATTAACCTGCTGGAACTGGAGAAATCATCATCTTCTCCAGATGCTCAAACTCGGTCTACATTCAGTTTCATCATTGGCCATATTGCAGACCATCGGAATTTGCCCACAAGGGAGCTGCTGTCGCGAAGGTTTTTGCCAGTGTTAAGAATCATAGGATGTCACTATAGGTCATGTTCCTGCAGATTCTACCCTGGTAAACTGTCCTTGAAATGTGCTTCGGCCCGTCACTCCTTCCAGGAAGAATTGGCGATGTGAAGTACTTGGTAGATTTTGTAGAAACAGTCATGTGTTCTTCCTGCGAACTATCGGCTAGCCCTGGCAGTTGCTCGATTCATCGCTAAGCCCTACAAGGGTTCTGATGCTACCTCCATGGGCACCAGATTCTGGCAAGCTCTGTTCTGATCAATGCCATCTTCCGAGCAGTACCTGTTGCACCAGAATCTGTATGGCTACAAGGCGCTGATCTCCTGGAGTAACTGCAAAACACAGAGATCGTCAGAGGTTCTACCAGCAGGCCACATCAGTCTACCCCTTCTCCATCAAGCTGTGGCACGCGCACCTGAACTCGTGCAAGGCCAACGGGGGCAATACAGAGGACATCGTGGAATCTGCGAGACAGCACGGCATTGAGTTGAATCTGGCACCAACAGTGTTATCCCTTTGATCCGTAGCCGTGCGTGGTAGTTCGACAGGTGGAGATGAAGTCAGCGTTGTTGTTAACTGGAGGTGTAGATATACCAGTTAGTGGTGATGATGTTGTGACCATTTTGTTGTTTAGGTGCAGATGAAATTATACATGGTGACATAGTCGTCGATACAGCACACAGTATGTTTTTTTTTTTTGGTGAAATTATACAGTATGTGTTGTTGCGTATGAGTATGTAGTAACTGGGGGCGGTGGGTACTGGCATATGGGGCCATACCATGCAGCGGGTAACTTATGGCTGGGTCGAAATTGATTGAGGTTTATGTTTATCCATTTTTAGTTCTAATCTATGTGTCAATGTATTAATGCATAGCTGCTATTTTTAAGCATCACAATCAATGAAAACATGAAATGGGAATTTGTTGTTAGCCCTTGCAATCTATCTGTGATTCTCAATGTTGTATACTACCTCCGTTCCAAATTATAAGTCGTTTTGACTTTTCTAGGTTCATCATCTTTGTCATGCACCTAGATAAACGTTGTATCTAGATTCATAGCAAAACTATAAATCTAAAAAAGCCAAAATGACCTATAATTTGGAACGGAAGAAGTACGTTGTTTATTCAGTGGTGGTCTCGATTGAATCTGATGCGCGTAAAGTTGAGTTCCGGCCCGTGCTGGTCCGAGAGGGATCCCAGTCGGTACCACATACCAGCACCAGTAAAAGTTAGAAACAACAGATGTAACAATATCCAGAACAACAAAGGTCCAGCATATGCACTATCCAGCAACAGAATATCAGGTCGCCCCAACAGTAAATCCAAACAACAGATCACACAACAACGAGATAAGAACTAAAATGATAGCACCGTATAGGCTGAATCCATCATTCTCTCGCTCATGCCCAGCAATTCAGAGTAGTTACAATACTGATGCACAACATCCAAAATCTGTGTACAAAAAGATAAGTCACATGGATCAGGTTTCTCCACCATCTCGAGCAGCCTAATGATGTCTAGACACCGTGCAGAGCAATGTTCAGACTGCGTGACTTGATCTTCGCCTGTACATTACAACAATGGTCAGAGTAATGATAAACCAAGGATTGTCACCATGCATGCATTTTGATCTGAATTTTACCTACTCGAGCGGCCTAATGATATCCCTAGACGCCGTGCAGAGCAATGTCCAGACTGCGTGACTTGATCTTCGCCTGCACATTACAACCATGGTCAGAGTAATGATAAACCATAAATTGCCACCGTAAATGCATTTTGATCTGAACTTTACCTCTGCAACTGTGGCACGAAGTGACCTTACTTGAGATTCCAGTCTGCAGAGCCTGATATAGTCCATGATCATTGGAGAGATCATTGCCCCACCAAGAGCCAGGGCAAGAGTGGTGGGAACCCAAAGGCGCCGGCTGACCTCCAAATGGCACCTAATGTTGTACAGTCTTTCTTTCATATGAAGTATAACAAACTGTGATTCAGCAGGCTGAAAAGTTTTGCACATATAAACTAGCTACAGTCAAGCACGCATATGAAAAACAACAAAATGCATTTGAAAAACAACAAAATGTGCCTAACCTCAAAGTGGCCCATCATGTGACGATACTTGTCACCCATTTCCGAGATGGCCGACCCCTGTGCAAAGGCAAACAAGCAAAGAGTGAACCAATATTCCACAGCAAGATAGTGCCTATTTCGACAGGTATGCATCTCCTGAGCAAGATTGATGCCAATAAGATGTTATGTATGTATACGTATACGCATACATGCAAAATAATGTAAAAAATGACATACTCCCTCCGTCCGAAAAAGAATGATGTTTTATTTTTTAGACAGATTAAGGATGAATGGAAAAGACGCATGTACCCTCAGTTGGTTGAGTTACATGTATAAGTTAGAGAAAAAATTATTTCCATTTAATTAGGCATGCACGAGTTTAATGCGCCAGATTATTCTTACAATCCCAAAACATCGTTCTTTTTGGGACAAATTTTGAGTGCTAGATCATCATTCTTTTTGGGACGAAGGGAGTAAGTAGGTATCGAGGTACCGTAACATGAAAGCATTAAGTATGGATAACATTGCTGCAGTTCAGATCAATTTTCAGCTACTTAATACCTCAATTCATGAAAACAAATGGGATACATGGTATTAGACACGCCACAGCTCATAACATATGATTTATAAGACATCAAGAAAACAGACTTAAAGAGGAACTTTAATAAAAAAAAATCAGACATTACGAGAAGTGGCATATGGCTACCTATCAACCTATGTGCTTGGTCTTTCTCAAGATAAAGGGCATGCATGGAACATTGATCTTTCCTACACAGCAATTATGGATCGCTACCGGCCACGACCTCTGCAGTCCCTGAAAATTGCAGCCTGGGCATCATAGTGTACTTATCTGACTGCTTCTATTTGTGTTTCTCACTTGCCCGGCCAAAGCCACGGCTGCAAGTGCTGAAGCATCCTCAATGAGCCCCTTCTCTAACGCCGAAGCTATGCCTAACATCACGTCCTAAGATCAGTTTCTGTTTCAATTCTAATTTCTTCCTGTCTGTTCATATGAAGGATTCATCTATTTACCATGGAAGGAACCTGGACAGCTGAAAAACTCTGTTAGGCTTATGCATCATTTAGCAATACAACCAGATCTCCTTCAGGTTTGATTCCTCCTGATCTATTCCCGTTATCCCCTTTTTTTAACAATATTAATGTAGTTATGAGGCTTCTAAATATTGAGTTTAGAAGAAATGTGTGTACTGCTCCATACAAATATAATGGAGATCATCGACAAGAGAATGTTGTTTGCTTTAATCCTAAGTTATTAGCTTCATACAATTTTGCTCGCCTTGGAACAGTACTATCAGTTTGTCTTTAAACTTGAGTTATGCTTTAGAATAGATAATAAAAGAAATAATGAGCGCTCGCCAAGACTTCTTGGGATAGTACTACCAGTTTCTCATTAAACATCAATATTGTGGGGTTCTGCGTGCTCTAGATGGACAAAGTAGGCAGACATGTGAGATGAAGATAGGTAAACATTGACAAGGAAACTACTGTTTACATAGTCATGCAATTCAAGAGTATGGGGAAGACAGCAGCAGCACAAACAAAACAGATTCCAAGGACTTGAAGGATTATTTCAATTTTCAATCACATGATATAAACAGGACTGCATAAGTGCTAATGCATCGTTGAAATGTCTAAGACCTTGATCGAAAAGCAAATCATAAGGTAATGTATAAATGCTTCTTGCTTCTTTTTTCTATACCACTTCCTATCACCGCAAATCTGAAAACGTGTTGAGAACCACCTGGTTGGTCCTCACAAAATACTAAGTAAGATCTTGTATCCTACGAAAGTGTGCCCGAAATGTGTATCAACTATCAAGAGCCTCAGCCCACACAACAATTTATTCTTTGTATCAGATTTTACGAGCAGGAGGATGCACCAGCTACATCAAACTGAAGTTGTACAGCCTAGGCCATGCTAAACTTAGCTAAAACAAGGCAACCCCAGTGCCAAATCGCCGCTAGAGCATACTACTACATACACCTTCTGGAACCAATCCGAGCAGGCCCAAATCCAGTACAAAATCGGCTCCACCGCTCGCGGCGGCGGCCCAAGGAGAACCCCCTTGCCATCCAATCGCGGATTACCCCAGAGGCGGCGGCTAGGGTTCGCCGCGCAGCCAATCAGGCGACGGCGTCAGGGAAGTAGAGAGGAGGAGGGGAGCGAAGGTAGGGGGACGGGGACCGAACTGACCTTGGGCGTGACGTTGGTGAGGGGCATGCCGATGAGGCGGCGGAGGCCCGCCGCCACGCCCGACGTCGTCATCCGCGCCTTCGGCTTCTGGTCCGCCGCCGCCGGTTGCATCCTCCCTCCCTGGGGTTTCCTCTCTTCTCCCCGCCGGACTCCGCCGCCTCGCGTGCTCTCCTCGGGCTCGAGTCGACTCCTGTGGCTGTGGGTTGCGGTTGCGGCGGCTCACGTGGGCTGGAGCGGCGATGAAGAAGGACGACGACGCCTCCCGCTAGGAGGAGGTGGGCCGGGCCGCAAATATCTTATTCTAGGCCCTCGTTTATTCGGCCCGTTTCATTATTGATCTGGGCCGTCATCACCATAGCTTTTTAAATCCTTTTTTTCCTCGTTTTATTTTATTTTCCTTTTACTTTACCCTTTTTTTTTCTAGAACAAACATTCCCATACTTGCTACGGAGAAAAAACCACATGTACATATTAGCATAGTACAATACCAAAAGTGATTTTTGTAAAAAGTGCAATATATTATTTAGCTGTTTGTCTCGCTGAATCAAACCTCAGCATTAAACTATGCTTCTAATAACAAGTATTGAACTCCTCTTCTCCCAGTTTATCCTCCCCGTCCCTCACAATCTCCTCTTCATCCCACCTTCTTACTTCAAGAGAGAGCTCGTCAGAAAGGTCGTTGGTTGCATTCTGGACAGCTTCCTCTACGGCCTCCACCTCCTCAAGCTTCGCACCATGACAAACAATCTCAGCTTGAAGATGCTTTAGGGAAGAGAGGTACCGGATTCCAAAATCAGAACACCATGCAGAGAGCAAACGTTATGTGCATTAACCGGAACCCGGAGTTTTTTTTTTTTTTGATACTTAACCCGGAGCTTTTGAAGGCCTGTCATTGCTCCTGGTTCAAATGTCTTCACTTTTCAAATCTAACCATGTCGATGTTTTAAAACACCTTGCAAGTCGCAACACGCGGGGTCAGGCCGATCAGTGAACGTTTCAAACACGAGCGTGCTTAATAACGTTTCAAAGCATATATCTTCTCTGTCGGTGATTGAACATGCTGACACGTGACGATGACATGTATAATTAACACACTGCTGACAATACGTGTACGGTGAATCGATGATGACCTTTTTCAATTCTTGTCATGAAGAAAAGTTTGACACTTTTCCAACCATTCAAGCTGCTCAACACCAAGCTCAAGCTGACACCTGAACCGCGAATCTGCGATGAATCAGTCAGCAAAGCCTACAGTTTGACTTTTCTCGTTCCGCCGCTTCCACCACCTTCCAAAGCCACAAGCCTCCTCTCTCTGCCTTCGCCGGTCTCCTCGCCGCCGCATCTGCCGGCGGCCGACTTTCCACCGTCCGGCGGCTCCCGCTCTCCGCTCCGGAACTGCTGGCTCGCTCGCAGCTGCGGCTGCGCTGCTGAGCTCCCCGGGGGCGGCGATTTGGCTTCAGGGATCCCGCGAGCTCCTCTCCGATCTTATCGCTTGGTTGCTGCCGAGCATTCGGATTGAGAGGTAGCTAGCTAGCCCTTCGCCTGCAGTTCGAATCTTTTTAGTTGTTCCAGAGAAATGTTGTGGCATCTCGATACAGGCACTCTTTGCCCCACGAACAGAAGGATGTTATGTTGGTAGCACTCTAATTTCTGCCCAATCCATGGCCCATGGGGCTAAGCTGCTAGTATTATGCATTTCTATGGTCCTTGTATGGTCTCTTGTTTAAAGTAAGTCAACAATGATGCATTTGTAGCTCTCCTGCATATTCGAGAAAATAAACAACGATGCATTTGTCTGTCTATTTGTGTACCGTCATCTATTCAACTTGTCATGTGTGTTCTGCAAGTTTTCATGATCAGCAACCATTGGTGTGGTACAGTGGGTGGTCTCGATTTAGTTCTTGTGTGCTATTAGGTGACCTGTTGTTCACGGTGTGAGGTTACTGAGACCCCTGTGCTTGGAAGAGCAACCTATTCCATAGAAATTCTGGAGGTACTTGTGCATATTGAATAGGTTGTGAACCCGTGGCAGGATGTGCGAAAGGATTTTTTTTTGGGTGCTAAATCATGTGCTATCTGGGTATTCACGCCATTTGCTTATGTTGTACTTGTATGTTGTGCTTCAAAGCTTTACCAAATGACCTGGGTCACTATCTGTTGCCTTTTCATCTCTTGTTATGCTCACACAAACATTAATTACCTTCTCCTTTCTTTTAATTTCTTTTGTTTATCATGCTGAAACAAGGGCTTTGATTTGCTATGATATTCTGGATTTCGCTAAACCCACCAAGCTTTGAACAGATGGCGAGCGCCTTGACGGGGGTGATGACTGAGGTCATCGGCAAGCTCATGTCCCTGCTCGGGGAAGAGTACACAAAACTGACAGGCGTGCAGAGGGAGGTGAACTTTATGAAGGATGAGCTGAGCAGCATGAATGCCCTCCTTCAGAGGTTGGCAGAGGTGGATCATGACCTTGATTTGCAGACCAAGGAGTGGAGGAGGCAAGTGCAGGAGATGTCTTACGACATAGAGGATTGTATCGATGACTTTATACATCACATTGGCCACAATGGCATGGATGATTCTGCAGGCCTTGTCCGTAGGGTGGTTGAACAGCTTAAGGCGCTGAGGGCTCGCCATCAAATCGGCAGCCAAATCCAGGAGCTCAAGGCACGTGTTGAAGATGCTAACAAGCGCCGCATGAGGTACAAGCTTGATGAGCGTGCCTTTCAGTCTAGCACCACAGCTGCCATCGATCCTCGTTTGCCTTCACTGTATGCTGAGCCAGATGTGCTTGTCGGTATTGACCAGCCAAGAGATGAGCTTGTCAAGTTGCTAATGGACGGGGAGGGAGCATCAGTGCAACAGCTCAAGGTGATATCTATTGTGGGCCCTGGGGGTCTTGGTAAAACCACGCTCGCCAATGAAGTGTACCGTAGACTGGAAGGCCAGTTCCAGTGTCGAGCTTTCGTTTCTCTGTCACAGCAGCCTGATGTAAAGAAGATCTTAAGAAACATACTCACTCAAGTCAGCCAGCAGGAGTATTTTAACATGGAAATGTGGGACGAAGAAAGCTTCATCAACGCAATCCGAGAATTTCTAAAGAACAAGAGGTAAGTATCAATGGACTCAAAACTTGATTATTATTATCATATCCTCTCTAAACAATATCCATTTCCATTAGTAGCTAAGGAAATTGGTTTTATATACTATTTGCTTATGGATAAGCCATTTTCATTTGTACAAGAGGCTTTTATGCTTCAAGAAGCATAACCTTCAGCTTTTAGAGGGCTTTCAAATTTATCAAGTATATTTGATTTAATTATAACTCAGTTACAATAAGTTCATACTTTTTTTACTTATTTCTGTAGAAAAAAATATGTAGTTATATGTGCTAATCTGCTAATCATATGACCCAGCTTCCTCAGATGATGTGTGGCTTCAGGCCAATTTGATCTGTTGTCTTCTTGTTTTTGCCCCTCAGATCCTTACAAATACATATCTTATGACCATACAACTCGTGTTAAGTGCTACTTACCAAAATATGTGGTCTTTTCTACAACTATGACAGTAAAACATGCGATTGTGGACTTTACGCAACAAAAAGTATGGAAGATAATTGTTTCTGAGTTACGTTAGATCAGCTGGTCAGCTCCCACTAATTTTATAATCTTTACAACTATTGTTTTGTTGAGCACAGAGGCATTTTCCTTTCTTTCTCTAACTATATACCCATATAGTTTGGCATAATTAGGTATGCCATTTTAATATTATTGCATCTCTTCCTTAATTCATAGATGACATGCACTTGGTAGGTACTTTGTTGTTATTGATGATATATGGAGTACTCAAGCATGGAAGACCATCAAATGTGCTTTGTATGTGAATAATTGTGGAAGCAGAATTATGACAACTACACGTATTGTTTCTATAGCCAAGGCTTGTTGCTCTCCTCACCACGATCATGTGTACGAAATAATGCCTCTCAGTACAGATAACTCTAAGAATCTATTCTTCAAGCGAACCTTTGGCTCCAAAGATATATGCCCTCCTCAATTGGAAGAAGTTTCTGATGAAATCTTGCAAAAATGCCACGGTTCACCGCTGGCCATTGTTACTTTAGCTACCTTATTGGCTAACAAAGCTACTTCGAAGGAAGAATGGGTCAGGGTATATAGTTCAATTGGTTCAACACTGCAAAAGGATCCTGATGTGGAAGAAATGAGAAGGATATTATCACTTAGCTATGATGATCTACCCCACCATTTGAAGACATGCTTACTGTATTTAAGTATATTTCCAGAAGATTATGAGATTGAAAGGGATCAAGTTGTAAAAAGATGGATTGCTGAAGGATTCATTAATATGGAAGGTGGACAAGATTTGGAGGAAATAGGTGAGAAAAATTTTAATGATCTTATCAACAGAAGCATGATTCAACCAATGAAAATCAATTGTGATGGTCGAGTGGCCTCATGCCGAGTCCATGATATGATTCTTGATCTCCTTATATCCAAGTCTGTTGAAGAAAACTTTGCCAGTTTCATCTGTGGCAAAAATAAAGACTTATTGTTACAAGGTAAGGTTCGCAGGCTATCTCTCAACTATTATTCACAAGAGCACGCCATGGTTCCATCAGCAGCGATCATTTCTCAGTGTCGATCACTCAGTGTCTTTGGTTATTCTGAACAGATGCCTCCTCTTTCAAAGTTTCGAGTTCTTCGGGTACTTGATATAGAGAATGGTGAGGAGATGGAACACACATATTTTGAACATATAATGAGGCTTCATCACTTGAAATACCTGAGACTCCATCTAAGAAGCATTCCTGCACTCCCAGAACGACTTGGAGAGCTGCAGCACTTGAGGACCCTGGATCTAGGAGGGACAAAAATTACAAAATTGCCAAAAAGCACTGTTCAGTTGAAAAATCTAACATGTTTGCGTGTCTGTAATCTGGAAGTACCTAAAGAAATCAGGAATTTGTGTGCTCTTCGGGAGCTCTCGGAGATCCATATCAACCGAAACTGCTTGGCATCTTCTTTGCTGGGGCTGGGCAGTCTGACTGAGCTGAGGATTCTTCGACTACGATGGTCCATTGTCAACACAAATGCTGAATACAAAGCTATTGTTGATAACTTGCTCTCATCACTCCGCAAACTTGGCAGACTCAACCTTCGAACTCTATGCATTCAGAGTTATTACGGTGATTCCATAGATTTCTTGTTGGATCCTTGGTTCCCCACCCCTAATCTCCTCCAGAAGTTTCAGATGACCACTAACTACTACCTCCCCAGAATTCCAGCTTGGATGTCATCACTTGGCAGCCTCACCTACCTGGACATCAATGTCAATCCAGTAGAGAACGAGGCACTGGAGATCCTTGGAAACTTACCTTCACTGATGTCCCTCTGGGTCTCATCAAAAGCAGCAGCGCCCAAAGAAAGACTTGTTGTGAGAAGCTGCATGTTCAAATGCCTGAAGGAGTTCCAATTGACCTGCTGGAGAAACAGGGTTGGGCTGATGTTTGAAGTAGGAGCCATGCCCAGACTCGAGAAACTGCGAATTCCAATCAATGCAGGCACTGGTATCTATTTTGGAATCCAGAACCTCAGTTCCCTTAGGCATCTTGTTGTTGAGATCATTTGCAGTGGCGCGACTGTTCAAGAAGTGGCTGCATTGGAGGGGTCTATCAGGAGCACAGTTGATCTCCTTCCAAAGCGACCCACCCTTGAACTTCGGACATGGGACGAGGAAAATATGGTAGAGGAAAGCATGGCTGAAGAGATCCAAACAAGCAACTGAGATTCAGCAAGCAGCTACGATGCGCGGATACTTGCGAACGCCCTCGTATCAGATACTTGATACTCGTCCGATACTGTCCGGACGCTAATACTCGTCCGATTCTTGTCGGACAGGTATCAGTCATTTTAATTAATTTTAAATAAATAAAATAATTCTGATAATTAGTTTACGCTTCTTCGATTCTTTACCGACACTAAAAATTCTAACCCCTCATTCTGCCCATAAATACATCTTCTATGGGGGGTGTTGGAGGAGATACCTTTTGAGTTCGACCTTGATGGTAGGTGCTGATTTTCAAATCTAAAGAGGATACTAGATGATATAGAGGCTTTGGATCTATCCGGAGGTTGATGTCGTAGGACCTTCACCAAACAACAATTAGACTTATCATTTACCTACCTATTTTTATATCATTAAGTTATGTAATAATGGTCTTTCGCACTAGACTAAAATGTTTCCCTTAGTGTTGCAGTATTATCAAGAAAATGGTATGCAATTTTATTTTTATTATATATATTTATATATATATTCACGTATCCCCGTATCTGTGTTTTTCAAAAAACGGCGTATCAGCGTATCGAAGTATCGGATTACCGTATCCGTATCCGAGAATCTATGCAACATAGGCAAGCAGTATATGGAGCATGTGTACACGGTAAACAACTCATTTGGTAATAGTTGTGTTACAAAGCAATTTAGTTGCTCTCATCAAGACACTAAATCTCCACTAAGCATCCCACTACAAGGAAGGCATGCAGGCTCATGATGGTTCTAATTACAGCAGTTACTAGTGATCATGACCATTATTTGTGTGTCTATTCAGTTCTAGTAACTGAATTTGTAATCACCTATAAAAGGGTGCTAAGAGATCAATGAGAATACCAATTCACCTATCTATCTTGTTATTCTACTTTTAACACGTTATCAAGCACGCTCTACAAGCTGAGCAGGAAAAGGCCTCATCCTTGGGTAAGATGCCTCGACGCTTACCTCTTCGTGATGCTGAAATTGGTCTCCCTCGCCACCTTCGTATCCCTGCTCTCCGTCGCCTCATGCGACAACAACTACTCCAGCTCCTCAGAGCTCAGGGACGCCGCCCTGGCTTCCCGTTCCTGGCGTCGCATTGCTCGGCTCGCTATCAAGCGCGCCGCAACGCTGCAGCTCGCCGGGCATCCCCTCCACCAGCACCTCCCACAGGAGGATTCAGGCTTGAAGCTTGCCAAGGCTGCTCGGTGGGCCGCATCCCAGTGGCGGATCCCCACTTCTGTAGTGTCCATGGATGGACTGCCCAAGCAAGACCCAGCTTCGCCCTGCCTTCACCGTGCCCGATCATTGACATCTCCTCGTCGTCGTCCTCGCCGGTGCAATCGCCGGTGCGCTCGCCGGAGTACACTCCAGAGACGCCACCAGCAACACGCCAGGCGGAGCCGGTGTTCCGCACCAGGGCGGCACGCACTGGTGCCCCACCCTTCTACCTCAGTACAGGGGAGGGCCCTAGCGGCGCTGCCATGGCAACTCCGCCCGGCTTCACCACCAATGACGCGACACTTCCTCCCCCATCTCCACATCCGGCTGCTCCATGGTTCCCGGGCCGCCCGACAGCAACCGCGGCAGCCAACGCTCGCCCCGGCCTTCGCAACTTCATCTCCACCGGCCATGTGCCAGTCGAGAGCGGCGCCGGCGGCGAGCCTCACCGCTCCCCACCCTCAGGTGAGGGGGAGGCATGAACAAAAATGGAGAAGGGGCTCCGAGGTGCGGAAGGGGGCAGAGGAGTGGGCACGGCGGCGGACCTGGCTGGCGCGGCGGCGACGACGCAGGAGACGGCGACGGCGCGAGCGGCGGCGCTGGCCTGGCAGGCGGCGGCGGCGCGCTAGGGTCTCAACCCTAGCCGCCCGCCCGAGCCAGCCTTTAAGGCCGCGGCAGCCACGGGCCGCACTGGGCCGGCCCAACTGGCCCACCAGGCCGGCGCCAGCACTTGCTCCCCCGCCCGACCCCCTGGACCGAAAGCGGCGGTGGGCCGAAATCGAGATTGTCTCGGCCCACCGCCCAATAATGTTTATCTTTTTCAAGAAATTGCAATTTTGCATTTAAGCCCTCAGGCTTTGGCATATTTACATTCCGCAGTTTTCTGCTATAATAAAAGTTCATTTATAGCCCCCTGTTATTTACTTTTATTACAAATTATGCCCTTTATCAGCATTATAGCATTTCCATGCTCTTTACTTTACAAGTCTTTTGCAAATTAAATTCCATTGCCTTACTTTCATTTCAATTCAATGCAAAAATATTCTCTAAATTGAATAAATTCTTTGTAGTTTGGGATCATATGAATTTACGCATGCCTCAGCATAGCGAATATTCATCGAACTCAGAATTTTATTATGGCACACGCTAGTAAAATTTCTCTATTCACTTATCAAAAATTGATCATATATTAAAAGTGGTATTCAACACCACCGAAGGATCTACACTATTAATAGTGATGCCCGAATATGATCATCAAAATTTTGAAACATTCGAATATTGAGTTATTTAAATCATGCGACAGCCATAAAAAAAATAAGCAATTTATTGAGAAAATTCATTTTTCGAGTTCATTTCTTTTTGAATTCACATCATTTTTGCATAATTTTGCCATGATTTCTCAAAATATTTGGCAATTACAAATGTAGGTGAGATGGCAACCAAAGAGTTTGAGATTCTCGCTCTTGATGGTTCCAATTTCCCTGCCTGGGCGATGGATGTCAAAGTGATTCTGTCGACTCAAGGACTATACAGATGTATAGATGAGACGGTTGAAGGGACCTCTACCCCCTCAAATATGTCCAAATTCTCTGCTTTGAAAGTGATAAGAAATCATATTCATCCAGATTTGAAAATGGAATATCAATTTGAGGAGGACCCAATGGTCTTATGGAAATCTCTTAAAAATAGATATGAACAGCATAAAGCGATTGTCCTCCCCGAGGCCACGCATGAGTGGAATCACTTACGTCTACAGGATTTCAAAACCATAGACGACTATAATCATGCTGTTCATAAGATTTGCTCTAAACTCCAGTTTTGTGAGAAAGCGTCTGATGATGAGGAGAAAATTGAAAAGACACTGTCTACAATGCTCCCATCAGAAGCGTATTATTACTCAACAATACCGTGAGAGAAAATTCACAGAATATTCTTCGCTAATTCAGACATTGAAACAGGCAGAAAAGAACCATGAGCTCACAGTATGGAACTCAAATCAGCTCCCATTGGGTACTGCTCCACTGCCTTAAGTACATGCAAATGCGAAGACACATAGTCAAAATGTGAATCCTGGAAAGATTTCAGGAAAGGGCAAAAGAAAGAGAACCAAAAAGACACACGGGAAAGTCCAAAAGGGGAAAGGAATTTCTAAGCCCAAAAGTGACAATGGAAACAAAACCATTTGTTACAGGTGTGGTTGCAACAACCATATTGCTAAGAAATGCCGTACTCCTAAGCATCTCGTTGAACTATACATGAAGTCCATGGGTCATACACAGAACCCTCAGAAATTTGAAGCGCACTTCACCTCTCAAGTGCCGGAGAATGGAGCTATGGACCCCATCCCTCATGGAACGGGACCGAGCAACGCCAAGACTCCGCCGAGCAAAGAGGAAGACTTCATGGACGTCGACAAATTACTCCTGGAATACTCTTCCAACGATGCTTTTGAAGACCTCATCTAGGCTCCAAGTTTATTTTTGCAAAAGTACTCGTTGTAATAAAAAGACATGATGTTGCTTTATTGATATCATTTGTAATAATGCACTCGTTATTATTAATATATTCGTATGTACTTTCTATATTTTGCTTTATTCTTATGAGTTTTAAATTCTGCATTATATAGATTGTTACGGGAGTCGATTCGATGGATGAAGAGATGTGCCTAGTGGATAGTTGTACCACTAACACTATACTTAGTGAAGTCAAATTTTTCCAAACTCTCACAAAAAGAGAAGGACAAGTTTTGACCATCGCGGGACGCGATGCTACGATTGTTGGTTCCGGAAGGGCCACCATCGTACTTCCAATGGGTACACAAATTGATATCGAGGACGCATTATTGTATCCCGATTCAACACGTACCCTACTAAGTTATAGAGATATCCGGAAAAATGGGATTCATGTGGAAACACATGAAGAAAACAATGAGGAATTCCTCCTCTTGACCAAAGAAACTGGATATGGCAAACAGACACTTGAAAAGGTGCCTTCTCTCCCGTCTAGATTGTACTACACATACATCAAACCCGTACCATATGTTGCATATAAAGTGATTTTTCAGAATGTAGATGCATTCAAAACTTGGCATGAACGCCTTGGCCATCCCGGCATCGGGATGATGAGAAAAATCATGAGCAATTCAAATGGACATGGTATGAGTGATAGAAAATTCCCAAAATCCTCAGATTTTGTGTGCACCTCATGTGCAACTGGGAAATTAATTTTGAGACCCTCACATCTCAAAATACAGGCTGAACCACTAAAGTTTCTTGAACGCAACTTTATCTGGACCTTTCAGGTACTTTATGGTTTTAATAGACGCATCCACAAGATGGTCTCATGTGTGTCTTTTATCGACACGGAACCATGCTTTTGCAAAATTGATTGCACAAGTCATCAGACTTAAAGCAAGTCATCCTGAACACCAGATAAAATCTATAAGATTGGACAATGCGGCAGAATTTTCTTCCAAAGCCTTCAATGATTATTGCATGGCTTTAGGAATTGAAGTCCAACATTCTGTACCATATGTTCACACTCAGAATGGTTTAGCTGAATCTCTCATCAAGAGAATAAAGCTCATTGCCAGGCCATTATTGCAAAATTGTAACTTACCAACCTCATGTTGGGGTCACGCAGTCTTACACGCTGGTGACTTAATACAATTGCGTCCAACTGCATACCATACAGCTTTCCCGCTGCAAATGGTTCATGGTGATCCTCCTCATATTTCCCATCTGCGGAAATTCGGTTGCGCTGTATACGTACCGATCTCACCACCAAAGCGAACATCAATGGGCCCTCACAGGAAAATGGGGATTTACGTGGGGTATTTATCTCCGTCGATCATTAAATACCTGGAGCCCCTTACAGGGGATTTACTCACAGCCCGGTTCGCTGATTGTATCTTCAACGAAGAACATTTTCCGGCATTAGGGGGAGAATTCAAGTATCACACTGAATGCCCGGAAATAAATTGGGATGCCTTAGACACCCAAAGGGAGGATCCTCGTACCACTGAATCCGAAGTTCAAGTTCAAAGGATCATTAATTTGCAAAATGCTGCAAATAACTTTCCAGACTCATTTACTGTGAGTAAAAGTGTCACAAAATCATACATTCCCGCAAGGAATGTGCCGGAAAGAATAGAGGTACCAAACAAAACTATTCAACTCCCTTCCTCGAAAGAAAGTGGGAGAACTACGGCAAATCCTCGCAAGCGCACGAGGAAACAGAGGGATCACCCCTCTGGCACAGTAAATGAAGCTCAACCTCAAGTTGAGAGACACCGAGTGGATTCACACAATCCACCACCCACATCAACAGTGCACTCAATTTCTGATGATGGGACATTGGAACGCCCCGACGCTGCCGTATTGGGAAATATCGAGCCGTCAATTGGGGTACAAGAAATTTCCATAAACTATGTTGATTCTGGAGAATCATACGATCGTAAGACTACAATTGTCGACATATTTTGCCTCATCAGTTGCTGAAACCATCCAAAATGATCCAGATCCAAAATCCATGGTAGAGTGCAAAAAGCGCTCGGACTGGAACAAATGGAAGGAAGCAATTGAAGCAGAGTTAGCCTCCCTCAGAAAAAGAGAGGTATTCTCATCAGTGATACCTACACCTCCAAAAACCTTCCCTGTGGGTTTTAAATGGGTTTTCGTCCGGAAGCGGAATGAGAACAATGAGGTGGTGAGATATAAGGCGAGGCTTGTAGCACAAGGGTTCACGCAGAGACCCGGCATTGATTTCAATGAAACATATTCTCCAGTCATGAGTGGAATTACGTTCCGATATTTAATATCACTGGCAACTCAAAAACGTCTACCTATGCAGTTGATGGACGTCGTGACAGCATACTTGTATGGGTCACTAGATTCGGATATATACATGAAGGTCCCCGATGGGATCCCTGTACCGAATGGAAATTCAAATCGCAATATGTATTGTGTAAACTCAAAAGATCACTCTATGGTCTTAAACAGTCGGGTAGAATGTGGTACAACCGACTGAGAGAGTACCTTCTACAGAAGGGTTACTCAATAATAATGATTGCCCATGTGTCTTCATCAAAAGATCCTCCACAGGATTTTGTATCATATCAGTGTATGTAGATGATTTAAATATCATTGGCAGCACTCAGGATATTAATGAAGCTCGTAATCATCTAAAGATGGAGTTTGAGATGAAGGATTTGGGTCAAACCAAATTTTGCTTAGGTTTGCAAATCGAGCACCTTCACTCAGGAATTTTAGTGCACCAATCTGTCTATGTTCAAAAAGTATTGGAGAAATTCAATATGGACAAAGCATATCCAATCAGTACTCCCATGGTTGTTCGATCTCTCGAGAAAGAAAAAGATATTTTCCGACCACGGGACGAAGGAGAAGAGATATTGGGACCGGAATACCCTTATCTTAGTCTCATCGGAGCACTCATGTATCTTGCAAATAGTACCAGGCCTGACATTGCATTTGCAGTGAATCTATTAGCAAGATATAGTGCTGCCCCAACAAAGCGCCACTGGACCGGAGGAAAACAAATCCTTAGATACTTAAATGGCACTAGAGATCTTGGTTTATTTTTCCAGAAAACTAATGATCCTAGTTTGATTGGATACACTGATGCTGGCTATTTGTCTGATCCCCACAATGCCAAATCACAGACATGATTTGTATTTCTTCATGGAGGGACGGCCATATCATGGAAGTCATCTAAGCAAACATTAGTAGCTACCTCCACAAATCATTCTGAGATCATTGCACTATATGAGGCATCACGTGAATGTGTATGGCTCCGCAGAATGATAAACCACATTGAGCAATCATGTGGTATTGGTTCTTCAGAATCGCCTACCATTATCTACGAAGATAATGCTGCTTGTATTACACAGATGCAAACAGGTTACATCAAGAGCAATGTCACAAAGCACATTGCACCTAAGTTGTTTTACCCTCATGAGCTTCAGCTAAATGGGGAAATTAACATCTTACAGACAAAGTCTTGTGATAATCTGGCAGATCTCTTTACCAAATCTCTACCTACTTCTTCGTTCGAGAAATGTGTAAAAGGGATTGGTATGAGACGGCTCAGAGATTTACAAGCTTCAGGGGGAGACTCTCTGAATGATGGACCGTGTTAGACGCCTCACATTGTACTCTTTTCTTTTATGAGTTTTTACCATCAGGTTTTTCTCATACAAAGTTTTTAATGAGGCAATGTTTGATATAAGTATATGTCTTATCTCATGTTTTCCCCACCGGGGTTTTTCTAGAGATAAAACAAGACATGGATTACTCCTTCAACCTTACAGGTTCATGATAGAGTAATTAACATACAATTTATTCCTAATTTTTTTCCCACGGGTTTTTTTCAAAAGGAATTATTAGGTTGATCTCAAGATGGGACTCGAGCAAAGGGGGAGTGTTACAAAGCAATTTAGTTGCTCTCATCAAGACACTAAATCTCCACTAAGCATCCCACTACAAGGAAGGCATGCAGGCTCATGATGGTTCTAATTACAGCAGTTACTAGTGATCATGACCATTATTTGTGTGTCTATTCAGTTCTAGTAACTGAATTTGTAATCACCTATAAAAGGGTGCTAAGAGATCAATGAGAATACCAATTCACCTATCTATCTTGTTATTCTACTTTTAACAAGTTGAAGCATGCAAGTTGACAGGAAGGCCCTTCAGTAGGTTCAGTCAGCTCCTGGAGGGCCTAGTGCTATGTTCCCGCTGCACTCCGGCCGACAACATTGCAGGGAGACTCAGAGCATGCACTGATCAATAGAACGTCAATATGGCTTTAAACTTTCTTGGTTAACATCAAAAGCTCCACAGTCCACACTGCTCATGTTCATCTTGGCTTCAGAACCAACATCAAATGCTTTGAAAAGAATGGCTATCATCAGGTCAAGTCAAGCAACCTCATAATTAAGCTTATAATCACTGTAATATCAGCAACTCTGTTTTCATGTTATGTAATATATGCAGTAACGGGTCATATCATTACATTGTCAATCTACCAGTTGTTTCCTTCCTATGTCCATCCCCAATGAGAGGCCTCTTGTGATTTTGATTCGCAAGTCACACATGCGCTGGATGTTTTTGTCTTTGAGGGATTTTGCTACCTTGTGCGCGGATGTATGCTGCTGCAGCATCGATCTATTCAGTGTTGAAGTTGCAAGTCACAAGAAGACATTCACTTTTTCTTCTTCCAATTTATGCATCATTTTGCATTTGTAGCTACTGACCATTATCTCAACTCTGACAATTAGGCTACTATGCAGTACATAGGTGGAGAAAACAAATTTATTTGTATAAATAATGCATTTTCTGCGTGTGGCATCTTAGCTAGGTACCTATATGTCCATGTATGTGACAACATATTTCTTTGTGGATTTGTATATTGATGTTTCTCCTTCAGGTCCTGAGCTGTTGTTTCATGCTCCGTTGCTAACTATGTTTGTCTATTGGTAGTTCCTTAATTCACGAGTTTCAGATTTCTTAGGGCTTTTAATTGTTTCTTCAAGTTAACTTGAGTTAACCACATCTAGATGATAAATTCATTTTTTCACAACTTTTTGTAAAAATTGTGACACATCTTTGCCTAGAAAACCGTGTCAGTTCACGCTGAGGTAGCGTAAAGTTTCTTACCTCTTTTATTCAATTTAAACAGGCTCTCAATATACAAAACTTTTTGTTAAATTTGACAAGTAAATACCCCAACAGACTCCTGGAAATGCTACTACAATCGACATGGTTCGGTCCGCAAAGTCGGCCGTTGACCTTTTCAACGTGGGTCCACCCCACCCACAGGCCACGGGCCGCGCAACGTGGCTCCACCTCACCCACAGGCCGCGCGCAAGAAACCTCTTCTGGCGTATATAGAAAAAAAAAAGGAAAGGAAAGGATTCCTCTTCTACGCTGCTCCACCTTCTCAAGCCGCCGCCGCTGCCTCCGTCGCTCCGTTCTCTTCGCGGGCGTGTGCCGGCAGTCCACCTTCTCACCGTTGGGAGGCTCCCGCGCTCCGCTCCGACCACGGGCCGTCCGGTTTCTTGCGGCTGCGGCTGCGCTGAGCTCCTGGGGCGGCGGCTCGTGCTGGCCCGCACCTCGCCAGTCCAATCAGTGCCGAACTGCAGATTGGTTGCCGTTCATTTGGATTGCGAGGTACGGAGTAGCTAGCTATGTGCTTGGCAATCGAAGGATGGAAACCTTAGGTTTTTCTTGGAGGATTATTATTTGATACTAGCATTTCACGCGAAGTGTTTTAATTGGGGTTAAGCACTTATGCCTGTACTATGCATTTACCTTCTCTCAGTGGTTCCTTTTGCTGAAATTAATCAATCAATTCTGTGTTGATATGTCCATTACTTACTGTCATGCAACCTGGGATATTTCTAATTTCGCAAGTTTGATAGCCAGTGAATGATTTAATTCTCGCGCTAGTAGGTGAGCAGCTTTTACGAGTCGGATGCCGGTTTTCACCTGCCTAGCTTGTGTTGAAGATGATCCAAATTCAGCCCATATCTAAAGGCTAACTTCTGACGTAGCGTAGCGGAGGCCCGTCGCCGGGAGGCTTGGGCCGGAGCGGAGCGGAGTCGAAGTTGGCCCACGATGGTTCGCCCCTTGAAGCCCAGGTCGCGACTGGGGGGGGGGGGGGGGGGGGGTGCGGGGGGCTGGCCCGGTACGGTACGGTACGGGTCATGATATATCCCGTTTAGGGTTTTTCATTGGCGACTTGATTCATTCGTTCTTGTAAGCCGCCGCCGTTGGCGTTGTACTCGAACCCCGACATAGTGAAGTTCTTGCTGGCTGGCGCCCGTGGTTTTTCCCTCTCACATCGGGAGGGTTTCCACGTTAAATCTCGTGTCCCTTTACTGCTTTGATCGTTTACTTTCATCGTTTATCCGCCGACGCGTATAACAGCTTGAACTCAAACATGCGCGGCATTTGGAGGAGCAACCGGTTATGCTTAGTTCTCAGGAGTTGAGTGTACATCATGAATAAATTCTGACAGCAGGACCTTTGGCCTTTTGTGTTAAGTCATGCAGTATTTGGGATTTGGGTGATCATGCCATGTGATTTGGTACCACTGGTCTTTCACGCTTAGCTTACCCCACTAAGACCATCTGTTGTTGTTTGTTTACAGTATTAGTATTCCGTAACTGTGGTCCTTATCCAGTTATTTCGGTTCTCTTGTTATGCTTACACATGCTCTAGTTGCTGCATTTATTTTTCTTCATCATGCAGCCTTTTCTAAAGATTATATGGCATAGAAACATTATCCCAGCAGCTAAATTTCTTCATTATGCACCTTGCACTTTTAGTTTCCTACGGTATTTAGGATTTCTAAGCCTATCAATCTTTCAACAGATGACGAGCGCCTTGACGGGGGTAATGACATCTGTCATTGGTAAGCTTACAGCCCTGCTTGGAGAGGAGTACACAAAGCTGACAGGTGTCCAAAGAGAGGTGAACTTTATGACGGATGAGCTGAGCAGCATGAACGCTTTCCTTCAGAGGCTGGCAGAAGTGGACAGTAACCTTGATGTGCAGATGAAAGAGTGGCGGAGACAAGTGCAAGAGATGTCTTATGA
The DNA here is from genome assembly GCA_015476505.1 of Urochloa ruziziensis. NCBI lineage: Eukaryota > Viridiplantae > Streptophyta > Magnoliopsida > Poales > Poaceae > Urochloa > Urochloa ruziziensis. Next base: position 1,376,022 of record CM027120.1, on the reverse strand, counting down.
CATAGAGGATTGTATCGATGACTTTATGCAGCGTGCTGGCCATAACAGCATGGTTGATTCTGCAGGACTAATTCATAGGGTGATCCAACAGCTTAAAGCCCTGATGGCGCGCCATCAAATTGCCAGCCAAATCCAGCATCTCAAGGCACGTGTTGAAGATGCTAGCAAGCGCCGCATGAGGTACAAGCTTGATGAGCGTGCCTTTCAGTCTAGTACCACAACTGCCATCGATCCTCGTTTGCCTTCACTGTATGCTGAGTCAGATGGGCTTGTCGGTATTGACCAGCCAAGAGACGAGCTTGTCAGGTTGCTAATGGAGGGGGAGGGAGCATCAATGCAACAGCTGAAGGTGATATCTATTGTGGGTCCCGGGGGTCTTGGTAAAACCACACTTGCAAATGAGGTGTACCGCAGACTGGAAGGCCAGTTCCAGTGTCGAGCTTTCGTTTCTCTGTCTCAGCAGCCTGATGTAAAGAAGATCTTAAGAAACATACTCTCTCAAGTCAGCCAACAGGAGTCATTTAACGTGGAAATGTGGGACGAGGAAAAGCTCATCAATACAATTAGAGAATTTTTAAAGAACAAGAGGTAAGTTCACGGATTCAAAATGGTAACCTGATTATCAGCAACAAATCCTCTCTAGATCAACATCTGTTTCTGTCAGTAACTAAGGAAATTGGTTTTGTATATTGGCCTATTGGGCTATTGGGCATGATTATATAGTATAGATAAGCCATCTTGTTCATTTCTGCTGCTCTTTAGTTCTACAAAATACAAAATATAGGTCTGCTTTGCGCTTCTAGAAGCATATCGTTTAGCTATTAGAGCGCTTTCAGATTTCCCATCAAGTGTAGTTGGTCTGGCCATAACTCAACTACAGTAACTCCATGATTTTGCCTTGTTTTTATACCCAAAAGAAGAAGAAGAGAACCTTGCGTTAAGTGCTACTAGCCAAAATATTCCCTCTCTATCTCTCTCTCTCTCTGCTTATGGCCATAGAACCTTGGGTTAAGTGCTACTAGCCAAAATATTCTCTCTCTCTCTCTCTCTCTCTCTCTCTCTCTCTCTTTTTTTTTGCAACTATGACTCTGAAACATGTGTTTTTTTTTTTTGAATTTATGCAAGAAGGAATATAGAAGATATTTGTTCCACACTCCATAAATGGAGAGACACTCAGTAGCTAATCAGCTTCCACTTGTTTCAGGATCTTTATACTATTGTTTGTTGAGTCAAGAGGCGTTTTCATTTCCACATATCTACATGTTTCAGCATTTAAACTAAGTGGATATGGTATTTAATATTCTTGCAGCTCTTCCTAATTCATAAATCATGTGTTTGGTAGGTATTTCATTGTTATTGACGATGTGTGGAGCACTCAAGCATGGAAGACCATCAAATGTGCTTTGTATATAAACAATTGTGGAAGCAGAATTATGACAACAACACGTATTATTTCTATAGCAAAGTCGTGTTGTTCTCACCATGATCATGTCTACGAAATAATACCTCTTAATGCAGATGACTCTAGAAGTCTATTCTTCAAGCGAATCTTTGGCTCCAAAGATGTATGCCCTCCTCAATTGGAAGAAGTTTCCAGTGAAATCTTGGAAAAATGCAGTGGTTTACCACTGGCCATTGTTACTATAGCTAGCTTATTGACTAATAAAGCCAGTACGAAAGAAGAATGGGACAGGGTATATAGTTCAATTGGTTCAACACTAGAAAAGGATCCTGATGTGGAAGAAATGAGAAGGATATTATCCCTTAGCTATGATGACCTCCCTCACCATTTGAAGACATGTCTACTGTATTTAAGTATATTTCCAGAAGATTATGAGATTGAAAAGGATCAAATTATAAAAAGATGGATCGCTGAAGGATTCATTAATACAGAAGGTGGACAAGATTTAGAGGAAATAGGGGCAAGTTATTTTAATGATCTTATCAACAGAAGCATGATTCAACCAATGGAAATCAAATATGATGGTCGAGTGGCCTCGTGCCGAGTCCATGATATGATTCTTGATCTCCTTATATCCAAGTCAATTGATGAAAACTTTGCCACTTTCATCTCTGACAAACATCAGGAATTGATGCATGGAAAAGCTCGTCGGCTATCTCTCAACTATTATTCCAAGGAGCAAGCCATGGTTCCATCAACAACGATCATCTCTCATTGCCGATCACTCAGTATTTTTGGGTATTCTGAACATATGCCTTGTCTTTCTAAGTTTCGAGTTCTTCGGGTACTTGATATAGAAAACGGTGAAGAGATGGATCACAAATATTTTGAACCAATAAAGAGCCTTCTTCACTTGAAGTATCTGAGACTCCATCTAAGAAGCATTGTAGCACTCCCTGAAGAACTAGGAGAACTGCAACATTTGAGGACCCTAGATCTAGGAGAGACGAAGATTAAAAAAATGCCCAAAAACATTGTTCAACTGCAAAATTTAACATGTTTGCGTGTCAGTAATATGGAATTACCTGAAAAGATTGGGAATTTGCATGCTCTGCAGGAGCTATGCGAGATCAAAATCAACAAAAACTGCTCGGCCTCTTCTTTGCTGGGGCTGGGCAGTCTGACTAGACTGAGGATTCTTGGAGTACGCTGGTGCATTGTCAAAACGGACACTGACAGTAGGGCTGTTGTTGATAACTTGCCTCAAATCACTACGCAAACTTGGCAGGCTCAACCTTCGCTCTCTGTGCATTCAGACTTATTATGGGTATTCCATAGATTTCTTATTGGATTCTTGGTTCCCTACCCCTCATCTCCTCCAGAAGTTTCAGATGAGCACAAACTACTACTTCCCCAGAATTCCAGCTTGGATAGCACCACTTGGTAAGCTCACTAACCTGAAAATCAATGTTGATCCAGTAGATGAGAAAACATGGGAGATACTTGGAAATCTACCATCGTTGATGTTCCTCTTCGTGATATCAAAAACAGCAGCCCTCAAAGAAAGGCTTGTGGTCAGCAGCAGCATGTTCATATGCCTGAAGGAATTTCACTTCATCTGCTGGAGCAATGGGGCTGGGATGATGTTTGAAGCAGGGGCTATGCCGAGACTCGAGAAAATGCGGGTTCCATTTAATGCAAGCACCGGTGTCTATTTTGGAATCCAGCACCTCTCTTCCCTTAGGCATCTTATCGTCGAGATCATTTGTAGTGGTGCGATGGTTCAGGAGGTGGATGCATTGGAAAAATCTATCCGGAGTACAGCTGACCTCCTTCCAAACCGACCCACCCTTGAAGTACGAACATGGGATGAAGAAAATATGGCAAGGGAGGAAAGCATGACTGGAGAGATCCACACACGAGGGTGGAATTCAGCATGAAGTATATGCATGTGTACACAGCATCCCTCTCATAGCCTCATTGAATGCATCGACCAGTTGCTGGTTCAGTATCAATGGTTTGATTGGCTTCATGACTCAAGGTATCTATTCAGAAATCAGAATTTTACAAGGACCTATTGTTTCCCTTGGTAGTATGTTTCGCTCATATGAATGGACTCACCCAATACATGTTCTGAGGCTTGTAGAATACGGAATTCAGAAGAGAGCTTGTAGAAATCTATGCTTTGGTGTTATGTTAAGATGTTTATATCATTATATGGCATCATGTTGCTGCCTAATGCTTATAGATTCTAGACATATGTCTTGGTCTGGAACTCTAAATCATGTTCGCTGCAGCACCACCTGTGCTTGGGGTTGTGGTTTCGCAGTTTCTGTTGTTGTCGTGGTTGTCTGTAGTCACTTTCACCTTTTGGGTGCTGTGGTGTGGGTGTTGCAATTGTTGCTTTTTTTAACTGTATTTTATCTTGTCTATCAAATATATAGGCAGCCCTCAAAGAAAAAACTGTGCTTGTGATCAATCTAGTCAGTTGATCGTCTTGTAATTGACACTTGTTGCTGTTTCCAGTGCTCATTTTTTAGGCTCTTTTATAACTGATCGTTCATGTACCTACCCATTGTGTATTCAGCAAAATCAGGTCAATTTTTTTTTCTTTTGCGTCTTCAGCACACGATGTGTCTGAAGAAGCTGCAAGGCGAGGGCGAGGCTGACGTAGCAACAGAGCTCATGAGACCACGGCAATGGATCAGGGAAGAACATGTTAGGAAAGGGTGATTGTCGACCTCTTCATGCAGCATACCATGGGTCCTTCATGCAGCACACCAAGGGTCTAAGTCTATGGTTTAAGGCCTTGGTTATGGCCATAAAACATAGCCTTAAACCCACCTAATAGCAGCCATTAGAGGGTGATATCAAGTGTCTTTCTTATGCTCTTGTAACTGAAATGGAAAAAGTCTATATCACACCCCCACCTATGGGGGTGGGGCTACATAACCCCCCAACCTATAAAACGGTCTATATCACCCCCTGAACTTTCGAAAACCGGTCAAATTATCCCCTAAAGCAGTTTTAAAAAATCATAGTAAATCATAGAAAAATCATAAAATGGAAAATCCAATTGCGTTGGACTCCAAATGAGCAGATCTATACAATGAACATATAATATAGTATGTTTTAGTACATTTTTTGCTGTAGCTTTAGATCTATGTTTTTCTTCATAACTGTAAAAAATTGTACTACAACATACCACATTATATGTTCATTGTGCAGATCTGCTCATTTGGAGTCCAACGCAGTCCAACGCAGTTGGATTTTCCATTTTATGATTTTTCTGTGATTTACTATGATTTTTAAAACTGGTTTAGGGGGTAATTTGACCGGTTTTTGAAAGTTCAGGGGTGATATAGACCGTTTCATAGGTTGGAGGGTTATGTAGTACATCCCCCATAAGTGAGGGTTATATAGACTTTTTCCTAACTGAAATTGTACTCTCCCTATAAAAGGGCACCATGAGATCAATAAGAAATGACTCTTCCACTATTACACTGTTTCTGTACAATTTTTCTGTCACAACAGTCTCTGCGTTTGGCCCTGCTAATGGGCTGGGCTGATGATGTTTGAAGTGGGAGCCGTGCCCAGACTAGAGAAACTGCGGGTTCCGATCAATGCAGGCACCTGTCTCTTTTTTGGAATCCAGAACCTCTCTTCCCTTGCGACTCGTTTGGGTACGAGAGGATTGGGGTGGAATGAAACTATGAAAGGGATTGATTTTAAAATGAACTAAGTTTCATTTCAATCCCTCCATTTCACTAGTTTCCAAACAAGACTTTAGGCATCTTGTTGCAGAGATCATTTGCAGCGGCGCGACTGTTCAGGAAGTGGATGCATTGGGGGAATCTATAGAGTGCTGATCTCCTTCCGAATCGACCAACTCTCAAAGTTTGGACGTGGGATGAGGAAAATACGGCGGGGAAAGCATGGCTGAAGAGATTCATACAGGCGGATTCAGGATGCAGCATATGGATTGTACACGGCAAACACCTCATTTAATGATGGTTGAAGTATGCAAGTGGACAGGAAGGCCCTTCAGTAGGTTCAGTCAGCTCCTGGAGGTCACAGGCTCCCAGCAGCATTCTGTACCCACTACTCCGGCCGACAAGATTGCAGGGGGCCTCAGAGCATGCGCTAATCACATGTTCTATTGTGATCAACAGGACATCAGTTTGGCTTGAAACTTTCTTGGTTAACATCAAAAGCTCCACACTGCTCATGTTCATCTTGACTTCAGAACCAACATCAAATGCTTAGGAAAGAATGGCTATCATCAGGTCAAGTCAAGCAACCTCAGAAAAGAACAAAACAGAAATTAGGATTATAATCACTGTAATATCAGCAACGCTGTTTTCAAGTTTGCTGATGACTCGTTATAATCATATCTGTTAGGTCGATCTCCACCACCACGGCCCAAAGGCCGTGATGGGCTCGGTCCACGCACCCTGATCGGGGGAGCCCAACCTAGCATTGGTTGGTGGCCCCCGTTGTACAGTGCTATAAAGAAAGGGGTGGGGGCTAGGGCACGGCACACGAGGTTCACCGCGCCGCCAGCCACCACCCCACAACCCTACCGATCGAGGGGCACTGGAGCAACGGGAAGCTACACCAGCGCCGCCTCGCCCCTACGACCGACACCGCCGCCATGGCCGCTGTCAACCCCGACGCCACCTCTACTGGTCTGTGCTCCTACTCTCTCATTCTAGGTGTATTTGTTCTAGTCTATGCATGTACAAGTGGTTAAATCATTTATATAAAGTTTTACCCGTGAGTTTAATCTATTGCTAGTAGATCCTAAACCTATCAATGGTATCAGTTAGCCTAATCTAGTAGTAGATTAGTACTCAGGGTAGTTTTTACACTCGTTTTGTTCAAGTTTTACTCGCTGTTAGTTAAGACAGAGGGGTAGAGAGTGTAGAAACCGAAGCAAATCCAAAGAAAAAGAGGAAGAAATCGATGAAAATCGAAGAAAAACGAAAAGAAAAGTGGATCTCAGATCCAAAATCCCGAAACCCTAACCCTAACCCTAACCCTAGATCTACAAGAAGGGGCGCGGTGTAGGGGGAGGACCTACCTCTTGGTCTTCTCCGCCGCCGGCCATCACCGCCGTGCGCGGGAAAGGACGCCGGAGGGACACCCCTCGACGGCGGCGCGCTCAACCTTGCGACGAACGCGCTCGCCGGCGAAGGGGTTTACCCCGGCGCCAAAGCTTGGAGGAGGGAGGAGATGCGCCGCGGCCTTGGGCCGGCGGTGCTCACCTCGCCGTGCGCCAGCAAGATGCTGGCCATGGCCGGCCGTGGGCCGCCTCACTCTCTCTCTCTCTGGATCTCGAGGCTAAGGCTCGGGCCTGGGGGAGTGGAGAAGGAGAAGGGGGAGGGGAAGAAGAGGGGGTGCGCCGCGGCCATGGCCGGCGGCGCGCTCGTCCCCGCCGTCGCCGGCGAAGAAGCCGAGCGCCGCCGGCCATGGCCGCCGCCGCTGTGCGCGCGCTGCCGAGTCGGGCGCGAGCTGCGCGAGAGGGGGAAAGAATGGAAGGGCTAGGGTTTCGCCCGGCTCCTCCGGCGTTTTATACGCGCGGTGCGTGCGGAGAGCCGTTGATGGCGATCCAACGGCTGAGAGCGGCCGGCGCACACGCGGGCTAGATATGGCCCGTGAGGGAGGGGCGACTGGGCCGTCTCGGCGGCCCAGCCGTCTGTTTTCGGGCTAAAGCCCAGGCGGGCGATGGGCTGGTAAGGCCAGGCCGCGAAAAGCGCGGCTGGGCCGGGCCGCCAAGGATGTTTTCTGCGCGCGAACGAGAGTTCCGGGGCCAAAAGCAGACTTTAACCGCGGGAGCGCGGCTGGGCCTCGCGAACGACTGGGCCGCTGCTGGGCCGAAACGCGCGGAGGCGCGGGCGCACGCGCGAGCACTCTTAGCGGGCCGTTTGGGCCAATTTCTTTCGCGGGCCAAAAGTGACGCCGTGAATAGTAACCTTTTTCAATTAAGTTTATTTATTTTCAGAAGCTATATTTGGTTGTTTTTGGTGTTATTTTGCATGTTTTCAAGTATATATCTCTGTTTAAATTTTTTGCACATGGTAATTATTTTTACAGAGAGTAGAATGCTTCTGAAAATTAATTTTTCTCATGATATTTGATGTTTTTTCCGCTGCGTTATTTATTCTCTAGTTAAATTGAACCAAAGAGATATTTAATTAGAGAAGTAGAAAAATATTATTTTTTAGTTTTCTGATATTGTTATTTTCTGGCCAAAGCTGATAATTGCAATATTATAAATATTTCTTGTCAAGTTATCATGCATTTATTCTATTTTCTGCCCAAAGGTGATATAGAATTAATGTAGAAAGCATGTTGTATGTGTTGATTTTGACCAAAGTTAAATTAATACATGCAATATTTATTTTTTATTATTATTCTCACCAATTTTATGTCAAAATTTCAGGCCCAAATTCTTCAAGCTATGTGTCTGATATCCCTATCCTAGTTGGAAGCAACTATGGAGAATGGCGCACGCAGTTCAACCTGGCAGTGGTGATGACAGATATTGACACTGCCATGAACTACCCATATCCGGTACTGCCTGAGGCACCAGTGCGTGGAGCAAATGAATCTGATGAGGCATTCGCGGCACGAGAGCGTGACCACGCGCCCGTTAGAGCACTTTATGATCTCGAGAAGAGAAAGTGGGATATTTCCAACAAGAAATGTCTGCTGATTATGCGGACAAAGATGGCAGAGGCCATAAGAACTCTATCCCAGAGAAGAATGCAGAGGGTGTTGCTCACACTGCGTCTGAGTATATGGCACTAGTGGAGGCCCATTTCACTGGGTCGTCTAAGACTTATGCCAGGACGCTGATAGATCAGTTTCTAAACACGAAATATACGGGTGGAGGTGTGAGAGAGCACATCCTGAAGCTGAGTAACCTACATGGGAAGTTGGCTGCATTGGACATGAAACTACCTGAAGATTTTCTTGTCCATACAGTTTTTCGCTCACTTCCAGCTGCATTCTCCAACTTGGAGATCACTTATAATTCCCTAGAGGAAAAATGGGATATGCAGAAACTCATAGGCCGCTGTGTGCAAGATGAGGACAGAATGATTGCACAGAATGGTGGACAAATCAACTATGTCCACCATCAGCAGAAGAAGAAGAACTTTCCCAACAAGAACTTCAACAAGAACTTTAAGCCTAAGAACCAGTGGGAAAGTGGCCCTTCAAATGCTCCCAGCAAAGAAAAGGGCAAGGCACCAGTGCAGTTTGATCGCTCTAACAAGCCACAAGACAAGAAGGAAGTTGGCAAAAATGAGTGTCTGCATTGTGGGAAGGCGGGACACTGGCAGAACAAGTGCCCTGACTGGCTTGAAATGATGTGGAAAAAGGGTGAGGATTATATTACTTTTGTAGATGAATCCCTATTTTTATGTTATGATAAATCTACTTGGTGGATTGATTCAGGTGCAACTACTCACGTTGCTAATTCTATGCAGGGATTAAGTATGAGCCGGATGCTGCAAAGAGGAGAAAGAGGAGTTAAAGTTGCAAACGGTGTTGAAGCTGAAGTGGAGGCGATAGGAGAACTCCCCATCAAGTTGAAAGACTGCTTCACGCTTCAGCTGCACAACGTTCTTTACGTTCCCTCTTTGAGCAGGAACTTAATTTCAGTTTCATGTTTAGCAGACGATGGTTTTGAGTGTCTTTTCGACAGTGAACAATGTTTAATTATGTTAAATAAAGTTTGTGTGGGTCTTGCCTTCCGACAAGACAAACTTTATAAGTTGTCTGTTTATGATGATTTGTATGCATGTGAAGATGTGTATGCAAGTACTAAGATTATGCATGAGATTGAAAATGTATCCTCGTCTACAAACGTAACCAAGAAGCGGAAAAGAATTGATGACGTTTCATCGAAATTATGGCACTGTCGTTTAGGCCATATTTCGAGGGGGAGAATGGAACGTCTAGTTAAAGGATCAATTCTTCCACCGCTACAATTCTCAGACTTAGAACAATGTATTGATTGCATCAAAGGCAAATACGTTAAGCAAGTAAACAAAGTAGCAACACGAAGCACGGGAACCTTAGACATAATACACACAGACATCTGTGGTCCGTTTCCCGTTGCATCAGTGGATGGTTTTGACTCGTTCATCACATTCACAGACGATTACTCCCGTTATGGCTATATTTATCCAATAAAACAAAAGTCAGAAGCGTTGGATAAATTTAAGATATTCAAAGCTGAGGTCGAGAATCAGCTTAATAAGAAAATAAAATTAGTAAGATCAGACCGTGGGGGGGAGTACTACGGTCGACACACCCCGTATGGCCAAATTCCAGGACCTTTTGCAAGGTACCTTCAGGAAAATGGCATAGTTGCCCAGTACAGTGCACCGGGTGACCCACAGCAAAATGGAGTAGCTGAAAGAAGAAACCGTACCTTGATGGATATGGTTAGAAGCATGATAAGCTATTCCACTTACCAGTTAATTTGTGGATGGAGGCTTTAAAGACCGCCATTCACATCCTAAACAAAGTGCCTAGCAAAGCAGTCCCTACGACACCTTATGAACTTTGGACGGGTAGAGAACCCTCTCTCAGATATATGCGTGTATGGAGCTGCCCCGCTGAGGCTAAGATTTTTAACCCAAATATTGGGAAGCTAGATCCCAAGACAGTCAGTTGCTATTTCATTGGCTATACTGAAAAGACAAAAGGGTATCGTTTCTATTGTCCTAACAGACACACAAAGTTTGTGGAAACGAGACATGCAGTTTTTCTAGAGAATGAGATGATCAGGGGGAGCATGGCTACCCGGGAGATAGATCTTGAGGAGAAGCGGGTTTTTGCACCTTGCCCAATGATTCAAGAACATTTTTTCGAGTTACCTGTGTCAATTCCAACAGTGGAAGCCACTGTGACACCGGTACAAGCTCCTAGCCCTGTAGTGCCAGCAATGAATGAGAATGTGGAACCTATTCCTCAAGTTGAACCAATTGTGGCACAAGATGTTGAACCAGTTGTTGCTCAAGAAATAGTACCTCAACAGCCTGTGGTTCCTGAAGTACCAGTTGTTGAGCCAGCTGCTGAACCAGCTGGGGGAGGACTGAGAAGGTCTACAAGAGTGAGACGCTCAGCTATTCCTGATTGCTATGAAATTGGCAACTTAGAAGAGTTTCAAATGGGGGGTGATCCCGTCACATTTGAAGAGGCCATGAGAAGCGCTCAATCTGAAAAATGGCTGGAAGCCATGCAAGAAGAAATGAATTCAATGAGTGCCAACAAGGTTTGGGACTTAGAAGTAATTCCTAAAGGAGCCAAATCAGTAGGCTGCAAATGGGTCTACAAAACAAAATGTGACTCCAAAGGGAATATTGAAAGATATAAAGCGCGACTCGTGGCTAAAGGGTTCACACAAAGAGAAGGAATAGATTACAATGAGACGTTTTCTCCAGTCTCATGTAAAGATGCTTTTAGAATCATAATGGCATTAGTGGCACACTATGATTTAGAATTACATCAGATGGATGTAAAGACAGCGTTCTTAAACGGGGATCTGTTTGAAAACGTATACATGACTCAACCTAAAGGTTTAGTTGTGGAAGGCAAAGAAAACATGGGATGCCGATTAAGAAAATCCATTTATGGATTGAAACAAGCTTCTAGACAGTGGTTCTTGAAGTTTGATGAGACAATTAAGAAATTTGGGTTTAAGGCAAATGTAGAGGACAATTGCATCTATGCAAAGTTTAAGAATGGAAAATATATTTTCCTAATCCTATATGTGGATGATATCCTGCTTGCTAGCAGTGATAAAAGAATGTTGCAAGAGACAAAAATGTTTTTGTCCTCTAATTTTGATATGAAAGATCTTGGTGAGGCTTCATATGTTCTGGGCATTGAAATTCACCGAGATAGAAGAAACGGGGTTTTAGGACTATCGCAAAAGACATATTTGGAGAAGATCCTAAAGAAATATAATATGCATGCGAGTAAAGCCACACCTGCACCGATAGTGAAGGGCGATAAGTTTGGGGATTTTCAACGCCCCAGGAACCAGTATGAGATCGATCAAATGAAAATGGTTCCATATGCTTCAGCAGTTGGTAGCTTACAGTATGCACAAGTGTGCACTCGCCCTGATTTGGCTTATATCACCGGAGTACTCGGTAGATATCAAGATAACCCAGGCATAGAGCACTGGAAAATGGCAAAGAAAGCTTTGCGGTATGTGCAAGGCACAAAAGACCTCATGCTAATATACAGAAGATCTGATTCTCTAGAGATAAGGGATATTCAGATGCAGACTTTGCGGGAGACAAGGATGATAGAAAATCCACGTCAGGTTATGTATTCACTCTCGCAAAGGGAGCTATTTCGTGGAGAAGCTCTAAACAAACTCTGGTTGCATCATCTACGATGTATGCAGAGTTTATAGCATGCTATGAGGCAACGTTGCAGGCCAAGTGGCTAAAGAAATTTATACCCGACTTGAAAGTGGTAGATTGTATTAATAGACCACTTAAAATGTACTGCGATAATGAGCCTGCAGTATTTTACGCTCACAACAACAAGTCGAGTAACGCTACCAAACCAATAGAAATAAAATTCTATGTTGTGAAAGATAAAATCCAGGATCAGACTATAAGTCTGGAGCATATAAGTACGAAGAATATGCTTGCGGATCCGCTCACTAAAGGTTTACCACCCAGTGTGTTTAGAGAACACATTACCGGTATGGGTTTAAGGGAAAGCCTCATGATCACTGGATAATGGCCCAAGGTACGATCCTTTGCAATAGAGAAGTTTATTGTGGCTGATTAATCTAATTGAAATATCAATTTTGATGACTCATGCTCAATGTGCTTTTTTGTTATGAAGTGGATGTCAAGCGAAGAGCTTAAGGTAAGAAAACATAAGGTGAGATCGAGGGGGAGATTGTTAGGTCGATCTCCACCACCACGGCCCAAAGGCCGTGATGGGCTCGGTCCACGCACCCTGATCGGGGGAGCCCAACCTAGCATTGGTTGGTGGGCCCCCGTTGTACAGTGCTATAAAGAAAGGGGTGGGGGCTAGGGCACGGCACACGAGGTTCACCGCGTCGCCAGCCACCACCCCACAACCCTACCGATCGAGGGGCACTGGAGCAACGGGAAGCTACACCAGCGCCGCCTCGCCCCTACGACCGACACCGCCGCCATGGCCGCTGTCAACCCCGACGCCACCTCTACTGGTCTGTGCTCCTACTCTCTCATTCTAGGTGTATTTGTTCTAGTCTATGCATGTACAAGTGGTTAAATCATTTATATAAAGTTTTACTCGTGAGTTTAATCTATTGCTAGTAGATCTAAACCTATCAATATCATGTAATATATGTAGTAAGGGCCAGATGGGTCATATCATTACATTGTCGATCACCAGTTGTTTCCTTCCTATGTCCATCCCCACTGAGATGCCCCTTGAGATTTTGATTTTCATGTCACACACCCGCTGAATGTTCTTGGATTTGAGGGGTTTTGCTATCTTGTGGGTGGATGTAACTGCAACATCGATCTATTCAGTGTTGAATTTGCAAGTCACAAGCATACGCATTGAAATATTCTTCTTCTTCCAATTTATGCATCAACATTTTGCATTTGTAGCTACTGATCATTATCTCAACTCAGGCAATTAGGCTACTATGCAGTACAGAGGTAGAGAAAACAACTCTAACTGAATAAATAATGCATTTTCTGCGTGTGGCATCTTAGCTAGGTAACCTATATGTCCATGTATATGACAACATATTTCTTTGTGGCTTTGCCAGAGAAGATATGTTATACTCTATATTGATGTGTCCTCTTCAGGTCTTGAGCAGTCGTTTCCTGCCCTGTTGCTGCATTTGTCTAAATTATTTCAATATTCGGGTGAGCTCTTTCTCCACTCCGCACCTTAACTTTATAAGGAAAATGGTGAAAATAGACTCCGATCCTTCAGGCATCTGAACTTGTCCTGACGTTATAGAGTTTTTTTTTTTAGTAACAGACGTTATAGAGGTTAGGAATTATCACATTGCTGCTTAATGCATAGTAAAACTAATTCATGCAAAAAAAAATGCATCCTTTAATTTTACTGAGTTGGAACGTAATTTGGAAAGTACTGCGACAGAAAAAGCACTTCACCCTCTAATCAATTGGTAAGTACACCATTTTTTGGACAGGAGCCACTGACGACGTCTGCACGTCAGACTGCAACACATTCACCTCGGTCAACCCATCTAGTAAAGGGCGATAGATTTTTTTTATCCCAGCATTTTTATTTTATGAAATATGGTATATAGAGCATATAGGAATCACGTGCGATGAAATTATAACAATGTAATGGCACTTTGTTTCGTGTATTGGTTGTTTGATTTGCACTGCCAAATTTCACCACAGCGTAAGTACGGATATTATACTAGTTTTAACTTAACTAGACAATTTTAAATAGACAGAGGGGTTTCGCAAAAAAAAAGACAGAGGGGTTGAAGTAGGCATATTGGCATTGTTCAGTCAGCAAAATCGACCGTTGACTGTTCTCACAGTACGCCTCTTCCCTCCGGCCACACAAGTCAAGAAGCGAAGCCCCCCTCTCCACGACTCCACCAGTCTCGGCAAGCCGCCTCCGGCCGGTCTCCGTCCTCTGCCCTCCGCGCGGTGCCGCGGATTCTGCCGCAGCTCCATCTTCCCACCATTGGGAAGATCCCCCTCTCCTCTCCAGCCGTTAGCCGGTCGGTTGCTTGCGACTGCCCTGAATTCCCCGGGCGGCGGCTTGGCCTCCCCCTTACATCGCCAATCTAATCGGTGTCGATTGATTGACTTTCAATTGGATTCGAGGTAGCTGGCTATGCTTTTGCGATTTGAATTTTTAAAGTTTTGATCTTTTGAGATAATTATTTGATCCTTTTTTTTTGAGGAAATAACAGGGGGGCAGGAGCCCACACCTGAAGCATTATTTGATACTAGCAATTCACACAAGCTATTTTGGGGCTAAGCTGCTCTGTAGATTAACTGTTCTAATCATCATGCCTTTGTATCTTCCTCTTAGTGGTCCCTTGTTGAAATTATTTTATCAATCATGTGTTCTATCATCTGCCCTGCATCTTGTTCAATCTGACATATTTCCCATTTTGCAAGTTTGCTGGACAGTGAATGTATTACTATTGTACATTGGTGTGGAGCTAAATTATGATTCAATTCTAGCATGGCTCAAAGCCTCAAACATGCCGCTGCATTTGTTCATCATGCAGCTTTCGGTTTAATTTGTTATGGTATTTGGAATTGCTACAGCCATCAATCTTTCAACAGATGGTGAGTGCCTTGACGGGGGTGGTGACATCTGTCATCAACAAGCTTACAAACCTGCTTGGGGAGGAGTACACCAAGCTGACAGGCGTGCAAAGGGAGGTGAGCTTTATGAAAGATGAACTGAGCAGCATGAACGCCCTCCTTCAGAGACTAGCAGAGGTAGATAGTGACCTTGATGTGCAGACAAAGGAGTGGCGGCGACAAGTGCAGGAGATGTCTTACGACATAGAGGATTGTATCGATGACTTTATGCATCGCATTGGCCACAATGGCATGGCTGATTCTGCAGGCTTAGTCAATAAGGTGGTTCAACAGCTTAAGTCGCTGAGGGTGCGCCATCAAATCGCCAGCCAAATTCAGGATCTCAAGGCACGTGTTGAAGATGCTAGCAAGCGCCGCATGACGGTACAAGCTTGATGAAAGTGCCTTCCAATCTAGGACCACAGCTGCCATAGATCCTCGTCTACTTTCACTCTATGCTGATCCAGAAGGGCTTGTAGGTGTTGGCAAGCCGAGAGATGATATTGTACAGCTGCTAATGCAGGGGGAGGGAGCGTCAGCGCAGCAATTGAAGGTGGTATCTGTTGTGGGTCCTGGGGGTCTTGGTAAAACCACACTCGTGAATGAGGTTTACCGTAGACTAGAAAGCCAGTTCCAGTGTCGAGCTTTTGTTTCTCTGTCACAGCAGCCTGATGTAAAGAAGATATTAAGAAACATACTCTGTCAAGTCAGCCAGCAGGAGCATGATAACATGGAAATATGGGATGAGGAAAAGATCATTAATGCAATCCGAGATTTCCTACAGAGAAAAAGGTAAGTTCGTGAATTTAGAATGGTTGGCAACTTAGTTATTTGTGTCAGAACCTTTTTTGATCAACATCCGTGTCTAAACATAGATGTTTTATTTACTGGATGTATGTTGATAAGCCATTCTTTTCATTTCTGCTGTTCAATTGAAAAAACTACAAAATACATAGTTTGTTATGTCTTTATCTAACTATGTTTGTCTGTTGGTAGTTCCTTAATTCACGAGTTTCAGATTTCTTATGGCTTTTAATTGTTTCTTCAAGTTAATTTGAATTAACCACATCTCGATGATAAATTCAAATTTTCATCTTTTTAATAGGAAACACTTAATTATGGGACTTGCTAACTCATATAGTCAAAACTTCACAGCATACAAATATGTGATATTTTCTGCAATGCAATCAAATAATAAACCATATGAGTTTATGAAATTTATTTGAGGAGAAATTTAGAAGAAGTGTTTCTCTTCTCTATAAACAGAGAATCAGAGATACAGCCAATAGATCACCTGATCAGCTTCCACCTGTTTTCTAGTATTTGCAATTATTATCTTATCTATATAATTTGACCTTTAAATTAAGCAGATGTGGCATTTTCTGCAGCACTTTCTAATTCCTGCATTTGGTAGGTACCTCATTGTTATTGATGATATATGGAGTAATCAAGCATGGAGGACTGTCAAATGTGCTTTGTATGCGAATGATTGTGGAAGCAGAATTATGACGACAACCCGCATTGTTTCTATAGCCAAATCATGCTGCTCTCCCCACCATGATCTTGTCTATGAAATAACGCCTCTAAGTGCAGATAACGCTAAACAACTACTCGTCAAGCGAATCTTTGGCTCAGAAGATACTTTTCCTCCTCATTTGGAAGAAATTTCCTTCAAAATTTTGGAAAAATGCAAGGGTGTTCCATTGGCCATTGTTACAATAGCTAGCGTATTAGCTAATAAA
The DNA here is from genome assembly GCA_015476505.1 of Urochloa ruziziensis. Classification (NCBI taxonomy): domain Eukaryota; kingdom Viridiplantae; phylum Streptophyta; class Magnoliopsida; order Poales; family Poaceae; genus Urochloa; species Urochloa ruziziensis. The sequence goes on along the minus strand of CM027120.1, from coordinate 1,359,526 downwards.
GCCAATACAAAAGAAGAATGGGACAGTATACATAACTCAATTGGTTCAACACTAGAAAAGGATCCTGATGTTGAAGAAATGAGAAGAATATTATCGCTTAGTTATGATGATCTCCCCCAGCATTTGAAGACTTGTTTATTATATCTAAGTATATTTCCAGAAGATTATGAAATTGATAGGGATCAAGTTGTGAGAAGGTGGATCGCTGAAGGATTCATTAATACAGAAGGTGGACAAGATTTGGAAGAAATAGGACAGCGTCATTTTAATGATCTTATTAACAGAAGCATGATTCAACCAGTGAAAATCCAATATGATGGTCGAGTTGATTCATGTAGAGTCCATGATATGATTCTTGATCTCCTTATATCCAAGTCAATTGAAGAAAACTTTGCCACTTTTATTGGTGGCAAAAATCAGAAACGATTGCTCCACGGTAAAGCTCGCCGTCTGTCTCTCAACTATTATTTCCATGAGCACGCCATGATTCCATCAACAACGATCATTTCCCAATGCCGGTCACTCAGTATATTCGGGTATTCTGAATATATGCCTTCTCTTTCCAATTGTCGAGCTCTTCGTGTACTTGATATAGAAAATGGTGAGGAGATGGAACAGAATTATTTTGAGCATATAAGGATGCTTCTTCAGTTGAAATACCTGCGACTCAATCTAAGAAGCATTACCTCACTCCCTGAACAGCTAGGAGAACTACAAAATTTGCGGACTTTGGATCTAGGAGGGACCAAGATTAAAAAATTGCCTAAAAGCATTGTTCAACTGCAAAATTTAACATGCTTGCGTGTCAATAATCTGGAATTACCTGAAGAAATTGGGAATTTGCATGCTTTGCAGGAGCTATGTGTTATCAAAATCAACCAAAATAGCTCAGCTTCTTCATTGCTGGGGCTTGGAAATCTGACTAGACTGAGGACCCTTTGGCTACGCTGGTGCCTTGTCAACACACACCCTGAGAGCAAAGCTTTTGTTGATAACTTGCTCTCATCACTCCGCAAACTTGGCAGAGCAAACCTTCGGTATCTATACATTCAGAGTTATTACGGCTATTCCATAGATTTTTTGTTGGATTCTTGGTTCCCCACCCCTCATCTCCTCCAAACGTTTGGCATGGGCATGGAGTACCACTTCCCCAGGATTCCATTTTGGATTGCATCACTTGATAATCTCACCTGCCTAGACATCAACGTTGATCCAGTAGAACAGAAAGCACTGGATGTTCTTGGAAACTTACCTTCTTTGCTGTATCTCTGGTTGACATCAAAAGCAACAGCCCTCAAGGAAAGGCTTATCATAAGCAGCAGCATGTTCATATGCCTGAAGGAGTTCCATTTCACCTGCTGGAGCAGTGGGGTTGGTCTGATGTTTGAAGCGGGGGCCATGATTAAGCTTGAGAAGCTGGGGATTTATTTCGATGCGGGTGCTGGTCTTTATTTTGGGTTCCAGCACCTTTCTTCCCTTAAGCATCTTGTAGCTGAGATCATTTGCAGTAGCGTGACGGTTCAGGAAGTGCAGGCATTGGAGGAAGCTATCAGAAGTGTCGTTGATCTCCTTCCAAACCACCCCACCCTCGAAGTCCGAATCTGGTAAAAGTTTACTGCTGAACACAAGCTTGATTAGTTATCATGTGTACAGTGGGTTTCTACTGTTTTATGAAGGCCTGCATTAGAGATTTGGCATGTCCGTCCAAGGTTCTTTTGGCAGAGAAAAGTCAAAAGAAAAAAAAAAATCACATTGCCAAGTGGGAAGCACTGTACAAGCCAAAATAATTTGGTTTCTTATACACTAGACTACAGACTACTAAAGCAATGGATGTTATCCTCCTAGCTAAAGGAGATAAGAGTGTACGCATCAAGTTACTCACAAAGAAATACATTTATGGAGTTGGCTTCTTTCATTCAGAATACTAAGAATAATCACAGTTCTTGCCGTAGCAGGAGTGCATTCTCTTAAGGATTGGTATCAGATGCATAGAACTTTAATAGGATCAAGTGTGGTGGTTTTCAGGTTTTGTTTTTTAAACCTGTGTATTCTTTGGGGGCTCTATACCCCTTTCTCTTCTTAATATATTGTTCAAGGAAAAAAAAAGATGCATAGAACTTGCCAGGTGAGAAGTGGGAGAGAGCACAGGATTTTGGCATGATGCATGGACACTTGAGTGCTCCTTGAGAACTGATATCCAGATGCAAAGAAGTTTGAAAGTGGGATGAAGCATGGCTGAAGAGACCCACACAAACGGCTGAAATTCATGTGTACAGGCATACACTCCTTTTGGCATTTGTCGAAGTTCTTTTTTTAATTTCTCATTTGATTCATAACTTTTGATTTTCTTTTCTTCCAGATAGTAGTTAAAATTACAAAGAATACAAAGCTGAATTTTGTCTGTTCAGTGTTGTCCAGCAGGTGAATTATGCAATGGCCATACGTTGTGCCATGTGGGATTCTCCCACCCCATAGACAAACAATAGTTTATTAATATTTTATTTTTGAAATGGAAAACCGGATTTTGTATTAATATAGAAGAGGTGTTTACTAATCTTTGAATGTGCTGAAGCAGGACTATAGAGATAAGCTATGCACTAATTCATCGAAACTAAGATTTTCCTTGTCCTCTGACAAAAAAGAGAGGGATGATGTTAATTTTCATGAATGTGGTCCGGTACTCCGGTTTGAGTAACTCCTGAGCACATTGCATAACTCTGAGGGTTTATGCTATTTTTCATGAATGTGGTCCGGTACGTAACTCTTCTCTGCAGAAGTCAGGAGGACAAACCATGACCTTGCTCCAGCCTCCAGGTGTCCCTCTGATCATCGGATTCAGCTACGACACTCCAACAGGCTTATCAACCAGACAGAGCCAATCCATACCTCAGAATCCTAGAGAGACCACGCACAGCCTGGAACTTAGGTATCTGAAGAAGCCGAGGCGAGGCGGTGATACAGCAAAATCTCAAGGGATCACAGCAAGGGATCAAGGAACAGGTCTCCTCCAGCGTCACTGACGCTTCTTACACATAGTATTAGGTCAACGCCGCAAAGTAGATCAGCTCTGCTTAAAATCCGCATTCATTTAGGCCTGAAGCTTTCTTGATTAAAGCTTTTACCTGAATGTTACGGGTCTTTTCCCTATTTGCAAAGGTGCTTCTAGTGAACTCCGCACTGCTCATGTTCCTCTTGACATCACAACCAACATCGAAAGGTGTAGTCGAATAATCGAACCATGTCATTTCAGGTAAGGCGCCCTCAGAAAAGTTGGTAACTTTAGAGAAAAAAAAAAAGAGACAGTAATATCAGCACCACTGCTTTTATGTTAGCTGACAACTCTCTATAATCATATTATGTAACATGTAGGGTCAAATCATTACAATATTTTCCAATGCCAAGCCTGATGTGGCCATCAGGAGAAACATATTGTAATTGTATAGTACCACTTAGCAACCGACTACAGCATTTGTCGGTACCCGACAACTGCATGATGAACACACCGGCAACTACAGGTACAAGTTACATATATAGCTGGCATCCGGTGTCTACCCAGCTATACACCAAAAAGGAGAAGTCGAAGAAAAAAAATTAGCCGACAAGAAAGGAAACCTCATGATGCTGCAGATTACCCATCAGAGTGATCTGAAGCTCTCTACAGGGTCCGAGTCCTCGAGCATCGATGCTGCCTGGAAGCAATCAGCGGCATCAGCTTGCCTGCCATCGTGTTTGTGGACCTTCCCCAGGTAGTACCAGGCCATCCGGTTCGTGGGCTCGAGTCTTAGGGCGTCCGAGAGGAAACACCTCGCCACAGGTAGATACTTGGGTCCCTTTTTAGCGAGGAGGGCGCCGATGGAAACCTTAGATGGGACATGCTCTACCTCTGTTGAGAGTGCGTTGAAGTATGCAGCCAGCGCGTCCTGTGTCTTCTCACGCATCTCATGTATGTTACCTGCCAAGCCAAGAAATCAGGGGGTCAGATATAAGACAAAACAAACACTAAATATTTTTAATTTTCCAGACTTAAAAAATGTCTTGCCTAAATGAACATTCAAGTTCAAACTAAAATGGAAAGAAGAATATATAGTGAATCAATTATTATTTCATATACGTAGAAATAATAACAGGCAGACATGAACAAGGCATTTCAATTTGATACATCCCAAATAGCCAGAGGCATAGACATGATTCACAAAACATGAATTGTGACCAAAGTTTGCTCACCTTCTGCATGAAGGGTTGTTGCAGAGTATGCTTTCAGGGCTTTAGCCTTCTGTAAGCAAATCTCCGCATCTCTCCAATAGGAAAGACTAGAGTACAAGTTGGCAAGACCTTGCCAAACTTCAAATTCGCTCACTTTATCCTCATCCTCCTGAAAGAGTTTCTACAAAGAATAAGACAGCAAGAAGAGATGGAAAGGTATATGGAATGCTATAAGATAAAATTAGATTACATACAGGGTGCATCAGATGGGAAAAAAAAATAATATCATTCCACTTCAGCAGCTAATACAAACACAAATACAGTACGAAGGACATTTCTTTTGGACAACATTGTTCACTGTGACAAACTAGATCCACCTAGTGTGCAAATTAGAGGAAAAGGTAGTGTTTTTTTCCTTGAGAATCTCTCCTTTACTAGCAAACTAGGATTTCAAACATGGTTAAAAAATAATCTTAAATATTCCATTAAAGTAAAAAAACACTATGAAATTAAAAAATGTTGCTGCTTTTGTATTTAAGAAGACAAACCTCTGCGCTATTTTTGATAGATCCATAAGCCTTTCGTTGTGCCTGAACAAGAGCAAGAAGGGTACGATATGCTTCAACTGCTTCCATGGGCAATGATTGAGCAACCTTCAATTTAGCCCTTATTCTGAGCAATGGCCCTTGTTCCCACTTTGCAGTCTCATCTAATGCCGCATCAGTCACAACTTCTGCTTCTGAATATCTTTGTTGTGCAGAAAGAACCAAAGATAGCAACCTCCATCCTTTAGAGACAGATCCACCAGTTGCATCAATGAACTCCTTCGCACATTTCAAGGCAGCATGCAAGTTTCGTTGCTCAGCATACTCAATTCCCATGTCATATATTAATTCTGGGTTGTGACGGTCAAGAGAAACTGCCTCATTGAGTGATTTCAAAGCCTCAGTCTGCAAGAGAGATCTTTGATGATCCGATGAAGCCACCCTAGATTTTTTGGCTAGGCAACTCCCCAGAAAATGGAGGGCCACACTCTTTAAATGCCCATCTGATGATTCAGCATCTTTGATTGCTCTCCTAGCATAATCTACACCTTCAGAAGCAAGAAGATAACTCGAGCTGCATATCTTAGCAGCTAACAGAAGGGCCATTATATCATTCGGGCTCTCGTTCTTATTTAAAGATTTCTTTAACAAGTTCAATGCAGCTTCATTATGAGAAGCTGCAAAATAGCACAAAGCTAGACTATACCATCTCTCAGTTCGAGGGTATATTCCTGGTAAAACCTCTTCGAGATGCTTGGCAAGCACAGATGTCTGGCCACATAGTGACAATGCAAATGTTAAATGTTCCATCACAGAGGGATCCCAGTGAGTCTTCCCAAGGAACCACTTCTTCAATAATATCATGAGCAACAGGATTGCCTCCTCCAAGTTATTCCTAGGAACAAATGAACCTTCAGTTTGTGAAGCCAAGCTTGGGGGGCTTGCCTCTACGCCTCCATACAACAAAAAAACAGCAAATCTCTTCTGAATCCTTGTGCAGCATTCATCATCCAGATTCCATTGGCTTAGAAGAGCACGGCGGTAAGAAGCGAGTGCTTCTTGATAGGCTCCAGCTTGCTTCCAAAGCTCTGGGAGAAGTTCAACAGATTTACTGACAGTTTCCTGCAATTTTTGTTCGACCATGACACCAGGTATGCCACATTGGAAGATGCTTTCAACAGCATCAAGGACACTTTTACACTGTTTAGCAGCCTCTGCAAATAAATTGCTTGAGAAATTCAAGATAAGAATAACAAAAATGATTTAATGTCGACATGAAGAATTCATACCCATTGCTTTCCCCAACTTTTGGAGAGACATAGACTTTAAGTAAATGGCTTCAAGAACAAGGCTAGCAGCATGCTGTGATCCTGAATTAGATGAATCTGATCGTAATTTATTATTTCGCTTCGAGAGCGGTTTTTCAGAAAGTGATGGTTGGAAACGCTGAATAGCAGCTTGAAGATCAATTCCATCAAATACTCGCAGAGCAGCTTCTACATTGCCTCTCTGATATTCCAGTCTCCCAAGGAGAGCTCTTGCTTCCTAATATTGAAAACGTAAAACCACAATTAGTTGATCAATGTAAATATAGGAAAGTACATTCTAGTGGTAAAATTATTAAGACCTCTCAAATAGTCATGAAAATAATAGATTGGATGCACAATTTCAACCAGTGAAGACTAGGGATGAATCCGCGATCACAAATCATAATAAAAAGAATTAGCTAGTATCATATACAATGCTTTTGTCACGGAAGTTTTAGGAAAGAAATATCTAGAACTGTTCACTTCCATCATTTTAACATCTAATTTGATATGGACAAATACCACTACAAAATAACCCTTCAACAGGAAAGCATTAACAGCATCAATCGTTGGAGTCAACTTTATATTTAACTAAAGATTCTGAACTCTAGCTGCTAACTACATGGATAGTGTCAGGTTCTTATGCTTGCCAAAGAAACTAATCCAACTGCATTCCTTGCAGGTTGGCAAGTAGAAAGTAAATGGTATCTGATCCTTTCGAATTAAACTACAAAAGGAAGCTGATTCAGAACCAGATGGCATAAATACACATTTAAATGGTGTATTATCATTGTAAAGCAAAAAACACACAGAAGTGAAGATCTTCTCACCACAACAAATACCAAGCAAGAAAAGGCAATGCCAATGTGAACTAAATGGTGAAGGATGATCGTCTGATGATGCTTTGAAGTTCCACCTTAGTAGCCACAAAAATAGAATCCAGCATGCAAATTTGAACATTATGGTTATCCTTCAGTTGCCCCAGCAAGCACTAATAACATAAGAATATGCCACCATAAATCTAAACAAACAATGATCCCTCACATTCAATTCTCATAAGTAGATAACACAACTTAGCTTGTTTCTAAATTAAACAAAAGGTGCACCTTCCTCTCTAATTTAAACTCTACTAAAAATGGCACAAGTTCCTTTCTAATTCTAGAATGGTCCACCACCTCCCAAGTTCAACTAATAATACCACAACCAAAATAATCTTACAGCTAAAGCATCATCAACCTATGTTATCTCTTAAGCTGATAATTGACAACTTCACAAGATACCACCACTGTCAAAACTCAATTGTTGAACTATAATTGTATTGTTACATCATGAGCCACCAAATTCACGCAATTAAACTACAGATCACTGACAGAATTGAATAATAATCCACGCATTTTACACAATTGAGCACATGGGTCAACTAAAAGCAAAATCATTTAAACACTAGCCCCCTTATAATAGACTTAAAGTCTAACTATTTTTAAATATGCACACAGAAAACTGAAAATTTGGGCTTGCAGAATCACCATTTCCATCACAGATTGAACCATACATCTTCCCAAAAGGGTCCAATTTTTCCCGCTAAACATTCATTAACCCTATCTCAAATGCTGCTCAATCAGACCAATCGACACGATGTTCTGACCTAAATTCACATTAAAGGGACAGTACAACCTTACATTCATGAAAAGAACATCTATTTCCCACAAGCAGGCCCCTCAAGATGAAATGAAAGAAAAACGAAACAAACAATGCCATTTTTTTTTCAGAACGATTAGTTTAACACAAGAGCATGAGATGCTAAATCAGAATCCTTCTCCGCATCCCGATCTTCCCCCAAACGCAACAAAGAACGTCGCAGAGACTATCATCGGCCAAAAAGATTCGATCTTCCCATCCCATTTCGCCCAAACCACACACCATAGACCTGGATTCTCCTTCCCAGATCAATTCAAGAACGGGCACAGGAGGCAGAGAGATTCCACAGACCTCATAGTTGAGGGAGAGGCCCTCGCGGAGCGACGACTCGGCCTCCTGGATGTTGCCGTCGTCGACCTTGGCCTCCGACGAGCCCGACACCGAGACGCCGGCATCCGACTCCTCCGGCAGCGCCTCCTTCCCCTTCACCGGGGACGCGGTGGCCGGCGGCCACACCCCGGTGGGGCCCGCCTCGCTCCCGCTGTCCCACTCCGCCGCCATCGCTGCCGCCGATGCCGATGCCTCACCGCCGACGATGCCTCCGCGTGATCCCTCCGGCGAGCATGCTAGGACAATGTGGGGGGAGGGGGCGTCGGGGTCGACTAGGGGAGGGAGGAGGCGAGATCCACCATGGCTTTCGGCTTCTTGGCTTTTCTATTCTTGGGAGCTCGTCAATTTTGTTTATTTCTTTTTCTTGAATTTTCTTTTGTCAAGGGTGCTTGGCAGTGGCAGACTGGCAGGTCATCTCTTGTAGGAGAACATTTTTTTATTCGTATAAGTATTCCGATTAAAACCCATTAGACAGTCAAAACTTGTGCAAATTTCAACGACGCCCCACTGGTCAGTCAGAGTAAAGTAGTGATTTTAGTGTTGAAACTTTTTTTTTGAAAGGAGTTCCGTATTAGTAAAATTTTAAACAACCGAATGTTCTAGTATGTTTTTTTACGAGTAATTTTTACTGTCGGTGGTAGACCCGCAAAAATAATTACCAGCAAAGTCAAACGTTACGATACAAGTGAAGAGAAAAAAAAGGTTTTTGATTTTTGCGTTAAGCAAGTTTGTAAATGCAATTACATTTCGTCATGAAACCGAGACAGAGATAGGCTGCTTAGCAATGTTTTTTTTTTGAAGACAACTCTTTTTTATTTATATTAAAGGGACAGCGGTATTACATCAAGGTCCTCAAAGAAGACCTTTTTACAAACAGGCCCTAAACAGCCGAACGGACACGGACGCACGCACGCGTCGCTGCAACTGACCTCGAGGAGGCCACGCGTCCTAGCAACAGGTCTTCGTAGCCGCCGTCGGGGAGCTCGCCGGCGAGGGTCTCCAGCGGCGGCAGCATCCCGTAGGAGCCAAAAGGGGCGCTTGCGACCGGTGCAGAGAAGCCTCAGAGAGACTTTGAGAGGATGAAGAGGTCGACGTTGTTGTACATAGCAGGGTAGGCTTAGGGCCGGCCCCCCTCCCCTATGCCGCCGGCAGGGATGCCAGCGAGGGAAGAGAAGGGGGCCAGAAACGGAGATCTCGGGGAGCGCTAGAGGAGAGCGGAAGGGATAAGCCGGCGCCTCACTGGCACGCCGCTGCTTAGCAATGTTTATGATCCCTCCAACAATGTGAAGCAACTGAGAGAGTACATTCTTTATGCTAAGATTAAATTCCTCCAACCAACATCACACGCAATAATACACTTTGCAACATCTGACCGTCTCAAACAATTGGGTTCTTCGCCTGATGCTGCTGGAGCCGGCATTTTCTCCCTGTCATGGTGCCTGCCAGGTTGGTAAAGCTTCTGTCCATGTCCCCCCTCATTTCCACGAGCTCGAGGTTTGGAGGGGTGCGCAGGCCCCGCCTGCTAAACGGTCATTGCGCTTTTATTGGACCCCAGGGGACAGGGCGGCGGGCCCCACCCATGTATGGAGCTTTTGCAGTTGACAGGGAGATCTCCATGTCTCAGAAAGGTCGGGTCAGTCTTCGCTGGGATGGGATGCACCTCATCATGGAGAATGAGTGGCTAGTGAAACCAACGTGTAAAATTCAGCTCATAAACTGTGTAATACACTGCTCACTAAACTCTTAGGTGTTTTTTTTTCTCCTAAAAGAAGAACAGCGAAATTTCCGACCTGTACGAGTTGTGCACTTGACTATCTACTATTAAGCAATTGGCAACAAATATCATTATACCAAAAACAAGTTTTGGAAACAAAAGCATAAACTCAAACTCAATAGCTAAGCGCTATGTCTATTGGAAGGCACACAACCGCCATTTGCAACATGTGGTGATGCACGAGATAGTCCGTCCATTCCTCAGAACTGTGTGTTCGTGTGAACGAGGTAGCCATAACACACAGAAGCACCGTATTTTAGGCTTGTTTCGATAAGCTAAAGCTAGAAAAGGCTATAGCTAACATAATCAATTCAGCTTAGAGCAAGTATAATATTATAAAGCTACCTCAGTTGACGAAATGGGGAGGCACCTTAACAGAATTCAACGTGGGAGAGAGAAATAAGGAGAAAGATTGAACCGGGTGACTAAGGAATGAGGAATCGTGTGACAGAAAGCGAGCATAGACTATGCTAAAAAAAAAGCGGGCATACACTGCTTGTGCGATTCGTATTGGTCCGCGTTGTGCTACTAGGCACATAAAGTGTTAAGGTGACGGCCCGCATGCATTTACAACTCTCTCAAGTCCAAGTGACATGGCATTTTATATAGCAACAACCGGCTATGCAATTGAACTTACTCTTATAATTTAATGTCCAAATACCACTCAACCGGCCACTCAAGGCCCCGTTTAATTCGTCCAACTTTGCAAAAAGTTGTAAAAAGTTTTACTTAAAAAACTGTGCCATTTTATTTTTTTCTCTATGCACGCGGCCTGACGTGAAAAGTTTTCTCCACTTTTCACTAATTTACAGGAATTAAACAGACCCTAAATAGAATTGTGGTGGATCTAAACGAGCCTTCATTTGGCTTTATCAAAACACAAGCATCTTTTCCATTTTTTTAAATGGCAAATTAATCAAAGACCCGAAGTTTTTTATCATTTTGATGCGGCCACACCGCATCCCAAGCAGCTCCTCCAACCAAAAGGTATTTGGCTGGGAAACACGTTCACTCGATTCCTGCGCCCTACAAGCAGCTCGCTGCCACTGCCCACTGCTCCTGCAACTGCGACCCTGCGATGCATGCCACCGACCGGCATGGCTGCCTGGCTGGCTGACATGTCCACGCGAGGAGCAACGCCTCATTAAATTCCAAGGGCAAGCTTTCAAAAAATATACATAAATTCCAAGGGCGTGGGCCACAAAGTCAGAGGCAAAAAGTACGAGATGGGCCGCGGTGATCAGTGCAGGAGTACAACAACACTTGGGCCTGGGAGCTGAGACCACACACACTAGTAGGGCCGGGCCGGCTCCCTCCACCACCCCCAGTCACCGTCTCGTCGTCTTCGTGAGCACAGACCACAGAGGCAGCAGGCCAGCAGCTGCAGAGCCCTCATCCGATCGGTGCCGAACAGAGCCGCCCTGCCCATTGCAAACGCGTGCTTGCATGGCTACCTGCATATAAACCTGCAATTCACACCTGCCGCCGTGCATTTTGTCTCTGCCAAAGAACTCGCATCGTCTGAGCACAAATGTTGTTCATGGAAACACTCTCACAAACTGAACACTACCATTATGGTGTGATATTGGAGGGAGCCAAGATAGCCGTGAGCCCAAGATAGTTCTCGTCAGAGTCTGGTGTATCGCTACGCCGAAGAGCGCAAACCAGGGCTATTGTTGTCGACTGCACATTGGCTCGCTATGGTGTATGAACGGGCACTTGTGTGGCCAGGAACCAGAATTGGTTGGGCAGAAGTTTTTAATCGCCACTCTTTTCTCTCTCTTCTACTCTCTCTACCTCACATCGGATTTAGCCGGCCCTCCGTCCATCATTATACATGCTCCAATGTCCAAATACCACCCAACCACCTAGAGTATGAAAAGCTATAAGTCCCCTGCTATTGAAACTTAGTAGTACTAGTAACATAAGCCTTGTGGTGGATCTAAACGAGTCTTAGTTTACTTTATCAAAACACAAACATCTTTTGCATTTCAATTTTTTTGGCAAATTATACGTGTCGACTCAAAGTTTTTCATGTGGCCACGCCCAAGCAGCTCGTGTCCAACCAAAAGGTATTTGGCTGGAAACACTCGTCCAACCAAACAGTGCCGCTTTTGTTGTTCGCTCGGTTCCTGCGCCCTACAGGCAGCTCGCTGCCACTACTACCCCTTTTTTTTTTTCTTGAGCGACTGCCACTGCTACCCTCCAACTGCAACTGCGCGCCTGCGAATCTGCGATGCATGCCACCGACCGCCATGGCTGCCTGGCTGCGCCTGACATGTCACGCGAGGAGCAACGCCTCATTAAATTCCAATGGCAAAATTTCAAGAAAATAAATTCCAAAGGCATGGGCCACAAAGTCAGAGGCAAGCAAAAAGTACGAGATGGGCATGGGCCGCGGTGAGGCCAGTCTCAGCGACATCGACACACTTGCCTAGAGTGACACATCATCTAAGAAAAGTTTGAAACTATACAATGAAACACCCTATCTCAATGCAAAGTTTCATCTCGTGTTGTTCCCAAGACAACATGCAAGACACAAGCTGTCTAGAGTACCGTGTAGAGATAGCTTTATGAGGATGAAACTCATTTCACATCTCTCTTCATTAATACACTGTCACATCATAAAAAATGCTGACATGACAGCCTATTTAATGCTGATGAAACTCTCACTGAGACTGGCCTAAGGGCAGTCCCAACCTATAGAGTCTATGGGTAGTTTCCATGTCGCCACATAAGCAAGAAATCACTATAGAAACTACACTCCACAACCCATGGTTTCTTGATGTGTAATGTTAATAAATGCATCATCTCTCCTCTCTACCAATCATATTTACTCTTTATCTATCATGAAGAAACCATCATCTTCCCAATGTAAAGTTTGGTAGTGTCTAGTGCATAGGTTCTCGTGTAGACATTGGGTCTCATGCAAGACCCAGTTTCTTCCTCTCTCTACTCTCTTTCTTATTTAATACAGTGCCACATAAGCTAAAAGTCCTACGTGGCAATCTAATTAATGCTATGGAAACTATCCTAGTTGGAGGGTTAGGACTGACCTAATCAGTGCAGACACTAGTCACCCGTCTCGTCGTCTTCGTGAGAACCGAGGCAGTCATCCGATCGGTGCCGACAGAGCCGCCCCGGCCATTGCAAACGCATGCTTTATTTGCATGCATTGCTAGCTACTACCCGCGAGCGTAGATACACAACATATAAATCTGCAATTCACCTTGCACTGCCGCCGTGCATTTCAATTTGTTTCTGCCAAAGAACTCACATCTACCGTTGTATGAGCACACATGTTGTTCAGCGAAACACTCTCACAACGCTGCTAATAATGTGAGATATTGGAGGGAGCCAAAATGGCCGTGAGCCCATGGTAGGCTTCGTCGGAGGCTGATGCCCCGCTACGTCGGAGAGCGCAATGGCGGAAGTTCTTGCTTCTTCAAGTTGGAACAACCAGCGCGTTAGAAAAGAGCGCCAAGTTATGTAGCCACCTCGCTGAGAACGGGCACTTGTGTTCCGTGCCTGGACCTACTAGCCAAAACCAGACTTGGTGGTGAGTGAGGAGTTTCAACTCTCAGCCGTTTTTGGTTTCAAGAAACTGTGAGTTCATGACAACCAGAAAACCAAACGTATTTTTTCCTTTCTCACAAACTATGTCTACACGAGAACCAAGAAAAAAAGCAAGATGATAGGGAGAGGAAAAGATAGAGAAGATATATGAGATTGGACAATAATTTATTTTTTAAGAAACTATATGCATTGGGGAGTTAGTTTCTATATGTAGTGTCGATATGACATGGATATAGAAACTACTTGATGATGTCTTGAGTTGGGGATAGCCTTAGGCTGCAAATAAATCTAGTGTGGTCTTTATACCCATAGAAACTTGCACCCCTGAGGGTAAGATACTAAGATCACAAACATTGAGGGTAAACTTGAGCTTCAGATTCAAAACGTGAAGGTAAAATTATAAATTTAAAATAGTAAAAATAAAATCACAATTAGAATTTTTAAACTGAGGGTACAAATAAAGGACGAACGGGCATATTTGCTTGGGCACCACCATTGCTACAGCTTTCGCCACCTCCTCCTCTGCTCCACCGTCACCCGCTTGTGCCGCCTCCGCCACTGCTATCCCCGCGCACCAGCCCCGTTATCGCCTCCTTCACGGCGTCGCCTGCCTGCACACATTGACGAAGAAGAAAGAAATAACCTATGAACTAATCTATTTTTAAATGTTGATTTTTGTTTTGAAAAATATTGAACGTATTCATTCAAGATGTTGAAATAGGTGATGAAAAATGTTAAATGTAGTTTAAAAAAGCATTGATCCATGTTTAAGAAATATTGAATTTATTAGTTTTAGGTGTTGGCTTAATTTTTTTAAAAAAGTTTAATCTAGGTCGTTGAACTGTTGATTGAAGCGTCTAACTTAAATCTAATAGGTTTTAAAGTCATGAAACTTGAACTAGCTTCCACGAGTCCCCCGCCATCTTGATTCTCGTCTTATTCGTGAGCGAGCGCTGAGGCAGCACTGCAGCAGCTGTCCTCATTCAATCGGTGCCGAACAGAGCCGTCTAGCCATTGCAAACGCATGCTTTGCTTTTCTACATAGCTGCCCGCGTAGACACATCCCATATAAATCTACGATTCATCTCGCACCTGCCGCCGTGCGTTTTTTTCGTTTTTGCCAAAGAACTCGCACCACCTATGGACACTCATGTTGTTCTGAACAACTTGTTCAGTGAAACCACTTTCGCTCACAACTGGACACTGCTATGGTGAGAAATTGGAGCGATCCAAAATAGGCATGAGCCCATGCGGCTTCTTGTCACTGTCTGATACTCTGATGTACCCCTACACCGGAATACACAACGCACAGACTGTATCTCGTATCGGGTACAAGTACTACATCACTGAAAACAAACTTTTCTTGCTCGTTCACGTACTGCAGCTGGATCGACCTAGGCGCAAGTAGTTTGTTAGTTTGATCAAGTGACCAGAGAAATTGTTTTGTATATGTTCTCATGGAGGCAAGCTGCTTCTCAATTCTGATCAGAAGCATGTAATTATTATATATGCATGCTTGGTTTTACCCATTAATATGAACGGACTTATAGCGTCGGATTCTCATCGGACATGCTCTCGCAAAATCGGAAGTTCACTACTGCAATATTAGAAACTAGCAAGGTGGTCTACACAATTTGCACGGATAGCTAGTTCTTTGTTTACAGTATTTTACGTCCTTTCAATATATTTTATTCTTGTTTTTTCATTGTTGTTATTCTTATTTTTATTTTTTTAGATTTATATGTCCTTGTTTTAGTATGCTTAAGGTGGCCCGCGGCCTAGCGCGCATAGCTAGTTTTTTGTATTTAGCAATATTTCCCTACTAAATGGATGCAAATAGTTTTATTTAGCAGTAACTCTTCAAAAATAAATATAAATGGATGCAAATAGTTTTATTTAGTTATGTCATTGTAATTCTTTTGTCCGCATGGCTCATATCAAATTAACAAAAATAAATATTTTCATGTTATGTGGCATACCTAGAACTTAATAAATTTATGAGAAAAGAGAATATCTAGAACTTCCCTTCTTTTGATTGAGAGGGACTACCTCTCTTCTAGAAAACTTTTGATTATTCTATTTCCCTACTAAATGTTTAAGTAATATTGTTTTGGCTTGTAGCACTTAATAGCCATGTTAGCAAATACACCGCCTCTAGGCCTAGTTCCCATACATGTTGTCGCCACCACCTTGCCCCCCCCCCCCCCTCACTCTACCCTTCAGTGGTCTCACTAACAGCTAGAGAAGTCGGGGCCTGCCCTCCTCATATATTTAGTTTTTAGTAGGCCTAATTTGCTGTAGGATTTATTTTATTTCCTAGCTAGCGTCATCAGTATGGTGGTGCTATGATGGCACATTGGAAAAAAGTCTATCTGTCCTCTTCCTACCACGTTGACATCTAATTAGGCACCAAAGAAGGCCCAATAAGGTACGTTCTGCTAGTTGGTGTAATCATCGGAGAGACAATTAGTGGTCTTTTGATCTGGCAACTTTGAGCTTTTTTTATTTCTTCTGTAGTTCTCCAACCTTCTATTATGTTGGTGAAATATTGCAAGCCTATAGATTGCTTAAGGTGGTCCTCGAACTGATGTTCTTTTAGTGGACAGATTCTAGTTTCTAGCAATGTGTGGTTAGATGTTGTTTTGTTTGCATTGGCTATTAATTTTTTTTTATAATATCAGATATGACGCACCGTGTGAGTAGTCTTTCACTCGCCAGCCGAGGTTTTTTAATCCTCCAACTAATGTTCTTTTAGCGAATAGACTCTAGTTGCTAGTAATGGGTGGTTAGAGGTTGTTTTGTATTAAGATATATTTTTTGTTTATAAATATCAGATATGACACGCTCTTTTATGTGTCTTTCTTTTAAAAAAAGGCTATAGGACATAGTATTTTAGTTCACAACATATGTATGTGCACCGTACTACATCAGATTAAATTACTATACAGATATATAAGCATGCTCTTTATTTTGTATGTTTTAGTTTTTATCTAATCAAAAAAAGAACCATGCTTATGCATATACACGTGGACCTATACATTGATCAGGCTGATCCTCTGACCGATGTGCGAAAGGGCTTCTAGTTGAGTTACTTAGCTGGCTCTAGTGGCACTCCTCGGTCCTATGTTTGACTCCCCATGTGAGCGAATTTTAGAGAGGTTAGAAAAAAAGTCACGAGCTGGTTTCTTGGTCTACATAGGTAGAAGGAGGGTTGGTCGTGTTTGTTGGGCCTCAAAGCATATCAAGGACCGAACCACAGGGGGGCAGCATCCCCATGTACGAGGGAAAAGTTTTCGTGGCTTTTCTTAGCAGGTTACCGATTGAGCTCTATTTTTGAAATACCATGGGAGCGGTCTTTCTCTCATCAGCCGAGTTTTTTTTATCCTCCAACTGATGTTCTTTTAGTGGATAGACTCTAGTTGCTAGCAATGTGTGGTTAGAGGTTATTTTGTATTAATATATTTTTTTTACCGGCTATATCAGGTATGACGCTCTCTTTTAGGTGTCTTTTTTTAAAAAAAGGCTATTGGACATGGTATTTTGGTTCACAATATATGTATGTGTACCGACATCGAATTAAATTGTTATACAGATATATAAACATTCTCTTTATTTCATATACTTTAGTTTTTACCTAATGCAAAAAGAAGAAGAACCAGCTTATGCATATACACGTGGACCTATACATTGCTTAGGGTGATCCTCCAATGGTCCAACTGATGTGCAAATATGGCTCTAGCTGAGTTGGTTAGGTGGCTCTAGTAGCACTACTCAGTTCTTAGGTTTGACTTCAGCTAGGAGCGAATTTTAGAGTGAGGTTAGGAAAATGTCACTCGCCGGTTCCCTTGGTCTGCATGATTGAACCGACCTATGGTGGGCGGGTTTTCATTAAGGGGTTGGCCGTGTTAAATGTCATTCGTTGATTCTCTTGGCCTGCATGATTTAACTAACCTATGATGGGCGGGTCATCATGTAAGCAGTTGGTCGTGCTAGTTAGGCCCTCAAAACATCAGAGATCATTTAACGATGGTACTATTTATTTATACATTGAGAATTATGATTTTAGCTATATAAGAACCAATACATATTTTAATATGAATAAATGGAAACATATTAATGCCATAACATGATACGTTTAGTATTATTTTTTAAATATTGATTAATCCTATTTTTAGGACACGTGCAATTAATTATTCCTTGTGCGTCCACAATAGCCTCTTTTCTTTTTCTTTACATATATGCATTGGCGGTGCGTCCACAATAGCCTCTTTTCCTTTTCTTTACATATATGCGTTGAATACCTGGATATATGTAACGTGAGGTGGGATGCCAACGTGGGAATATGGAAACCGTATAGAATTAGGTTAGAAAATTAGATTCCTTTTTTAATTTTGAATTTTTATATATCTCTATTAGTTAAATCTTCGTAATATAGTTGTATATGATCTGGACTCTTTAGATTAATCTTGGCCGTCAGATCTTTATAAAATCTAACGGTCGAGGTTCTTCTTTTTTTAGATTAACGTGAGATTTTTGAGGTTCTTCTCTTTTTTAGATTAACGTGGGATTTTCTAGACCCTCTCGGTGAATCTGGTGTCTCCTTTTGCTTCTGCTTTAATAAGATAATAGATCGGCTCTTGCAACACCAAAAAACGTGCATAAAAAATGACTATGTCATCGACTCTGGGATGAAAAATTATCATAGCAATATGAACCTCACGTTTGATACAACATTCATTACGAAATATGTAGGAACAATAGTTGAAACATCCATACATGTTTTTTTAACAGGTCACATGTGCTGACTATCCTACTTTTCTCTCTCGCTGGACGCTCGAGTTATAACATTCATAAATCCGTAATATGAAAACATGATGCATAAACGTTTGCACGACCAGACAGAAGAGAAAAAGGTAGATCACAACAGTTCAACTCGCTATGAGTCTGAAAAAAAAAGCTTCTGCCGTTGTTGATTCGACAGCCACATATTATTAATGCTTTGTGTTGTTTCTATTTTTTCTATATAATAATGAGAATATTCTGTGGGTACTGAACGAAGCACTCCTAAAGTTGCGCAAACTACAAATATTAATTTCTTTTTTTTAAAACACAACTGAAGCATTTGGGTGCATGGTTGGGCCTGGGAGCTGCGAATTCACGCACTCGTCTCGTCTTCCTTCGTGAGCACTGACCACTGAGGCAGCAGCAGCAGCCCCCTCATCCGATCGGTGCCGAACAGAGCCGCCCCAGCCATTGCAAACGCGTGCTTGCACAATTGCATTGCTACCTGCGAACGCAGATACACTGCATATAAATCACCTTGCACTTGCCGCCGTGCATTTTGTTTCTGCCAAAGAGCAACATCGTCTGAACACACTTGTTGTTCAGCGAAAGATCAGACTCACAGGCAGTGAACACTACTAATGTGTGATATTGGAGCGAGCCAAAATAGCCACGAGACAAAGAGATCTGCTGTCTCCGTCTGATGCATCGCTATGCTGGAGTGCAGAATAAAAGCTATCGTTGCCCGTAGAAGTGGGAGCCATCAGTGGGTTAGGAATAAAGGCAGAGTTATACAGTTACCTCGCTATGAGGGGGCACTTGTGTTCTGTGCCTCAACCTATTGGCCGAAACCATGGTTGGTGGGGGAAGAAGTTTCAAAATTTGTTTTTCGTTTTGAGAATCTTTGAGTTCATTGCAGCCAGAAGCCATACACATGTAAGGTACGTCTTGGCATGGCCAAATTTGCGGGATCCCAAGTTCCAGCACACAATAAGCTAGCTCATAGTACATCGCAGCCCAAGCAGCTCCTGCAAGGCTGCTGCAACCGAAGTTCTTCCGAAAAACATGGCTCATTTTGGGGTCCTCTCTCGAAAAACTTCCACGCGTCACATCAAACAGAATCTTACCATTTAAAAGTATTAAATAAAATTGGTTTACAAAATCTTTTGCACAGACGAGTTGTAAATCGCGAGACGAATCCAATGAGCCTACTTAATCTATGATTTGCAACAGTGATGCTACAGTAACCATCCGCTAATCATAGATTAATTACTCTCATTAGATTCGTCTCGCGGTTTACAGGCGAGTTCTATAATCAGTTTTATTATTTGTCTACGTTTTACAACTCATCATTTTTTTTCCTGTTTCCCTCCTCATGCTTGTACCCTCTCCCCGGTATGCCTGGGCTGTGATGTTGTATTGTTTCTTCGATCAATGAAATGTAGGTGAGGATCTTCCCCGATATTGTTCAAAAAAGATTATTTTTTATGTGACACCGTAAAAATTTTTCACCCCACGACTAACACCTGCTACTACGATGCTGCAGCAAGTCTGCAATGCAAGCAAGCAACTGACAAAAGACAGTAGCAAAGATGGTGGATGATATCAAGGAGACTGCTCGTTTATGGGGTGCGGCAGGAGCAAAACACTTAGCTGTCATGATTGATGTACCAGTTAGAGAATAGTCCGTATAAGGTTTTAACTCTTTTGCTGCGGGGCTATTCCGATGCCCTGGCTCATGCTTGGATGAGTTGTATTTCTGGGTGCCTCTGGCGCCTAAATTGATTTCTTCTTATTAAGCCAAAATCTTTCCGAGTCTTTCGGAAAAAAAAGCAACTGACCAGCGGCTGCCAAGCCTGGCATGGCTGACATGACATGTGAGGGGACAATTATTACTTTATCAGTTACTATCTAGCCGTGAGGAAATACAAATCCAAAATTGCATATATGAAAAATAAAAAAGAACATAAATAGATAGGAAATGCAAAAATTAAGTTTGAACAAAAGATTGTGCAAAGAAAAATACAACACATGAATAATAGCGGGTTGTGGGTGCACACGTGAATATGTTCAATCTCAAGAAGACTGTATGATCTATCTTCTATCCATTTGTATTTTAGTAGGAATTTTTCATGCACCTTAATTAAAATGTTGAATCTAGGATGTTCAAATGTTGATTTGATCTTATATAATTTAAATCTAATAGGCTTGCTTCCACGATCGAGCTAGATGAACCCGCCACCCTGACTCGTCTTATTCGTGAGCGAGCGCTGAGGTATAGTAGGCTAGAAGCTGCTATCCTCTTCGATCGGTGCCGAACAGAGCCGATGGTGGCCTGGTCATCGCAAACGCATGCATGCTTGCTTTAATTTCTACCTAGCTGCGAGGCGTAGACACGCCCCATATAAATCTACGATTCATCTTGCACCTGCTTCCGTGCATTTTGTTCGTTTATTTCGCAATTCATCACACCTATGGACACACATGCTGCTCACCCGCGAAACCACACTCTCGCAAAGTCGCAACTGCCAACTGGACACACCGCTAGCCTTCTATGGTGAGAAATTGGAGCGAGCCAAAGTAGACATGAGCCCATGCGCTTCTTGTCACAGTCTGATGTACCCCTACACCGGAATGCACAACGTACACAGTCCGTCTCCTAGCTATCGGGTACATCACTGGAAAAAATATTTTTATTGCTTGTTCAGTGCAGCTGGATCGACCCAGGTGTGTAAGTAGCTTGTTACTTTGATGAAGTGTTCAAAGAAATTGTTAGTTTTTATGTTCTCCAGGGGTCTGCTTCTCCATTTTTATCAGAAACAAGATATTTATATTATCTATTATATCGATGTAAGTCAACACACATATATATAAATCTGCAATTAATCTTGCACCTGGGCACCTGGCGGCCCGTGCATTTTTGTTTTTGCCAATGCAAAGAACTAGCGTCTATGTACACACATGTTGTTCAGCGAAACCCCACCCAAGATCACAACTGGACACCCATGATCCGCTTGTGGTAGTCTGATCGATGTACCACCGGATGCGTAATTGTGTAGTGCATTAGAAAAACAAACTTCTATTGTTACTTCCACTGCAGATGGATCGACCTAGGAATCGTCAGCTAGCTTGTTGCTCTGAGCAAGAGTATCAAGAAATTAGTACTTGTATTACTGTTCTCTTTGGTGACCTGCTTCTCCATGTTCATCACAAGGAAGATAGCCTAGTTTTATCATGCCAGTTTGGTTTAACATGCTAAACTAATATGCAAATATATGTGGAAACGTAAGTACAACTGTTAGAAAATAGAAAAGACAAACGGGAAAAAACAGGGGCTCTCAGAACTTTTGACAATTTCTGTGTCTTGGCAGCTAGGCTGGTGTTAAGGTTATGGGAGAGGGTTTTCTGGGGAGCTCTTTTATTACTCTTCTCCATACTGCTACTATGTGGTATGTAGTATAGGAGAATGGTCAATTTAGTAATTAGCACTTGATCTCATTAAACCGTCCAATTTCCTAAGCTCCTCCGACTGCACGCCACCTCCTCGACCCCTTTCTATTTCTTTTTTCTCTCAGCATCTCCTAGGGCCACTTCCTCTCCGTCGTGGCCACGCTCCTCCGCCTTCTCCTCTCCAATGCCACTTGTAATGCTTTCTATAATACCCTTATATGGCTGTTATTATGGCACTCGACTTGTCGTCATCAAGGCCATGGCAAGCTGGTCGCAACACTATGGTTGCCACGGCTAGAGCCTAGAGCCTACCTGGGCATCACTCTATGAATTGAGGCGTGAGCGTGGTTAAGGAACAAAAGATGTGGATGCATGTGAGGAGAAAATTTCAGCAACAAGGAACTGGCAGTGCCATTTGTTTCATGGAAATGATTATTCTCGTGAGCTGGAGCGTTCGGAGTACAATGTGGAAAGATATGATCTTCAACCAGCAAAATAGCAAACAAACATGTATACATGGCAGTTTGGATTCTCACTCATGTGGTGGTATGTATGCATGTGTCATCCTGCTTGTAATAGGAGAAAAACTTTACTTGATGTACCCCAGAACCCACAAATACCTGAGATGCTACCACACAACACTACCAAATGCCAAACAATAAAAACTTTGTAGCATCTCCCCTAAAACACATGCATAGCGGAAGCACCAACATGATAATAGATATTTAATATAGAAGAACAACAGACTAACATTTAGTTATTGTCCTAGGAAAATATTAAATCAGAACATGATGGTGATAACCATTGGCTTATCATTACAACACAATTTATGTGAGATTATAAAAGGTTCATGACATGTATGTGCATGAAGTGGTGCTACTACCATTTCTCCTCAAGCGAGCAATCATGTCAACCACCAATGGAACACAAAAAAGGTGTTAGATTATAAAAACTCAGTAAGCAAACATGCTTTAACAAGCTATTTATCTACATGTTCATTAAGCATTAATTAAAATAGATGCCTACCAATCGACTGAATGATTGAGTACATAGAACATACTCGAGAATAGCATAAATTACAGCACTCAACTTTCCATTAGCCATACACAAAAAATAGCATAAGTCGTCTCCCCAATTTGATCGAAGCCAACGTCTTAAACCATACACCAAGTTGTCATAGACCATCACCATGGCCAAAGCCATACTCATGTAGAATGCATACATATGCAATGCCTGACCCCTGCCTGGCTGCCTTAGGCCAGTCTCAGTGAGAGTTTCATGGACACCGTTACCTAGACTGGAAACTAGGTAACTGTGCCAGTAGGAGTTTCATGGGGACGAAACTCTCCTCACATCCCATGAAACTCCCCTCATAAATAATCTTGCCAAGTCAGCATTTTTGCTGATGTGTCATAGCAATCAATGCTATGAAACTCCCATTGAGACTGGCCTTAGTACGCAACAATATATGAAGCTGCATCATTATGTCCAATAAATGATGCTATAACGTTACAGACACAATTGTTGGACACATCTCCAAATGCAAGTGCAATGAATGCAAAATGATGCATAAGTGAGAAGTTGCATTATGCAGCATAAACACCATAAAACTTTCAACATCCATATAACCATATGAAATTATAACCATGATTCAAGAGATTAAACAATAACACCATTTCTAAAATAAATAAATGGCCATGGCTTTATAAATTTTATGTGTAGAAAGAACAAATAACAAGCTGAGGCATAAAACCATAGCACCATTCCATTTACTTGCCTCCAACTGAAGAAATGACGGCAACATAGCTGGTGCATGATCCACATCACCATCTTCTTTAATACATCCACTTTAGCATATACAAATACAACCATGGCTACTAATCATTTATGTATTTTTTTAGTAATTAGGTCTTCTAATCATTTGAATTGAATGTCGTGTTCCTTATGATTTTTACTATATACATAATTTATTTGTCTACAAATAACCTGACAGTATACTAAAACGGCAAAAAAAAGTACTACCTCCGTTCCAAATATAGGACGTTTTGACTTTTCTAGGTTCATAATCTTGATTCATAGCAATATCTATGAGCCTAGATAAACGTTATGTCTTGATTCATAGCAATATCTATGAACCTAGAAAACCCAAAATGACTTATAATTTAGAACAGAGGAAGTACTCGATTTTCATTCCTCGTTTTTTTAGATTAGGGAAACTGGTCTCTGCTTGCATTGGGTGCAAGCTTACAACCACAGAACGACACCACCACACACCAAGTTTAGCACTTAGGCTGTTACAACCAAGCAAAGATAGACTGATAGCATTATTAAAAGACTATCAGAGGTTTAACCGAGGAAAGCAAAGCAAAGACTTTCATCTAAGGGGCCGGCTCTGATCACTCAAGAGTTTTGGAGTCGCTTGACTGTGTTCCAGCCCGCCCTTTTGAAGAAATCCAATGCCACCATCTCCATTCTTCTGCTTCCATAAATCAGAGTCTCTTTCTCTTCTTCTTTAGAGAGGATTGCCCAGCTCCGAAGCCAATACGTTGCTCTGAAGATCACCTGCAAGCAAGAGTTAATTTTCGTTTTTTGAAACACCATATCATTACGGCAAAGCCATAGTGCCCAACAAATCGCTGCTGTTCCAATTAGAACTAGCTTTCTTTGTTACCTGGGAAACTCCTAAACCAACCGCCAAAAAGTGAAGCACTGTTCTGTGGTGTTTTGATTCCAAAGGAGCAGCTTACTGCACTGCACACCATCCTTGCCATTTGGCAATCAAAGAAAATATGTTTTATGCTTTCAAAAACACCACAGAAACTACAAGCAAAGTTTCCTTTCCACCTTCTCTTTTGTAAATTATCCTTAGTCAGAATTACTCCTCTCAGTAAATACCACAGAAAGATTTTTATTTTCAGGGAAAGTTTCTGGATTTCCAGTTTAAATAATGTCTCGGGTTCTCATTTTGCAGCAGGATGTCTTTGTACATTGAATGTACTGAGAAAGTAGTTTTGCCAAGTGACCATCTGAAAGTATCTCTGTTGTCATTTAACTGAACCATCAAGATTGAGTTCACTAACTCCAGCCATTTCTTTCTATTTTCTCCCACTATTTTTCTTCTAAAAGAAATGTTGATTGGAGTTGTACTTAGCACTTTAGCTACTGAATCATTTTTGTTCCTGGCCAGGAAGCAGAGACTTGGATATTTTTATTTTAGAGGCTTGCTGCAAACCCAAGAGTCATTCCAGAAGGACGTTTGTTGGCCACTGTTAACCACAAAGCATTCCCTGGATAACAACTCATCTTTGACTTCCATCAGGCCTGACCAGAATTGTGAGTCCCCACTTTTCTTCTTTTGTTTGTGCCAAAGTTTTGTTCTGTAAGTATTTCTTTCTAAGAACAGACTGCCATAAGCCTTCCTCATTCAGAAGTTTAAACAACCACTTACTGAGTAGGCAAGTGTTTTGAATTTCTAAGTCCAAAACACCTAGCCCTCCCAAACTTTTTGGTTTTTTGATAATGTTCCACTTAATTAACCTGTATTTCTTTTTATGCCCATCACTTTGCCAAAAAAACCTAGACTTGTAATAATCCAGTCTCTTTATTATACCTTTAGGTATTTTGAAGAAGGACAACAGGTACATGGGCAGATTGGATAGCACTGAATTTATTAGTACTAGTCTTCCACCATAAGATAACATCTTGCCTTTCCAACTGCTTAGCTTCTTTTGAAATCTGGCTTCTAAATCTTCCCAATCTGTTTTTAAGATTCTTTTGTAGCTCATGGGAATCCCTAAGTATTTGAAAGGGAAACTGCCTTCCTTACAGCCAAACAAGTTCACATACTCCTTTGTTTTTCCTCTAGTTTCTCCAAAACAGAATAATTCGCTTTTGTGGAAATTAATCTTTAGGCCTGAAAGTTTCTCAAACGCACATAGAACTTGTTTGAGATTTTTAGCCTTTTCAATGTCATCTTCCAGGAATAAGATGGTGTCATCTACATACTGCAAGATTGACAGCCCTCCCTCCACTAAGTGAGTCACTAATCCTTCAAAATGGCCTAGCTTTTTGGATCTCTCAATCAGGATGGTTAGCATATCTGCTACAACATTGAAGAGGATAGGTGACAGGGGATCTCCCTGTCTTAAACCTTTCCTGGTTTGAAAAAGTGACCCAAGTCATCATTAACTTGAACTCCCACACTTCTCCCCTTGATTATCTGTTCAATCCACTTACACCATCTTTGTGAAAAGCCTTTCATTTTTAGCACTTGCTGTAAAAAGTCCCAATTTACTTTGTCATATGCTTTTTCAAAATCTAGTTTGAGAATCAGACCATTCTTCTTTTCCTTTCTTAGCTCATGTAGGGTCTCATGCAGAATTATTGCTCCCTCTAGGATGTACCTTCCTTTTAAGAAAGCTGTTTGTGAGGGCCCTATAATTTTATTTGCCACCAAAACTAGTCTGTTGGCAATAACCTTGGTAAAGATTTTAAAACTCACATTGAGCATGCAAATAGGTCTGTACTGTTGAATCATCTTTACCTCTTTCAATTTTGGAATCAGTGTAATGATCCCAAAATTGAGACTAAAAAGTCTGAGGTTTTCATCATGGAAATCTCTGAACATGGCCATTAGGTCATCTTTGATTAGACTCCAGAAAACTTGATAAAATTCAGCAGGAAACCCATCAGGACCAAGAGATTTATTATGTTTCATTTGAAAAATTGCTTCTCTAACTTCCTTCTCCTCAAAAGGTGCTACTAGAGTCCTATTTTCCTCATCAGAGACTTGAGGAATACCTTCTGTTCTGGTTTCTTGTAGAGAAAAATTATTTCTCTCTGGTCTCCCAAAAAGATTCTTATAATATGTTGTGATGTACTCCTTTAAATTCCCCTCCCCTTCTATGATTCCTTCTTCCTGTTCAAGTTTAAAAATCCTTGTCTTTCTTCTTTTCCCATTGGCCACCAACTGAAAATATTTGGTGTTATCATCCCCTTGCAAGATTTCAGTGGTCTTAGCCCTCTCAAACCATGCAATTTCCTCTTCTCTAAGGAGCTGTGCTAGTCTTTCTTTGACACTTTGTTTGAGGTCTAAATCTTGCTGACTTAGCAGCTAGACCTCAGCTTTTTGTCTAGCTCATCAGCTTTCCTTAATAATTTTTGTTTTTCCTTTTTATATGCTCCCTTCATGTTCTTTGCCCAACCTCGCAGAAACTGTCTTAATTTCTAATCTTGTTTTGCCAAATTTCTAGGGAAGTAGTCCCCTTTTTTTCTCTTGTCCAGACCTCAGAGACTAGCTCAAAAAAGTCTTCTCTCAAAAGCCAACCTAATTCAAATTTGAAAAGAGGTTGGCTATGATTCTTCTTTTCACTCCCAGTATCTAGTAGCAGGGGTGTGTGATCAGAGATCTCCCTATTAAGGGCCACCACTGTTGCTAGGGGAAAGTGTTGTTCCCATTCTGTACTCACTAGAACTCTATCTAGCTTCTCAGATGTTGGATTATGAAGAGAATTAGTGTAAGGATCTAGATGTCGCCTAGAGGGGGGGTGAATAGGCGAGATGACCAATTTTAACTTCTAAACCAATACTCAGCCAGCTGCCAGCTCAGGCGGTTAAACCGCCCCTGCTAGGCGGTTAAACCGCCCCAAGGCAGTGAACTGCCCAAAGAACTGCTAGAACCCCCTCTTGCTTTTCTAGCACCAAATACACTTGGAGTACTTCTTGTACAGGTATATCTGATCAATATATTTAATCTCCTGCACACAAATAGAGTATACCCAAGTAGATCGAAGCGGAAGCAAATATAAAGCTAGAAATAAGCAAGTAAAGTGAAGGGGAGACACAAGGATTTGTTTACCGAAGTTCGGACCCGCTGCAAGCACCAAGCAAGTTCAGCGGTTCCTAGTCTCCGTTTGAGGAACCCCGCAAGGTAACCTCGCCACGGTGTATACACGCCACACCTTAGCCCTTCACTAATGATGGTCCTTTTCCACGAAGGAGGCAAGACCAGCCCTTACAAACTTCCGGTCGCTCACCACACGAATGGGAGCTCACCGGCAACGCCTAGCCGTCTAGGAGTCAAGCTCCAAGAGTAACAAATGCACAAAGAAATTTTGATGCTAACCACGAGTGCTCAAGCTATGGTTTTGCTCTCAAATACTCTCACAAGATCTCTGAGCTATCAAAGCTCTTGAGCTCACACCCAAAAGCTTCACTCAACCCCAACTCAAAGATTTCGACCAAATCAAGCAAACTCACAAAGAGTGATTGGGGGAAGCTCCTCTGCTGTTAGAATGTGTCAAGAAGGCTTAGGAATCACACAGAACCAGCAGCCCTCAAAGGAGAGGGCCAAGGGGTATAAATACCCCATCCAACAAAAACTAGCCGTTGGAGATTGGTCATGGCCGGTTAAACCGCCCCATGAGGCCGGTTAAACCGCCTGTTCAAAAATACTAGCCGTTGGAGCTGTCAGAGGTCAGGGGCGGTTAAACCGGCCCCTAGGGGCGGTTAAACCGCCCTGGGTCAGTGAGCACCCACTTGCTCAAAATTCTTCTGAACTCTCAAGGCTATCTCTCTTAGGTTATGTTTTGAGCACTAATGTGGTGCTAAGTCAAATATTCAATGTGACATCCCTCTTGATAGTACGGCATACCTATACTCAAGAATAAATATAAATCCATACTTGCTTGAGCTTGAATGCCTTCAATTGTGCGCACATACTCATTTCTTCCTTTGAGGTCTGTCCACATTGTTTATGCTTTTCTTATACAAGCACAAATAAATATACAAGAGGAAGAAAGGCTGCCAACTGTGGCACAGAAAGGTTTCAGTTGATCCGAGTCATCATGTGAAAGCCAACTCTGCCCCCTGGTTTGTTGTAGATTCTAGATTCGATGTCAACTTTATGGAGGGAAATAAAAGCTTATTGTCATGTACTATGATATAAATGGTGTACATTGCCATGACTTCTGTAAGAGCAAGCCCATAAAGTGCATCAAACCCTATGATTCTTCTTATGGAGGAAATATGTTTTCTAGTTTGGTATCCTTAAACTTGATGTGTGTATCTAGTTTGCAAAGTGGTCACTTTTGACGTGTGTATCTAGTTTGCCTAGTGTCTTCTATAATACACTCGGCAAAGCGTCATTTTTCCGAGTGCCCGATAATCGACACTCGGCAGAGTGCTTGGCACACGACAAATTACATGTTTCCCGTAGTGCACACCAAAAGTAAAGAAGGCAAATGTAAAAATAGCTTACGTTTTTTTACTTGTCTAGGTGACCCAAGGAAAACAACACGCATTAAATAAGGCATGTTTATATTGTATTAAAGTAAAAGGTGGCTACACACCTGGACAAACACTATTGGATTAGCTGGATCTTTACAGGTCATCAGTATATCTTCCACCTCAATTTCTTGTTGCAAGGCATAGAGCCACTTGAAGTGGTTCCTTCGAGAGTGGTTCCCTATGTAAGTGAAAAACCTATCTCCTTTGAGGAATATCAGATTGATCTCTTAAGAGACCCATCTGTCCCTATCAAAGAACAATCCGTTGCTGAAGGAAAACAAGAGGTTGGGATTCTCCTGTGGCTGAAGTCGCTTGATGGTTATTACAAGGAAGGGGACTGGAAAGCTTTCATGAAGACTAGATCTGACGGGCACATAAAGGACTAATTTTACTAGCAAATCTGGAACACCATGAACTGTTTAATCTCTTGATCAATCTCCAGAAAAAAGATTTGTGTCTAATGTGGTTGACATAACATATTTCTTATACAGGCACAAGATAAATGTACGAGAGGAAGAAAGGCTGCCAACTGTGGCACCGAAAACGTTTCAGTTGATCCAGTCATCCAATGAAAGCCACTCTGCCCCCTGGTTTAGTGTAGACTCTGGATTCGATGTCAACTTTATGGAGGGAAATAAAAGCATATTGTCATGTACTATGATATAAACTGTGTACATTGCCATGACTTCTGTAAGAGCAAGCCCATAAAGTGCATCAAACCCTATGATTCTTCTTATGGAGGAAATATGTTTTCTAGTTTGGTATCCTTAAACTTGATGTGTGTATCTAGTTTGCAAAGTGTTCACTTTTGCCATGTGTATCTAGTTTGCTGAGTGTCTTCTATAATGCACTCGGCAAAGCGTCCGTTTGCCGAGTGCCTGATAATCGACACACGGCAGAGTGCTTG
Source organism: Urochloa ruziziensis (assembly GCA_015476505.1). Classification (NCBI taxonomy): domain Eukaryota; kingdom Viridiplantae; phylum Streptophyta; class Magnoliopsida; order Poales; family Poaceae; genus Urochloa; species Urochloa ruziziensis. The sequence continues at coordinate 1,329,667 of CM027120.1, read as the reverse complement.
GTACACGGCAAATTGCATGTTTCCCGTAGTGCACACCAAAAGTAAAGATGACAAATGTAAAAACAGCTCACGTTTTTTACTTGTCTAGGTGACCCGAGGAAAACAGCACGCATTAAATAAGGCATGTTTCCACTGTATTATAATAAAAGGTGGCTACACACCTGGACAAACACTTTTGGATTAGCTGGATCTTTACAGGTCATGAGTATATCTTCCACCTCAATTGCTTGTTGCAAGGCATAGAGCCACTTGCAGCGGTTCCTTCGAGAGTGGTTCCGTATGTAAGGGGGAAAACTTATCTCCTTTGAGAAATATCAGATTGATCTCTTAAGAGACCCATCTGTCCCTATCAAAGAACAATCCGTTGCTGAAGGAAAACAAGAGGTTGGGATTCTCCTGTAGCTGAAGTCGCTTGATGGTTATTACAAGGAAGGTGACTAGAAAGCTTTCATGAAGACTAGATCTGACGGGCACATACAGGACTAATTTTACTAGCAAATCTGGAACACCATGAACTGTTTAATCTCTTGATCAATCTCCAAAAAAAGATTTGTGTCTAATGTGGTTGACATAACATATTTCTTATACAGGCAAAGATAAATGTACGAGAGGAAGAAAGGCTGCCAACTGTGGCACCGAAAACATAACAGCTGATCCAAGTCATCCAATGAAAGCCAGCTCTGCCCCTGGTTTAGTGTAGACTCTGGATTCGATGTCAACTTTATGGAGGGAAATAAAAACATATTGTCATGTACTACGATATAAACAAGAGGTTGGGATTCTCCTGTGGCTGAAGTCGCTTGATGGTTATTACAAGGAAGGGGACTGGAAAGCTTTCATGAAGACTAGATCTATCGGGCACATAAAGGACTAATTTTACTATCAAATCTTGAACACCCTGAACTGTTTAATCTCTCGATCAATCTTCGGAAAAACGATTTGTGTCTAATGTGGTTGACATAACATATTTCTTATACAGGCACACATAGATGTACGAGAGGAAGAAAGGCTGCCAATTGTGGCATAGAAAACGTTTCAGTTGATCCAAGTCATCGAGTGAAGGCCAGCTCTGCCCCTGCTTTTGTGTAGATTCTGGATTTGATGTCAACTTTATGGAAGGAAATAAAAGCATATCGTCATGTACTATGATATAAACTGTGTACATTGCCATGACTTCTGCAAGAGCAAGCCCATAAAGTGCATCAAACCCTATGATTCTTCTTATGGAGGAAATATGTTTTCTAGTTTGGTATCCGTAAACTTGATGTAATAATGTATTGCTACTTAGTGTTATTCGTGGAATTTATGTGTTTTAAGTACCGTTTGTTCTGTCAAAATTGCAAAATTCTCATCAGTCATATTATGTTATTTAGCTGATTAGCTTCAACCCTCTCAAATTAGATATATGCTACCTGATGTACAATCTGATGGACATCGATCGTATTCATAACATGCATGCCTGGTGAATTTACTAGCAATGGTTTTAGTTCATATGGCATATATGAAATGTCACATCATTAGTATTTAAGTTCACCATCGGTAGTTGTTCCATATAATCTGGTCCTCGATAGGCGCCTCCAAACTCCAAGATCTTGTGTCTAGGTCGTTGCCTAGTGGAGATTAAGTTTTAGTTATCTGGTCGTTTCTTATTTCTTGGTTGTGGCGCGCATGTAGCTTTTGTGTGTGTGTGTGTGTGTGTGTGTGTGTGTGTGTGTGTGTGTGCGTGTGTGTGTGTGTGTGTGTGTGTGTGTGTGTGTGTTGAGTCTTTGGTTCGGGTTGGGTCTATCTTGACCCTTGTGCTCTTTCTCCCTTTATGAAATAATGTGCTGTTCTTCTGCGTTGTTTGAGAAAAAAAGGATATAAATGTCGTTTGTTCTGTCGAAACTGCAAAATTCTAACTGGTCATATTATGTTATTTAGATGATTTATATGATTAGCTTCAACCAGCTCAAATTAGATATATGCTTTTCCTGACGCCTGATGCCTGATCTGATTCTGATGCACCTCAAATTCATCACATATGTCTGATGAAGTTACTAGCGGTGGTTTAATTAGTTGATTCATAAGATATTTGAAATGCAACCACTTTAGTTTTTGAGATCAGCTATAGTTATTTCGTACAATTATTTCCAGCTATAATAGTATGTATTTATTGTGTTCAACAAAAAAGTAGATATGTGTGGTAGATATTTTTCGAAGATACACAAAACAGTACCGCAGGCACATGCAATCATGCATACTATTATCTATATCCAGTGGGCTGCGTATATGTTATGGCACAACTAGAATAGAGGAGGAAGAACTCCTGGCCGGGCAAGAAACCCGGCCAGATCGGCAAAGAACAGGGCCCTACGGCTGCTTCTATTCTTCTTCGATGACTCTAACCTTAGGACCTAGGCCGCCTTTATAGATTAGGCGCCCCCTACTAACCCTAATCTGCCTCGAGTACTGTTCATGCGCATTGTAGCCACATGAACAGTATCATGGCTTCCCTTTTGGGTCCTACTCAGCCCACGTAGGCCCCCTAACTGCCCATAACACTGCTCCCCTCCTTTCGAAGCAGCTCGCCCTCGAGCTGACACGGTAAGAACGACTTGACTCGACATAAACCTATCACTAAGAAATAAAGCCTTTTACATCTCAGCTTTTTATTTGTGATGACTAAAATGAAGAGCAAATTATCTTGATCTCCTCAGCCATGATCACTGGGTAATTGCCTCCCTCCACGTGAATAACAGAAGACCAAGGTTCACCAGGATGTATATGATAAGTGCACATCTCCCCTGGATCCCATGGAAGTAGCAACAACCTTGTAACTATTATTGGTCGTACAAGGGCTAAAGTTATACTACTAGAGAAGGGCCTATCTGCACCGCCTTTCGCACCTCACATAATGTGGCCTGCAGCAGATGCAGAACGTGCTGCTACCCTGGATCCCAACAAAGGCGCCCTGGTGTTGGCGTCCTATGAGCTGACGCTTTTGAGAGGAGGCAGCCTACCAGCCCAAAATGTCTGTCATCATCCTTGGTCCACTCTGAACAGTCACGGAGGGCTCTGTAGTAACCGCCGTCGCCACCGCAAATCCTACCACAGAAGGCGTCGCGCGCTGAGGAGAGGCAACAACCCGTGGAATTCTCATGGCCTTGGCACCCAGCGGAGGTGAGCTCTCGACGGCCGGCGACGTGGTGCAGCAACATCGTACCATCGGCGCGGGGCCAGCCTCCTGCTACTGATGGGCGTGCGCGGCAGCCCACGAAGGAGCCATGGCCCAGCCAGCGACGACTCTGAGCAGGGGCCCGACGACACACCAATCTGAATGGTTGACACCACAATGTCCCCTGGCTGGACACCGGCAAGATCCACGCCCGTGCTCATCATGCCAAGGAATTGCGCAATACATGAATCTGCAGCAACGGAAACCTCCTCGGATGTAGGCCCATCCATGGAAATATCATCAGGGGCCTGCTGCAATGATGTCGCTGCAGAAGATGAAGTTGTGGCCAACGTCTTTGGCATCGAGATGTTAGGCAGGGGTATGGCGATGGTTGCTGGCAGCGTTGCTGACAAAGTTGTGGGTGATGGTGGTGTTGTCGCAGAAGACGAGCAGCCCCTGGCCACCTCCATAGCTACAATGCGGGCTTCATAGTCGTCGAGGCAGGCATTGATGGCTGTGATCTCAGTGAGGATGAGATCAATCTTGGCAGCGATGGTGTTGGCCATGAGTGCGATGCACCGAGAAGGTCCCTGATATGGCACAACTAGAATAGAGGAGGAAGAACTCCTGGCCGGGTAGGAAACCCGGCCAGATCGGCAAAGAACGGGGCGCCTACGGCTGCTTCTATTCTTCTTCAATGACTCTAACTCTATGATCTAGGCTGCGTTTATAGATTAGGCGCCCCCTACTAATCGTAATCTGCCACGAGAACTGTTCACGCGCACTGTAGCCACGTGAACAGTACCATGGGCTTTACTTTAGGCCCTACTCAGCCCATATAGGCCTCCAAACTGCCCATAACAATATAACACTAATCTGTAAAATACTAATTAGTTAAGCATAAAAATATTAAATTAGTTTTTTGTGCTACGGCCTACGCCTGCGTATGCTTATATATAAAGGCTGCTCAGGTAGGAAATGGAGCATTAGGCCATGGTGAATGCCTCAAAACAACGTTTCTGCCCATTCTCCAAACAAAGCAGGGCAGCCACAATGGTGCCCAACAGTTGGACGTAGGAGCTGATAGGGATGTACCTTGTGTAATTCTTGAAGTTGGTTGATTATAAAAGCTGGACCATAATATGGGGTTTTTGTATCACAGGCTGGAATCTTAAAACTGGATTCTGTAGTTTGTATAGACCCAAGCAGTCCATCAACCGAAGGGAAACAGCTGGCTCGCATTTGGAATACACCAAAAAAGCTGGTAAATAGTTTTTACTCGGCATGCATTAAATCTGATATGATTCCACTTTCCTAAAATAGAAGGTATTTCAGCTATGCACCTGGACAAGCACTTGTCCAGGTAAATAACACGAATAAAAGGCATCTCAGGACGAAGGGAGCAGTTGGATCCTATCCTTACTGTCCTCTACTATATAATGTTAAAGGTCGCAAGAATTTGTTTTATACTAGTATATATCTTTGGTTGCTTGGCACAAGGTCTCACACCCCTGATAGGTAGTAGGCCATGGATTCATCATCTGTGGAGACCCAAGATACATGGAGTGTCTCTAAGATGATGGCTTTACCCGTGCTTCCTGCAGTGGATGTTGACGAGGAAGATATCATGTCGGCTCTACAAATCCCGACGAATATTCAAGAGCCAAAGATGAAGGGTCCGGGGCCACTTGCTGCGATTCCTTTGAGTATGGTTCTCATTCCCTATGGAAGAAATGAACCAATCCCCTTTGACCAAAAAGTGATAGATAACTTAAGAGAAAAATCTGCTCCTGTCAAAGAACAATCTGTTCTTGAAGGAAAACAAGAGGTTGGGATGCCCCAATCGCTGAAGTCGCTTCATTGTTACAAGGAAGAGGATTGGAAAGCTTTCATTAAGACTAGGGCTGATGGGCAGCACAAGGACTGGGTTAGTATTTCTACTCTAGAAAGTTATGGCTTCTCCTCTATATTTGATTAGCTTTGCATATGCGCATCTAGACCTGCAGTTCTCATAAAAAACGCCTCTTGCTATCTGAAGAATATTTCTAAAGGTGATGTGATTTATTATTCCTATGTAAAGTTTTCGCTTGGCAGTACTAGTTCGATCTATTCCAAACTGATCTGTTTTTTGTTCTGAAGTAAAATGGTATTCTTATATAACCCCTTGTAGAAAGTATCATCTCTCTGTTCATATGCACACCGACAAGCGATGATGCATGTGCCTTCTCTGCTTAGGCTTCCATACCCTACAAGTCAACATATCGATCTGATATCAGATTTCTGCCCATTGCATTATTCTATGTGTTGTGTGTAAATTCATTTGAAATATCATTTTTAAGCAATTCTAGCATCTCAGTTTGCTTCAGTTGAGCACCAATGTCGTTTTCACATACATATAAACTTATATCAGGACATTTTATTTAGTGATTTCCAGGCATTTCATTAGTCGTTTCCATCATATGTCCAGAAAGTTTGAAATAAGAGTTGCTGCTTTGGCATTAATATTCTAATAATGCTTGTGCAAACATCATTTTCCCCTGAATCTTATGTTTATCATGAATTTCTTTCTCTTTTTTTTGCAAAAGGGGAGGGGGGGGGGGGGGGGGGGAGGGGGGGCTATCAAGTTTTTAGGACGCCAGAAAAAGGAGGTCAACAGAGCACCTGCCCAAACTTTAGGGCTCTAGCTGAGTTGCTATAACTGTAGAACAAAAACTTTCAAAGCATGGTTATTAATAATAAAACTAAGCAAGATCACCACAGAAACATTTACCAGCCAGTACACAATGCCCAGTACTATCAAACACTGAAACACCTACATCAGCCCAACACTACAATTTTTGATCCAATGCCCTTCCCAAATTTAGAAGCACACATGAAATGTTGTAGAGCATCAAGTCATTCCGTCAGTTATTCTGATAGAGCCGACTGGTCTAGCTACATCCTGATCAGTTAATTTCCACGAAAATAGTTCACAAGGTATTATAATTTTATAACCTTTGCATGCATATGACAATAGAAACTAATGTTGAAGATAATTTAATGCTGGAATGGCACATTGTGTGTTGAAAAAAATCTCTGAACTAGGATATATCCTATTTTTAACTTCTGATTTTATTTTCCAACGACCAAGATGGGTCGCATGTGTTTCCAAATCAATGTTTTTTAGAAGTTTGATATGTGTTAATGAATAGATTTTCACAAAATATTATGGTTCTATTATGCTGCACATGTGTACAACATTGGAAATTGTTGCTTGAATGATAAATTTTCAAGACTGCATGTCTCAAGGTTCAAGATGGACAGTGCATGTAATCAAACGGGGTATATCATATATTTTGCTAACATTACTATTTTATGTAAAATCATGATATTAATTCCAAGTAAATTGCTTCATTGTATGTAGAGCTATGAACATAGGTTGTACCGCAGGGACTTCCGTTCCACTGTTGAAGTGGAAGACTTCCTGAAATCAGATGGGCCTACAACAGGCATGTTCAGAGGGAGAAAACTTCAGAAGAAGGTGGGCAACTTTTCAGAAACTTATAGCACGAAATTAAATGTCTACAGTCATATATTAATACCCATGTCTACAGTAGTGTTATGTTTTATTTTCATAAATATATAACTTGGTTCATTCATATTTTTTGTTTCTGCAGAAGATACCTGGTTGGGATAGTCATGGTTCTTTTGGTATGTGCCCTTCAACTATACATATATCAAATGTGCTTTACTTGAGAGACTAGTTTTATCTCTATGCGGGCTAGTACTATGTTTTGTAGTGGAGCTGGGAAACTTTCTGCTAGTGTTAAATTAATCATGCTACTAGTACTAATTTTACTAGCGAATCTGGAACACCATGAACTGTTTATTCACTTGATCAATCTGCCAAAAATAAGATTTATGTCTAATATATGGTTGACCAAACATATTTGGTATGCAGGCACAAAGAAAATGTTCTAGAGGAAGAAAGGCTGCCAACTATGCGACACAAAATGTTTAAAGCCAGCTATGCATCTTGGTTTTCTATAGGTTCTGGATGATGTCAACTTTCTGGAAGAAAATAAAAGCATATGGTCATGTACTGTGCTAGCTATAAAGTGCATACATTGTCATGACTTCTGTAAGAAAAAGACTGTAAAGTGCATCAAACCATATGATGCTTCTTATGGAGGAAATATGTTTTCTAGTTTGGTATCCTTGAACTGGATGAGATTGTATTGCTACTTAGCGTTATTTCGTGGAAGTTATGTCGTTTAAGTACTGTTTGTTTTGTCAAAACTGCAAAATTCTCACTATATTGTTTAGATCTTTAGCTTCAACATACTCAATCAGATATATGTTTTGCCTGATGTCTGATCTGATTCTGATGCACCTCACTATATTATTTCTCACTAGCAGTGGTTTAATTATTTGATCCATAACACTAGGTAGTATGCCCGTGCGTTGCTACAGGATAGCAAAACTTTATACTAAAGCACATGGATCGCATTGGTAATACCGTTTGTCTTGAAAATTTTCTCAAAAAAACTTAAAACAAGTTATGCCACACGGGTCGTCACACGATGCACGCCGCCGGCAAGAGCGTCACCCAGCAGCAGATGCAACCAGTGGTGGAGCTAGCGAGAAATAGTGAGGGGTGCGGCTCTTCATAACATGTGTAAACATTCAGTCGAAACATGGTGAAAATTTAAATCTAATAAGGGATTGCGAAAATTTTGTGGGTGCGGTCGCACCCGGCGGGCACAACGTGGCTCCGCCAGTGGATGCAACCGGCGCATGAGACATAATGAAAAGGAATTGAAAGAAAAAATGGAGGATCGTTGCACGTAATGAAAACATGAAGCATGAACAGGACCCATGCATCAAATAACCAAGAAAAACGCCAATGCAATGCCTGAAAACATGAAGCACAGTTTTGAACCAAGGTTCCAACAGATGCAAGAGGATTGCCCTTCACGAACAGTGGCCCAAATCGAACGAACGCAAGGGTCTTATGGAGGAAAAAGTAGTTCAGTTTTGAACAGGGACCATGCATCAAATAACGAAGAACTGACATGGATTTGTTCCCCACCTCTTGACTAGTGGATTGATTCCCGGTCTCTTGCCTATCATGAGTAAATTGGTTTCCGGCCCAGAATAAATCCCGGTCTCTTGGATGTTATATATACCTATTATAAATTTGTTGCTACATCTATGTTCCTGGCCCGTAATGAATCCCATGGAACCGAACAAGGCCAAATGAAATGCAACCTTGCCTATAGTTATTCAATAGAATTAGCGTTCTTGCCTACGTTCATCATGGACTGTCTGCAATCATGGGGCACAGTGCCAAACTTGAGATCATGTATATTATAGATTTCCTCGTAGTGATAGACTGTTTGCAACATGGGTGCACAGAATCCAAACATAAACTAGTTCCAAAAGATGATAAATGTTTTCTTCTGCATGCATAGCAAAAAAAATAATCAAATATAAATACCAGAATGGAGCAACCGTGCATGGCCGCAGTCCATTCAAACGCACTGACCCTGAATTTCATTTCTACTACGACTACTCCCATAGCAACAACGTCAACCCGTGTCATCCTGAATCCCGATGCTGCTGATCTGCATGGAGGCTTAACGCTCAGTGCATCGGGTTTGAGCTCGGTGGGATCGATGACGGACAATATCCTAGAGATGGAGGCAATGCAGTCAATACGCGAGAAGTGACATTTACCCCTGCACGTTAGTGCCAGTGACGCTGGAGCCGGTACTAATGTGTTCATTAGTATCGGCTAGTAAGAACAGTGTCCATAAAGCCATTTTAGTACCAGTTGGAGACACCAGCCGGTACTAATGTGCATCATTTTATACTGGTTGGTGTCTTGGCCCGGTAGTTAAGTGGCGCGCCCATTTAATACCGGTTGTAGGCCTTGCCCGGTACAAAATCTAGCAATTTAGTACCGGGCAAAACCAACTACTTCAATTTTGTGTAATTCCATAGATGCAAAGAATTTTGAGTAATTCCATCGCAATTAGTTATATGTCATATGAATTTAGGCTGATTTCTTCAATGATTCCTGGAAGTAATTGGTTTGGAATCTCAGCCAGGTCCAATAACAAAAGTTTTAGATTTTATTGTTATACATTCTAATGGCACTGGTTTTGTTGCAATCCGATCACCCATTTAGGAAGTATGTCCAAATCATAGCTGCTGTCAGGCTGGGTTTAATCTGAGCAGAGATCTAGCTATCGTTTTCCGACCCAGTTAGAAGCATAATCTGTCCTTGCCACCAAAACAAAAATTGCTGGAAACTTTGTGTAGATATCCGAGATGCATTTACTTGCTGTATTTTTCTTTCAGCTTCATTGCTGTGTTGTTCCGTTTTCGCTTTCACGATATTCAAGTTGATTCAAGTTTCAAGTAATTGTTTTAATTCAATTCAAGTACCGGTGGATCCAGAGTGCAATTTGGTTCTTTATTTCAAGTTCTTGTGAGTAACTGTTGGCCACACTTGCTCGGATTTACCGATAAATGCAAAGGAGTTATTCTGATACTGTCTGTTTTAGACGGAATTACTGTTTCATAGTGTTTGTCCACTCGTTATTCACTAGAAGAGAATGAGGCATCCGCACCGGTTGGGAAACCCCCTTCAGCACCGGTTTTCCAACCGGTGCTAATCTTTCGGTGCTAAAGGGGTACACCTTTAGCACGGGGTCATTTACCCGGTGCTAAAGGCCCCCTTTAGCACGGGGTCTCGAAACCAACCGGTGCTAAAAGGGCCCGCGCACATGGCCCCTGCGCGAGCCCCTTTAGCACCGGTTTGTGGCTAGAACCGGTGCTAAAGGGGGACCATATAATTTTCCCTTTTCCAGCCTTCATATTTATTTGTTTGTATACGTATTTTGCCAACGTATTTCGCCTACGTATTTGTTCTAATACGGATGTCGTACTACACTGCAATAGTATTTGTATAAGGCTCGTATAAGCATAAAAAAGACATATATTACATATCTTAGGGCCAAAAGAGTTACATCATCTCATAGTGCTAAAAGAGTTAAGTTTTCTAACTTAGTATCCATAAATTACGATCCTGCACTTGGACGAGCTGATGATGAACTAGGACGAGTAGAGGATCTAGGACCAGCGATGGAGGAACGAAGACTTGAGGTGTCCGTATTGTCCCATGCATCATCGTAATGAAATTCTCCATTCACATTGATGATCTCGTCCCAAATAAATCCAACGAGTTGTTCTACAACTGCGTCGATCTTATGCTGCTCTAGGCTTTTACTAGAGATGGACATCATCTACGAATTGCAAACAATTAAAATTAAAGTATAATAATGGTGAAGTTGAATTAGAAACTTGTAAATAGATATTGCGTACCATAATATCATGGTTAGTATATACTTTTTTAATCCAGCTATGCATGTACTCGCAAACGTAGTATCCGCATAAATTATTGCCCGGCCCCTGTTGATGACACTGTTGGCGAAAACAAAGTTAAAGATAATATTTTAAGTTGATTAGCAAAGACGTATATGTACAAATTGCATGCGTACCGGGAATTCAGTATTCCATACGAGCTTTCATATCCAATACCGGGGTGCTTTTCACGAATCTCGTTCCACATCCTACAATTACATAATCATGTTGTTAGTCTCAAATTTGAGTTCAAATAAAATAAGTCAATAATGTAAGTATATAGAAAAATTTGAATTGTTGAAATTTACTTATATATACGACCTTGTAAACATGTCAATGATTTCCTGATACTCTTCTTGTGGTTTCCTCAACGAATCGAAGACGTTCACCACACCTCTATCAGGATTCAGTACTATGAGCACCCAGTGGTAACTACATACATATCTATAAGTGTTTTAGCATAATGAGATAATTTAAAGAAATTAAGAAAATAAAATGAGATAATATAAGTGTTAGCACTCACCCGTAGTGGTATGGCAATAGTATGGAGTCCATAAAATTTTGCTTATCCACATACTTGAATAAGTTCTGATATGTCGCCTCTGGATCTTTATAAATCATGTCTTGGTTTACCTTTGACGGGTCCAAGAAACCAACGTCAAAAATACGCTCCCTCCGACATCTTTGAATCTGCATTCTACATAATAAGCAATAAAGTAGCGCCGTCACTCATAGAGTTTTTTAAATGACAATAAAGAAATTGTTTGAAGAAATCACTTACAAAACCCAGGTTTGAATCAAAGACATGTCCAGGGCGTCTCGTTGGTAGATTTCGTAGATATCTTTGAACTCCAACCAAATCGTTTCTTCTCCATTGAAAAAATCCTCATCCTTCACCCGACACCCGAACATGTCTCGTCCTTTCGACGCTTGAACCATGTACCATCCATAGAATAAATACATCTTTGTTTGTAGCTTTTTCACATCATCTGGCGGGACGAAAGACTTGCCAAGCTCAAAATGCCACTTAGTCACTTTAGCTTTGGGCGGGGATTCTTGGCCAGTGAGGACCGCTCTACTGAGACCTGTCTCTTCCATTTGACGTTGGAGCATCAGTTCGTGCGCATCTGGCAACTGAGTCAATCCTTGCTGAGGTTGTTCGCCGAGCTGAGGAATAGTAGAATGTTTCGACTTATGCATTACCGGCTTCACTTTAGACTTAGGCGATGCCGGCTTCACTTTTGACTTAGGCGATGCCGGCTTCACTTTAGACTTAGGCGATGCCAACCGCTCAGCCTGCTCAGCTCTCTTCCTTTTCTGAAAAGATTTTATTAATGAGCGGTCGTAGTCAGATATTTCGGCTTTTTTCTGTTCTGCCCTGGTCAAATTTTGTAAGAACCTCGCCGCCTTGACCGGGTCAACCACGAACTCTTTCTCAGGCTCTTTCTTCTTGTGAAAATGCGTGTGTACTTCTGCGGCGACTACCTCGTCAAGTTCCTCTTGCGTCAGCTCGTAAGCTAATTTCTTCTTTGCCGGCACTTTCTTTTGCTTAGTTAGCTGCTTTGTTGGCGCGTCGGGGGCGGCGGCGCGTCCGGCGGCGGCGGCGAGCGGGGGCGTCGTCGGGGTGGAGGCCGGGCGTCGATGGAGAGGCGGCGCCGGGGGTGGAGACGGCGCCGGCGGCGCGGTCCAGCTTCGGGACGACGGCGGCGCTTGGGGAGACGCGGCGATGGGGGACGACAGCGGCGCGGTGGCGCTTGGGGACGACGACGGCGCTTGGGGACGACGGCGGCGGCGCGGTGGCGCTTGGGGACGACGGCGGTGGGGTCCGCGAGGGCCGGTGGGGAGACGAAGTGGGGAGTAGAGAAGACGAAGACGGCGAGATGCGAAAATTTTCTAAGTGTTGACTATATATAGGGTGGACCTTTAGCACCGGGCGCAGCCAAGGCCCGGTGCTAAAGGTCCTTTAGCACCGGGTGCAGCCAAGACCAGGTGCTAAAGGTTTAGGATTAGCACCGGGCGTAGCCTAGGCCTGGTGCTAAATGTCAGCCGCCTGGGCGCCAAACGAAACTGGGGACCTTTAGCACCGGGTCTTAGATCCGCCCGGTGCTAAAGGTGCCCCAGTTCCGTTTGGCGCCACTTTTTTGGCGCAATTTTATATTTAGCACTGGGTTTTGCAAATACCCGGTGCTAAATAATATTACATCTAAATGTTTAGTCTTATTTATTTAATTTATACTTAGTCTTATATATTTAGGTTATACTTGGTCTTATTTATTTAGGTTATAGTTAGTCTTATTTATTTGGATTATAACTAAAACATTATTAGCCACGTCATAGTGCAATTAATATATAAAAAATTAATATATTTGTTATATATGAAATGAAAGAGAAAAAATAGTTAAAATATTACAGTTTTCATCATAGTGCAATTAACTTATACAGCATCATTGTTTACTTGAACACTAACAAACTTTCTCCTCACAAATGTCCCTTGATTGTGATCGCGACGTAGATAGGGTGTCTCCTCTGCTGCTAACAGGATGGTTGGGTCTGCAGCCACCGAGAATGGAGGTCGACCGTCGAGCATATCATAATCTTCATCTGTCTTATCCTCAACTCCTACGATTTTTCTTTTTCCAGGAAGAACTATATGACGCTTTGGCTCGTCTTTTGATGGGTCCGATTGCTTGCTCATCCCTTTCTTTGGCTTGCTAGCCATGTCTTTTATATAAAAAACTTGTGTCACATCTTTGACTAGAACGAACGGTTCGTCTAGAAACCCAATCTTGTTTAGGTCCACTATAGTCATCCCATACTCATCAGTTGTAACTCCTCCTGCAGTCAGTTTCACCCATTGACACTTAAACAGTGGGATCTTTAAAGGTCCATATTCCAGTTCCCATATCTACTCTATGACACCATAGTATGAGTTCTTATTGCCATTGCTGTCGGTCGCATCGATCCGGACACCACTATTTTGGTTGGTGCTCTTCTTGTCTTGGGCTCTTGTATAAAATGTATACCCATTTATGTCGTAGCCTTGAAATTTTAAGATCGTGGTCGATGGACCCCTAGCTAGAAAGGCTAGTTGCACATCAATACCCACAACAGCCATCAGATGTTCTCGCAACCAATCTGCGAAACTACTATTGTGTTGACGTTGAATAAATGTCGTAGTCTTTCCTGGATTTTCTTCATACAGAATCTTCATGTGCTTCTCGATGTATGGAGCAACTAAGGCTGACTGTTGTAGAATTGTGAGATGTGCTTTACGAAATGTCAGCATGTCTCTGATTACCATCGTCTTTCTTCCTAGTGTGCCCTTTCCACCAAGTCTCCCCTCATGATGTGATTCAGGCAACCCAATCGGCTTGAGGTCTTCGATAAAGTCAACACAAAATTCAATCACCTCCTCTGTTTCGTATCCCTTAGCAATGCATCCTTCTGGACGAGCACGACTACGTACATACTTCTTCAGAACAGCAAAGTATCTCTCAAAAGGGAACATGTTATGAAGAAATACCGGGCCCAGTATACGAATCTCTTTGACGACGTGAACCAATAGATGTGTCATAATATTGAAGAATGATGGTGGAAATATCATCTCAAAGCTGACAAGACATTGGACCACGTCGTTCTGTAGCCTATCCAAATCTTCAGGATTGATCACCTTCTGAGAAATTGCATTAAGGAATGCACATAGCTTCACAATCGCTTCCCGCACATTAACTGGTAGCACACCCCTCAGTATGACGGGAAGCAGTTGGGTCATCAACACATGACAGTCGTGAGACTTGAGGTTTAAGAACTTTTTATCTTTCATGTTAATTATTCCTTTAATATTGGAGGAATAGCCTGACGGGACCTTGATACTGTTCAAGCATTCAAACATACTTGCCTTCTCCTCTTTGCTGAGAGTGAAGCTAGCGGGACGCAGGTACTTGCGTCCTTTGTCTCTGTTTTCTGGATGTAGATCATTCCGTAGATTCAAACGTTTAAGTTCCTGCCGTGCTTCCAGTGTATCTCTTGGCTTCCCATAAGTACCAAGGAAGCTGATCAAGTTCACACAAAGATTCTTCATCAGATGCATCACATCAATTGCGTTGCGGACCTCTAACAATTTCCAATAAGGAAGCTCCCAAAAGAGAGACTTTTTCTTCCACATCGCGGCACGCCCATCCTCACCTGCCTTGACAGGTTGGCTTCCATCTCCCTTTCCAAATATTACTTCTACATTTTTCACCATATCAAATACATCTTGTCCATTGCGGTGTATCGGCTTTGTACGGTGCTCCGCATCCCCGCCAAAGTGTGGACATTTCTTTCGTAGTTCGTGCTTCGAAGGAAGAAATCGACGATGACCCATGTAAACAACCTTTCTGCAATGCTTCAAATAGATGCTTTCATTATCATCTAAGCAATGGGTGCATGCTTTATATCCTTTGTTTGTTTGTCCGGACAGGTTACTTAGTGCAGGCCAATCATTGATGTTGATGAAAAGTAGTGCCCTAAGGTTAAAACTTTCCTGTTTGTACTCATCCCACATAGTAACACCTTCTTCCTTCCACAGTTGTTTAAGTTCGTCAAGCAATGGTCTTAGATAAACATCGATGTCGTTGCCAGGTTGCTTTGGACCTTGGATAAGCACCGGCATCATAATGAACTTCCGCTTCATGCATAGCCAAGGAGGTAAGTTATAGATACATACAGTCACAGGCCAAGTGCTATGACTACTGCTCATTTCACCAAATGGATTCATGCCATCAGTACTTAAACCAAGCCTTAAATTTCTTGCATCAGCATCGAACGTTGGGCATGCTCGGTCAATGTTTCTCCACTGGGATCCATCGGCGGGGTGCCTCAACATACCATCGTTCTTATGTTCTTCCTTGTGCCATCGCATCAACTTGGCATGCTCTTTGTTCCTGAACAAACGCTTCAGACGTGGTATTAAAGGAAAATACCACACCAGCTTCACAGGAATCTTGTTCTTAATAGTCTCCCCATCAACCTCACCAGGGTCATCCTGCCTGATCTTGTAGCGTGTGCATTTGCAAACCGGACAACAATCCAAATTTTCGTATTCAGCACCACGATATAGGATACAGTCATTAGGACACGCATGTATCTTCTACACCTCTAAACCAAGAGGGCAAACAACCCGTTTTGCTTCCCACGTTGTTGATGGCAATTCGTCACCCTCGGGAAGAATCTTCTTCACGAGTTTCAATAATTCCTCAAAATCCTTGTCAGTAACACCATTACATGCCTTCCACTGCAAAAAATCAAGCGTGATACCCAACCTTTTCAGCCCCTCTTTGCAATTTGGGTACAAATCAGTTCTGTGGTCCTGTAACATACGATCTATCTTTTTCCTTTCCTTGTCATTGTCGCAGCCTTGCTCGGCATCGCGTAACATTTGACCAAGTGCATCATTAGGGTCATTCTGTGGAGCAACATCTTCCTGGTCAGCACCATCCTGATCTGCATAATCCATTGCAACATCCGCAAAGGCACCATATTGAATGTCGTTATCATCCTCCTCTTCTTCATTGTCATCCATTATGACTCCTCTTTCACCGTGTTTCGACCAAACCGCATAGTTTTGCATGAAACCATGGGTCATCAGATGGAAGTGAAGAACCCCTCTTGATTTGTACGATTTCTGATTTTTACATTGCCCACACGGACAAAACATGTCACCTGACGGCGACTTGTTGTCCTCCGCCACATCGAGAAAAGTATGCATGCCATCAACCCACTCCTGACTGCATCGGTCCGCCAAGTGCATCCATTGCCTATTCATCTACATTTAGCAAAGTGATCTAATTAATTCATACACATTACAAAATTAACGAAATATCCAACACGACCAAGGTTCATAATTTATTCATACATTACAAAGTGATCTAATTGAAAATAAAATTGTATTTCTCAAAGTCATAATGAAACATGACCAATGTTCATAATTTATTCAAGATGTCGTATATAAATTTCTCCACATCCAACATGCAACATGACCTATATCTTTAACCATCCTTCGGTGGGAAAGTAGGATGCTCTGATATATTTTTTCCTGGTGCAGAAGATGGTGGAGCTGGACCGTAGCGCCGCAACAGATCTTGAAGATCAAAACCAGGTTCCTCACCCCTTGCAACACATTCTTCATGTGTTTTAATCAAAAATTAAGTTGTGCCTTCACCCAAGGTCCTGGTTTTTTCGACTTATCATGAGGTGGTACTGTAGTTTTGCCCTTCCCGCGAGACGAACCACGATCACTATCACCGGTCCCACTTCCTCCAGCAGTAGCAATATCGATATATCCACAAGGCTTTTATTTCTCAAAAAACAATAAATGTTATTGAAAAAATACTCATTACAACATACGAACTTCTGTCAAAATAAACTAACCAATTTCACATATCTCCAATTAATATAAAAAAATTACATAACACATTTTTAAAAATCATTCTATTCCATTTATAAATAAAATAATAAAAAACATACTGAAAAAACATTTCTAAAGTATAATATTATACCCCTTTCTCTCTCTTCTCTTTTTTTCTTCACAAATTTTATATTTATAAAGTATAATAACAATAGAAACTAATCGATAACATGAGAGGATGAAATTGTGTACCTCGTAGAAAATCATTATATTCCAAATTACATATCACACAAAATAAAAATCATTATATTCCATTTATAAATAAAATACTAAAAAGCATACTAAAAAACATTTCTAAGAAAATTTCTCCAATACATACCTAACATTAAATTTAAACCACTATGAACACACATATATAACCCTTTCTCTCTCTTCTCTTTTTTCTTCACAAATTTCATATTTATAAAGTATAATAACAATAGAAACTAAACAAGAACATGAGAGGATGAAATTGTGTACCTCGTAGAATGCTTCAAAAGAAGGAAAGCTTCACAATTTTTGAAAAAAAATTGGCAAAATCTCCCCTCAACCCGAGCACACCATGAACACAGCTCGGAGTGTTCATGCTGGCTCGGGCGTGGGGAGGAAGGAGGGAATATATAGGTAGATAATCAGCACCGGTTGCTGGCTGCAACCGGTGCTAACATCGGGGATTTAGCACCGGTCCCTAGCTAGAACCGGTGCTAAATGTTGCTCTGGAATTAGCACCTGTTGCAGGCAGCAACCGGTGCTAAAGGGGTGGATTTAGCACCGGTTGCTGGATGCAACCGGTGCTAAAGGTCCCCCCCCCCCCCCACCAACGCGCGCCGCGCGCGCCTGCGCGTGGCTGCTAGCCGTTGGACCCGGTGCTAATACTCCATTAGCACCGGGTCCGAAAATGGCCGCTGTTTATGTCGTCCGCGGATGCCTCATTCTCTTCTAGTGATTCATGGATTTTAGTTTTAATGTGTTTTCTTGTTCAGATTGTACTTCTTGAGTGTTTTTACTCACTATTGTATTTATCTGGTTTTTAGGTACCCAATGATAGCGGCATGCATGGAGTGGGAGTAGCACATTCCACCAGGATACTCATATTTAGTTTAAGAGTAAAATGCATGAATGGTCACTATACTTGTTGACTTGTTTCAACTTGGCCATCGTATTTAGAAAAGTGTGAATTACTGCCATTGAAGTTGCTCAACTGAGTCGATACGGTCATTAGCTCTTTACGAATACGTGCCATGTGATCTGAATACATATCTGTAGAGAGCTAATGATCGTATCAACTCGGTCGAGCAACTTTAGTGGCCATAACTTGCACTTTTTTAAGTATGATGACCAAATTGAAACAAGCCAACAAGTATAGTGGCCATTCATGCATTTAACTCTTAGTTTTACACATGCTTAGCTAATTCCATTCATTCCTTAAACTGTAACTAGTTACATATGGTTGCTTTAACTTATGTTGTGCTTGAGAGGGTAGCGTGGTTGGACGGGTTAATTTCTCTGGTCTTCAGTATGGGCTGTGATGCTTAATTATCTGTCATATGCTGCGTTTTTTATATACTTTTGGTAGCCTACTGGTGTTGGAAAAAATCTGGAATGTTACAATTGGTTAGTCTGGTTTGGGTCTTCTGCTGTGCTTAATTAAAAATGGATTGGTGAGGCTTTGGTTTGGTTCTTCTGCTGTGCTTGGCCAGATACCCTAAGATCTCAACCATAGCCTTTCATATTTATAAGATAAAAGGAGTCTTACGCCATGGAGAGTCCAATTAAAAAATTACGATTAAAAATTTTTCAAATCTTTTTTCTTAGTAAAATGAAAAACCTTCTATATTTGAAAACTAGAACCTCTGGTTTTTCCTGTTCTAGATTTTTGTAGTGACAATATATTTCCTCCAAGTTCAATTGCTAGTTTAGCCATATATACCAATTTTGATCGTTAGAAATATTAGAAAGTAGCTTAATTTCATCACCACAGAGTAGCTCACCTCATCTGTTATTGACCATCCGCATCGAAGCATCGGCCTGTCAACCTTCATGAACAGCGAGCATGCATGTGCTGACTTGTAGAAGAAACTTGGGTTCAATTTGTAAAAAATAAGAGGACAGATGCTACTTCGTACTAGGGTTCATGAAATTACCCAGAGCAAGAATGTGACTCCCAACAACTGTCACACCCGGTTCTGAAAAATAAAACCGAGTGCACACCGTATGTGTGCCAGGATCAAGTTTCACACATACAGTGAATAAAAAGTGAATAATAGAGACAGTATCACGTAAAACAAAAAGTGAATAATAAAGATACTATCAAAGATTACACATCTAAATACTGGAAACGGAGGCTCCAACTCCACAAGCAGATGACTGGGGGTTGCGTACGCCTAGAACTCAGCAACATCTTCAAAGAACTCCACATTAGCTTCCTTCTTCTAAGCAACTTTGTTTATAGCAAGGATGAGCACATGTCGTACTCAGCAAGTGTGGGGCAATATGAATGCAAGGCTAAACCAAGAAAAGGTTGAGGGTTTAAAGTGGTAAGCAATTTTAGTTGGTCAAACTTTTATTAGCACCTAATTACTAAGATATAAATATATACCAACCCATATTATTATAGAGAAACGCCATAAGCATATGGCACAACCAGAACCACAATTTAAGTCCATCTTCAAGTTTAATTATCATGTGAGGGTCCAGGCCGCTCTTGACCATGAGCACGGCTGATATATCAGTTTTACACTGTACAGAGGTTGTACACTTTCACCATAAGTTGTGTAAAATTCAAGAGAATTTAGACCCAACCACAATGTGTTGATCATGAACGCATCACACTACCGAGGTGTGACTGCATAGGGACGCTACGAGGCCTTTACAAAGATTCCCTAGTAAGGATAGCTCACTAAGGATTCAAAATCAGTGTGATGTATAAATCTCTCCAATGGGCACACCTTAACAAAGGCTTCCTCCCAAATAGGGGCCGGGTTATACACCAACTACAGTCTCTCCCTCTTTAATTTCCTCTTGCGAGTAAAACTATCACAAACTAGAGTTTCTAATTAGTTAGTCAAGACCAGAGCCCATTAGTCTCATGGTTATACTGTTTTCCTCGGTGGTCGCTCCATGTTCCTATTAAGTCATATATGATCTTGTAATCAACCAGAGGTATAGCATAAAGTAAAGCAGGTTTATCATTATTGTTCATTAGAGCCACCATAACCCAAGTATAGCAACTAGCATAGCTACCCAACATAAAGGTAAACCCAGGTTGGCAAGGAATTATCATAAAAGACTAGGCAAACCTTAATAGGACCTATCAAATTAATACAAGCACATGCAATGGTGATTAAGTAAGTTATTAGGATAAAAGCATAAGGACACACTTGCCTTAATTCCAGATAATCATTAGCTGCTCAAAATATCTTCAACTCTTGCTCTTCACAACTCTTTGAACATCGCTCCTTCTACTCGCAGCAATCATCCAAGCAAACCAAACATTCTAGAGCAAGCAAACAAATATAACTAAGAACAATACACCAACCAAAATAAAAGCTTTTAAAGAGCGCACTAACGATAGGGCTCATTGCTGCAAATGCAAAGATGTAGGGAACGCTGAAAAGGAACTGCGATTATAAATAAACTATCAAAAGATTTTAATTATCAAAACAAGAGCTAGGTGCTTCATTTATTTTAATTAAGAAAAGATGATGTAAAGGATACTTCAGAGAAATACCCTATGTTAGAATTAATCAAATTACATTTATGTTACAAAGACGCAATAAGACCTAGTCAGATTTTATTTTTACATATTCAAGTATATGTTACTTCAATTAAGCAGTTAACTTAGAAAAGAAAAATATATGAAGCATCTAATCAAATAAGTTTATTAAATGTGTCCCACTAATCATATTATTATCATAAAGAAATTATAATAACATTAATCATATTAACTTTTCCTTATAAAAGCCGAAGTATATGCCTAATTTGATTTTAATTAGAAAAGCTAGTTGTAAGTAAGCATTAATCAAGTTAATATTATTTAATAAAGCTGAGATATAGCCTAATTAAATTTTATTCAAAAAGGGTAATTAAATAAACATTAATAAAATTAATCTTTATTATGAAAGCACGTGGTGTCTATTTTGATTTTAATTGCAAAAGCAGTGCCTATAAGCAATTAACCAAATTAATATTTAAAATAATTTAGAAAGACATAACTATCATGAATAACACCACTAACATGAAATTTGAGTGATTAGAAGTATAACGAAACAAGAATGGATCGAAACGGATTCAAAACGAGGCTGTAGGGACTTGAACGGAATTAACCGTAGCCATCAATGCTAGCAGAGAAGATCCGCAAGACTCAGTGAATAGTCACTGCGAATCGACGAATCCTCCAGGTTAGATCTGCAAAAGAACAGGGTTGGGTTCAGATTGAGAGGATCCAATAGATTCAGAGGTTAATCTGTAAATACGCCAAGACTCAAACTAATCTACAAAAATTACTGGTTACGCTAGGGGCTAAGCCGCAAAAGCTGCAGGGGATTCTTCTTCCTCTGTTCATGGCGGTCAGCGGTCCTGGTGGCTGAAATTGGCGGCGGCTCGGGGGTCTAAGGGCTCCGGCGACTTAGGGGAACTGGAGGGGAGGTCTAGGGGATCACAAGGGTGTGCTCACCGACGGTGGAGAAGAACGAGAGCGGTCGGGATAGAAGGAACAACGGACGGCTTTTTGTCGGAGACGGTGGTTCGGGGAAGCTTGCTGTGACGGTGCTCCGGTGACGGGGCGAGTTCGGCGAGCAGCGGTGGACGTGCGGCTCGACTCAACGAAGCTCCTCACGGTCTCCTCTTGCTTCGTCCATTGGGAGGAGGGCGCGGCAAAACAGCGGCAAAGCCCGGCAGCGGCGCTCGGTTTCGGGCGGCGGTGGTGCTGTGCGATGGGGGCGAAGGCGGCAGCGCACGGAGCAGCAGGGAGCGCGGAACCCTAGGGACGGCGGCCTTTAATGGCACGCGCGGCTGCGCCTGGCATGGCGCGCATGCCAAGGAAGGCCGGCAGCGGCGCGTTGGGCCGCACCGTGCCGCGTTGGGCCCTAGCGGGTTGGGCTGGGATGGCTCGGCCCGTTAGGGTTTTTCTTTTTTTATTTCTGTAATTGATTTCCAGTGTGAAAACAAATCCAAAAATATCTAGATAATGTTTTTAATGCACAAAAATGATCCAGAAAATCCCAAAAATTCTAGGAAAAATCCCAGAGAATATCAGGAGCTCGTGAAAAGGATTTTAGAGCCTTCTAATAAATAGAATTAGCTCTAGAAAGAGGAGAACAAATTCTAGAAAAGGTCTAGAAAATTCTCGGAAGAACCTAGACGTTAGATAAACGCGTTTTCAAAACCTTTGCACTCAAGAAGCACCAAGATGCATGACATGAATGCAACACACAGAGAACAATTTATTTATCTTTTTAAAACACAAACAATTGTTTTTCTTTCTACCCTAAATTCTCTATAAAATAAATAAACGTTGAAAAAAATTCAAATTGAGAGAAAATCGTTGTTTAATTATTCTTTAAAGTCACATCCTGAAATTGGAAAATTTCACGGTATGACAACAACCACGAGTTGAGCAAAATGCTTCAAATTCAACACTTCACAGAATTCCTAAACCTGAACGATGGCATATTTGATCATGATTCTTGGTAGAAAAAGGATTTTCATGAAAAATTGTAGTTCTAGATCTGTGATTTGCCAAATGCAATACCCTTGTAGACCTTGCGATGACCGGTGCATCCACATCTGCAATTGCAGAGGTATAGCCCCATTCTTCCACAATCTGCTTGCATATGCTGGCTGGAGGTCTTGAGAATTGTATGCTGTGGCGTATACTCAGCACCTGTTTTTGGCAATACCGCAATGACAGCGCTCAAGGACTCGCTGGCACAAGGTCAAGAGAGGATGGACAGCATGACGGTCTCTTCTCTCTCTCTCTCTCTCTCTCTCTCTCTCTCCCCATGTCCACGATGCATGGTGAGCCCCCATCCTTGTTCGCCGTGCGCGCTTTACCGTGTGTTGCGCATGGCAAACACATTGCCGTGCGCTTTTATGGCTTTGCCGTGTGCCCCTAGCACACGGCAAAGTAGCCGCCTCCCGTAGTGAGACATATGATATGTTGGGGTATAGTGAATCAACTGGTGCAGCATTTTGCTTGTACTGTTATATTTTCTTCCAGCTAGGGAAGCCTGAAAAATTTGGGAGTGATGTCTTTGCAAATAAAGGTTATGAGAAGTGGGAAAACGGTTTGGAAAGATTCGATAAGCATGCTGGTTCCACCTCTCACAACAATGTTGGGAGATGTTGGTTTAGTTTTCTTATCGGTGTTGATTGATGAGTCTTGAGATGTATCAATAAAGGAGCAAATGGGTGTAATTTTGAGGTTAGTAGTAATATTTTTTTACTTGTTCAGATGTTAGTAGTTTGTAGTACTGACATAGAATGGAATATGTTGTGCAGGTTTGTGAATGATGAAGGAAAGGTCATGGAGAGGGTTCCTTGGACTTAAGCATATTGGGAGATGTATGGCTGTCACATTGAAAGAAGCTTTGGTCAGCCTTTCCAACCATAAGCTATCCAGCTCTATGCTTCGTGGGCAGGGTAATGGAGCTTCCAATATGAGAGGTGAATTTATTAATGGTGTGCAGAAATTAATGTGTTCCTCGATGCCATTGGATTAAGTGAATGCTCATACTAAAGAATAATCATGGATATCTTTGAATTTAGTGATCTACTAAAAACTGAATGAATTTTCAAGCTATCACAATATTACCTTAACCGCCGGCCTACTAGTTAGCATGTCGTAGAAATCCTATACAGACGTACATGCACTTCCATCAGGTGAGACGATAATGGTGATTAGAGTTTAGGGGCCACCTTAGAGATATAATATATTAATATATGCTATTAGCTTTCAAATGGATATACTTAATATGCACACATTAATTAATTAAGTTGGTGGATGTAAAATAGAATGTACATAAACGTTTCTATAGATATTGATTTCACTTGAGTGACTGCTGCAAATATGGATGCCACCATGTATACTTATCTATAGTGGCAATTTAGTAAGTGTGTGGTCAAGATAGAGAGTAAACTTATCTCAATCTCACATATAGCACATATATACACATGCCACCATGTTAGAGGAGTTAGGACCACTAGTAGAAAAACGACATTTGATCCCTAGTCATTTAGTTCCGGTTGTGTTTTGTGTTATATCCGGTACTAAAATGCCTCCTAAGACGACACTTTAATACCACCGGTTTGTAAAAATAGTGCCCCCGAGTGCACTTTAGTACCGGTTAGAAACATTGTAGTGCCTCCGAAGACAATCATTTAGTACCGGCTGGTGATTTCGACCGGTACTAAATGACGCCCAGAATACTCAGTACCGGTTCTATTTACTGTCCGGTACCAAACAGCGCAAAAAAAAGAAGGGCAGCGCGTTCCCTCCCTTCTCCTTATCTTCTTCTCCCATTCCCTCCCTTCTCCCTCCTCTCCCGTTGCCCCTTCTCCCTTATCTTCTTCTTTTCTCTTCTTCTTGTCTCCTCTAACTTGCTTGCCTTTCTCCTCTCTGGAGCAGGGGCGCGGCGGGGGAAGGCCGGACGAACTGGCGCGGCGGCCCCCTGGCGGTCGGTGCACACGGCCCGCGGAGGCCCTAGCGGCCGGCGCGTGGGCGGCAGCGTCCCCGAGACAGAGGCGCGCAGGCCTAGCCGGCGCGCGCGGGCGGGCGGAGGCCCTGGCGGTCGGCATGCGCAGGAGGCGGCCTGTGGAGACCCTGACGGAGGCATGTTTTTTTTCAGACCGATTTGTAGGATAAATTTGTTCTCTTTGAATCTGAGACTGAATATTTGAAGTCTAAATGATGTATGAAAATCTGAGATCGAATATTTAGAATTTAAGTGATGTTGTTTCTTTGAGTTGAATGTTTCTTGAGTTGACCGAATACCTGAGACGTGAATGATTGAATGGGGATGGAGAACGGGGACGGAGCACGCACGGGACGGGGCTGGAACTTTAGTCCCGGGATGTGTTACTAACCGGGACTAAAATGCGTATAGTTTAGTCTCAAAACTTTAGTTCCGGTTGGGAAACCGGTACTAAACCCGGCTTCCCAACCGGGACTGAAAGCCATTTTTCTTGCAGTGGACTTTAAAACTGAAAGGCTTTTCGCACATTTTAGGTTCCCTTCTCCATTAAAGGTCACATGTATATTCAGTATCACCCAGAGTTCCTGTTCACCCCCAAACACTTCATATGCATCGCGCCAACTCTAAAAGAGAGTAATTTGAATGGTGCTACATATGGAGTGCTTGAAAGGAACTCATGGTGACACCGAACAATATTACCCAATGTTGTGTGTATCTCATGCACATCACCATCTTATATACATACTAGCTAAATGCTTGGTGGCACCGAGAGTTCCCCCAAACACTTCACAAGAGCCCTCGATCAAACACTCATGCCTCGTGAAGTGCTTTGTAGCGAACTCCGGGTAGTACCAAACATTGTTCATCATTAACTCATCTCATATGGTATATGCCCAACATTTGTTAAATAATTTGTGACACCAAGTGTAACACCCTCGGAATTAAAAAGGAATTATTTATTTAATTATTAGGTCAATTGTTTGAATTATTAAAGCCAATATAGGCTTAAATAGGAATTACCAAAAATAATAGGGTATAAAGTAATTGTAGAAAAAGAAATAAAAATATTCTACAACTTGAGTGCTCTGTAAGGACAAAACTAGTACCGAAAACCCTAGAGTCAAACTAAAGAGAACATGGTTTAAATTAGAATTCAAAACCCCTTCAAAATCCCTTAAAAGAAATAGGAAAAAGATCCTATGCACAATGGGCCCCAAACTCAAGGCCCAAAACCCCTAAAGTCCGTTTTGGCCCCTTCAATTTCTCCCCTGGCTCGATCGCAGCGGCCCGGCCAAGCCCACCTTACCCCTTTTCCTTCCTCTCTCCCCTCCCCCAGTTCCTCCCCCCTCTCACATTCCTCCGGCGCCGCCGCCGCCGCGTGCCCATGCCGTCGTCTCGCCCTCCCTCGCCTCGTGGCGCCCCCAAACCAATGCCACACCACCACCTCCACTCCCTGCGCACGTCTTTGGGGCCACTCCGGCACGGGACCCCTCTCCCCCGCCATGCCGCGATGCCCAGAGCATCGCCGCCGCCGCACGATCTCCTCCCTCCGGCCGGGATAGGCCCAACAAAGGCGCGCAGGGCACGTGCCAACACCACGCGAAGCCACCACACACGAAGTGTGGCGCCGACACCCCTTCCCCGGCCATCTGCACGATACCCCGCGACCACACGTGTCGCACGCCGGCGAGGCCGCCGTGCCATGCGTCGAGGCTGCGCTACTCCGGCAAGCCCCCGGGGAGCTCCGCCGGACTATAAATAGCCTCGCGCGCACCCCGGTTGGAGCACACACCCACCCCACGGCGCCTACGCGCACACACCACCACCACCACCGCGAACACACAAGCGCCACCGTCCCACACCGCCGTCCTCGCCGCTCCCGAACCGCCCGGCCGAGCACTAGCTACCGTAGAGCTGCCTGGCGAACCACTACCGCCCAAGAAGTGAAGCTTGAGGAGCCCCGACACCTGGAGGAGCGCCACCCGAATCCCGTCGTGACCAGACGCCGCCGCCGCCCGACGGTGCGCTACTACGGCTGTTCCCCGTCCTCATTGCCCTGCTGTAAACACCCCGCTGCATGCCCATACCCTCTCACTCTCACTCTTTGCCCCTCCCACGCGTTGGCCGAGGCGCCGCCGGCCGCAGTGCACGCTGCACTCCGGCACGCCACCAGCCAGCCATGGTCTCCCTTCCCCGCACCCCAACACGCTGTTGCACCCTAGGTAACCTCCGGCACACGCGCAAGCAATAGCTAGAACCCAGAGCAACCCTACTCTCTTTTCCCCGTCGCCGCCGCCCGTCGCCCGAGCTCCGGTGAGCTCGAGCCGCCGCCTCGAACCATTCCGCGACGCCAGAACATGTCCATCCGCCCCGCCGTACTCCCCTTTACCTCTAAGCCAAGCCACAGCCCCCGCTGTAACCTAGGACGGCCGGAGCAAGTACCTCCGGTGAACTACCTTGCTTCCGCTGTCGTGCAACGCCGCGCGCCGCCGCCTGGCCTGGCTGGCACCGAGGTGGCATCCACGTGGCTGCCACGTCGGCCGTGACCCCACAAGCCAGTGGCCCAGCCCCGCCACGCAATCCCCGCCTCCCCCTTCCTTCCCTCCATGCACCGGTTCACGTAAACCGAAGACCCAACGGCCCTCTAGTCCATGGGTCCACGGCACAGTACCCTGACGCGGGACTGCTCTCCGGGCCCACCGGTCTGCCTCTCTCCCTGGAAAATGCTAGGTACACCTGGCTTAGTGCACCCAAGTAGTTATTTCTTCACCTTAGAACCTTCCAAAAAATCTCAGAAAATACCCAAAAATACTAGAGAAAATAATAAGCTAGTTTGTGCCATCCCAATTATTTATACACATTTCTAGAGCCTAGAATAGAATGGATTCCTTCTCAGCCTATAAGGAGCCTCCGTTAACGTACCCCAAAATATACCAAACTCTAGATAAAACCCCATAAATAGCCAATAAATTTCTAAAAATACTAGAATATATTCTAAACTTTTCCATAAGGTTAGATTTCATAGAAACCTTCCCTAACCCCAATACCAAATTATTGCCACCCATCGACAATTCCTAAACCCCGCCAAGCCCCGGTAAAACCATGAATCGCCCGCGAGACCTCAACCGCCTTCCCAAATCCTTAGTTAGTCTAGAAACTCGCATCCTTACGAACACCCTCTTAAACTCCTTATTTAAAGTAAATCCACCCGATGTGATGATTGACTTAGTATTATATCTATGCTTGTGTAGACTCTCCGCCAGGAACTCCAGGAGTTAGTCTCCGGCGGAAACCACCGTAATACCAGGCAAGTATTAATGATCTCCTTGCTCATATTAATCAACTGCGTGAACATGTTCTTACTCTTCCCCAGCGTCTGTAGATTGCATTGAAGATTAGCCACCAAAATAACCCTTACGCGCCGCTGAACACTACTCACCCCCAGGAACCCTTGTTGCAAGAAGCGTCAAGGGGTAAAAGATGCGGGGCAGGGCGGATAGCCTTGCGAGAAGCTCCTATCCACAGGCCTGCCTTGGTCGTTTAAGGTCCAGTTCTTTGGGAAAGATTTTCCAACGCCCTGTACGACTATACGGGCCAAAAAGGACATAGCCTTCGGAAATGCCCTGTAATGTGAGGCCTCGACTCACACCCCACCAACTACTTCTAATAAGCTACCCCAGGGGCCACGGTTGGGCAATGGATATGCTGGAGACAGACCCCGACAGAGGGCTCGGTCTGGCCGGCACGGGACACATGTGACTAGTGTTGGTGGTCATTACGATACGATTTTACCACCAACATTCCATCATATTTCAGGCTCATCTTGCTCATAACGAAGTGAATTTGGTTATTTCTAATGAGTTTCACAAGTTTTGTATAATTTGTGAGTGCAGGAGCAACCAAGTGAAAGAAGGGCCACTTTGGGCACAAGGCCAGGCCGGCCGGCCCCCTTCTGTGGCCCCTTGCCACGTCACTGATCCAGGAGATCACAAACACAAAGCCAATGATCCTGAGACGTGAGATCAACGTCGGTTTGATCCAAGGACCCGAAAGGCCTAAGCTATGCTTGCATGGATTGAAGGGCCCACCAACCTTGGATTCTTGGACAGCTTTGATCCAAAGCAACTGTTACCGACCTCAGGGACCAATCCAGAGCGTCCGTGAAGAAGGCGGTGCCACGGGGCAGCCAGACTAGGCCGATCGGCCTGGCCTAGGCCAGCCAGCCTCCCCCTGAGGCCGCCACGTGCCCCCCTTCGCGTGGCAGTTAAGCACAAGCTTAGCTTAAGCTTGACGCCGGGAACCGCCCCTGAAGACTATAAAAGGGACCCCCCTTCACCTTGAGAGGACACCATCCTTGGAGAGAAGAGAAGTTTAGTGAAAGAGCTCTCATCTTTGGACTTGGAGTAGGGAGAGAGTGGGTGAGTTGCTTGGGTGACAGCCAAGCTTTGTAGAGAGAGTCCGGGATTTCTTCTCGGCCTCATCTCAACATTTCCGCCCCCGAGGAATATATTTCAGGAGTTATCTTCAGTAAGTCCTCGGTCAATGGCCAAAGGTTGAAAATATTTCTCGAATCCGAAATGCCGAGGCTCAAAGAGATGGACGTCTATGAGCTAACTGAGTTATCTAGTCCAGGTCCAGGCGGGACCTAAAAATGACCCTTATCTAGGATAGATTTACCTTTTCTACATTCTTTTCCTTTTCTCTAAACTTTTTCTAGCCAAATCCTAAGAAACTTCTGGAAGAAGGGAGAGTAGATAAAACACAAAAAATCTTGGGAGCATCCGGGACAGGGCCAGGCCGATCGGCCTAGCCCGGGCTCGTCCCGAGACGCTCCTCCTTTGAAACGCTCCTCCCGTTATCCCTTCCGAGAATCCGTAGGGTTTTGGGTGAGGAGCATTGTTTTAAAATGAAAGGCTCCCCACTCTTCTTCATCCTCAGAACTCTCGAGCCTTTTTCTCCAGAAACACCCCCACCTTCGAGATCTCCACCCATGGCTTCCCAATCCAGCCACCAAGACTCAAACTCGGTCTCCCGGAGCAGCCTATCTCCATTCAAATCCTTAAGAGGGATGCCGAGTTACTCCAATGCGAGCAGCATCCAGATCAACGAGAAGGCGGCGTTCATTGACGCCGTGATCGCGAAGCCGGAGGCCCCCTTTCCAGGCCGATCGGCCTAAGGAGGGCCGGCCGGCCTCCCCTCATCGCCGTTTTGGCTCGCCTTCAGGCAGAGCCTCCCTTGAATCCTAAGGAGGAGGGCAGTGGGAGTCCGCGCCCGAAGACACCCCGAAGGCCAACTACGGGACTTTTGTCACCAAAGAAGGCCATCGGGAAGCGGCTTGTCGTTTCGCCGTCCAAGAAGAAGATCGTGCCGCTCTTCATCTCCACCTCGCCGGAGTACTCACCGTAGTACACGTCGAGGAGTCCTAGCCCTCCACGCCGGAACGGGCCAAGCATCGGGAAGGGGCTTTTCTCAGCCCCCATGAAGCCCGATGAGGGGAGGAAGAGTTTCATGGTGCCCCCTCCGATCCAAGGACCTCCCGGGCAGATGGAATGGTCCGATGAGGAGGAGGAGGAAGGCGTGGAGGAGTTGAGGAGGAAGCTCACCGCACTCCAGCTCAAAGTAAACAATATGGATGAGCGAGTGGCTGAGGCGGTGATCGGGCAGATGGAGGCCGACGACAAGATCGAGATCCTCCGCAAGGCAATGGCCTCTAAGGTCAAGCGTCTTGCAAAGGCAACCGGCAATGAGAACCTCTACCGCCCGAAGGAGGAGTAGATAGGCTAGTATAGGTTTAGATTTTTGGGTGCTTAGTTTGATTTCCCTTTGATTTGTTTCTTTCAAAATTTTTCCCTTGTAATCAGCACCCCCATGTTTGCTTTGAATTAAGTTTGTTTGAATAAAATAAAATTTATTTGAAGTTTGGCTCATATAAAAATAAAAATGAGTGGTTGGTGCACACTTGTGTACCAACCACACCCTCGAATTAACATTTGTATCAAGCACGCAGAGAATAGCAAACTCAGACGGTCTACTGGCCAATGCGCGAAATGCAACACAATCGGGCAAAGAGCCAGGCCGGCCGACCTAGCATAGGCCGATCGGCCCCCTGCTGCAGAAACTCGAGGAGATCCCATGCCCGATGCGTAATCCAGTGAATCACAGACGTACAGAACCTAAATCGGGGCACCTGGCAAGAAGGCCAGGCCGGCCGGCCGGCCTATACCGGGCCGATCGGCCTGGGCCTGTGTGCCAACACCGCCGGCTCGACTCCAGGACACGGTTTGCAACCCCTAACTTTGTTCCTTGTGTGATTTTGCTCCAAATGAAAAATTTCCTGGCTAAAGGCCGGCCTATACTGAGCCGATCGGCCTGGGCCTGTGTGCCAACACCGCCGGCTCGACTCCAGGACACGGTTTGCAACCCCTAACTTTGTTCCTTGTGTGATTTTGCTCCAAATGAAAATTTCCTGGCTAAACAATACTAAAATTTGATCAAAATTCATGGAAGTGAACCCCTTCGAATGACATCCTGGATATACTTGTGATACCTCTTGAGCAAGTACTTCACTGCCTTGGAACTTTTAATAGGAGTACCTAATTCTTGTTAATTGATCCTTATGATATGATGATTTGAGAAGTCGGACCTTCCAATTCGAGTCATTGGAGATTGTTTTTGAAAATAAAAAACTTGAGGCAACCCTTGTTATCGTCAACTTGAAATGTCCTATCCAAAGCCATATAACAAATTCAACTTGAAGCTTCCACATAGCCATCTTCTAAATTTTGAGCTCGCTCAAATCGCTTGCCTTTACATTTATGCTACCTTGTTTATCATGGCCATTCACGTACACGGGCATCAACAAAGTCCACAGTTATCAAAGCTCTTCATCCCCCTGAAAAAAAATGTGTGAAGAAGAGGGTGGTACATACCATATCTTCAGTAAAAAAAGAGAGAGAGAAAGGGGAAAGATGAAAGATGCTTGAACAAGGACTCCAACATCAAAGTATACATGCACTTGGCCAAGGTTTATGAGTGGTGTGAATTAATAAGACAAGTTATTCTATCTTGCAAAATAAATAAAGAAGAGTGAGCAACACCGATCTCAAAAGCTCCACCTTATAATATAGAAATAGGAGAGGCTTAATTCTAAGCCGAGGTGAGGATCCAAACACTTTGAGTGATCAAAAGATGTTGAGAAATAATAAAGGTATGCCTCGCTTTCTTTACAAAATTATCAAAAACTCCAAATGCCATGAAGAAGAAGTGTTCGACCAATCATTGAGTTGTTCTAAGGCTCAATTGATGAAGATGAAGGTGTTAGCCACCGGAATCCAAGGTATGAAAGAAAACTCAGAGATATGACTTGTGTATGCCTTGAGTTCATGACCCTGATCTTGCTAAGTCCTGATAATTTAATTCATTTTTTTCCTAAGGGACTAGCAAAGTTCAGGTAGGGGGGCGTGTTGGTGGTCATTACGATACGATTTTACCACCAACATTCCATCATATTTCAGTCTCATCTTGCTCATAACAAAGTGAATTTGGTTATTTCTAATGAGTTCCACAAGTTTTGTATAATTTGTGAGTGTAGGAGCAACCAAGTGAAAGAAGGGCCACTTTGGGCACAAGGCCAGGCCCGGCCGGCGTAGCATAGGCCGACCGGCCCCCTTCTGTGGCCCCTTGCCACGTCACTGATCCAGGAGATCACAAACACAAAGCCAATGATCCTGAGACATGAGATCAACGTCGGTTTGATCCAAGCACCCGAAAGGCCTAAGCTATGCCTGCATGGATTGAAGGGCCCACCAACCTTCGATTCTCGGACAGCGTTGATCCAAAGCAACCGTTACCGACCTCAGAGACCAATCCAGAGCGTCCCTGAAGAAGGCGGTGCCACGGGGCAGCCAGACCATGCCAATTGGCCTGGCCTCGGCCGGCCTCCCCCTGAGGCTGCCACGTGCCCCCCTTCGCGTGGCAGTTAAGCACAAGCTTAGCTTAAGCTTGACGCCGGGAACCGCCCCTGAAGACTATAAAAGGGACCCCCTTCACCTTGAGAGGACACCATCCTTGGAGAGAAGAGAAGTTTAGTGAAAGAGCTCTCATCTTCAGAGTTAGAGTAGGGAGAGAGTGGGTGAGTTGCTTGGGTGACAGCCAAACTTTGTAGAGAGAGTCCGGGATTTCTTCTTGGCCTCATCTCAACATTTCCACCCCCGAGGAATATATTTCAGGAGTTATCTTCAGTAAGTCCTCGGTCTCTTGCCTTTAGTACCTCGCTAGTTCACGAATTACTTTCAGCAAGTTATCTCATCTATCATTTGATCTGCGGGTACCTGAGTCTGCGTGAGTGACAGCGACTCTTGTTTGGGGTTTCCTTTATAGCCCTTCGCGTTGGGTGGAGGTCAGTGGCTGAAAGCTTAGGCGTGGTGCCTGTGCTGGCTAGCCACCTTAGGTTGTGTTTCACCCCACGGAACTGCAGTGGTAGGCGGCAGGTGGTGACAGCCCTGTCCGTCCTTTGTATTCCACCACGTTCGGGTGTACTCATAACAGTAGTGCTGAGCCCAAAAGAACCCCTCTCTCACCCCGTTCTGAGTTCTTCCCGTTCTAGCCGTTGAAGCAGATCAGGTTAGATTTAGATAGATTGTCTGCGGTAAAGAGTAGCTAACTAAAGTCAAGCTCTCTACCCACCTTGTGCTCCCTGGTGGGTTCGGTTAGAAAAGTTCTAGGCTGGTCGCGTCTACCATTCCTTGGATTTAACATCCAGGTTCTTACTCCCCTGGTGAAAGGCTACATCGTACTCCGTGCGCTTGCGGATTTTAGTTAGGCTAAGGAGTGCCAACAACTGGGCTGGTAGGGCCTACTGGCAGAGTTGCCAGGTTAATTATTGATGCATCATTCCCCGAGAAGGTCCTTGCACGGACGTTTATGTGACCCCTGCTTAGGCTACAGTAGCATCCGTGGGTAGACCCAGAAGGGAGTTGTCCACTGATGGACGTCGGTGGGTACGAGTCCCGTAGGGTGGCCCTACCATTGGCCACGGGAGGGTCGCCTGACCGTATAGCCATAAAGTACAAGTCTCTGCAGAGTTATCCAATCTATCTGATAGTCGTGGCTCTCGGTCAAGAGCCCGTCTGGTAAAAGCTCCCATTGATTAGCCAGCAATAACCCTTAGGAATGATGGAATAAGGAGGTGATTGCAGGATCGACCGGATCGCTGCCAGAATCACCGGGGACTGATAGGGAGGATCTTGCCCCTCCAGGACCCACAACTGCTATGCTTAATAACCTGCCAACCGCAATAATGCATATACTTTCCTTTGATTGCTAAGTACTTGCTGGGTACGGTGGTACTCATACTTGCTTGTGAAACCGTGCAGCTCCGCCAGAAGGCTCCCCTCTCCTTGTCGGTGCTGCAAGCCCTTCTGATCAGGTTCTAGTACCGCTCCTTGCTCTTCTAATTCGTTCAGCTGCTTACCAACTCTAATGCAGTTAATGTTTTTCCCTCTTACCCAGGAAATGATATTAATTCGTGGTAAGTGGGGTCGCCGGGAGGTGGTCCCCACACCAAGAGTTCCCCCAAACACTTCACAAAAGCTCTCAAAACACTGCCTCGCAGCAGAGAACTCCTAGTGACATCAAACTTGCTAATTCTTCCAGGGCAGTGTATCTTATATGATGGTCTAGTACAATCTCCATTAACCAAAAGTGCATGCAGCACTTAAGACCTAAGACAAATTGCTGCATGCCACCTAGAGTTCCCCCAAACACTTCACTACATACACACTACTGGCCCCATGCACACAAGCATGCCAAATGAGCTGTGTAGCTACTGAAGTAGTTTGGGGAGAACTCCAGTTGACACCCAACCAGGCCAACTAGTACTCTTATTTCATTTCCTCTGGACTACTGCACCTGTTTATTCTTCACCTGATGATGAGCTCAGAGCAGGCTCCTATTTATAAGTCTAGATTGCAGAGCAGGCTCCTGTGAACTATATGGTGCAATACAATACTGGACGGAGCTGAGGATGCACCTAGCCGTGATGCAGCCTAGGTTAACTTGAAGCAGGGGAATCTCATGAGGCCTTCGGTCAGCACTGGCTACTTCTGCGGACGGAGCTGAGGATGCACCTAGCCGTGATGCAGCCTAGGTTAACTTGAAGCAGGGGAATCTCTCATGAGGCCTTCGGTCAGCACTGACTACTTCTGCGTGGGAAGTACTACAATCCGCAGAAAGCACAAGCAGCTTCATGGCACGCAAATTCCATTATCTATAAACTTGTGTCCTCGAGCCCATTTTCTGTCTATATGCACATGTATGTAGGCTACGCTCAACATGTGTTAAAACCTCCTTTATCGAAGAAAAGTGTTAAAATTGTGTTAACCTATAAAATGTGTGTGCGCCCTAGGTGCAAAAGCATGTGCCTTACATATTCAGCAATATGCACAAAAAATTAAACAACAGTAAAACACCGTACCTAATTAATAGCATTTCAAGCAAAACTGATGAGTAGGGATCATAAATAGAGAAGCTGAATCGTCAGGGCACAGAAGAATCTCGGACTTGTGTTCCCAAATCCCAAAAGGCCAATAATATCCATATACTCCACTCATCAAAATTCGAAAGGGGAAAAAGAAGCAGAAGTAAAGACTGTGTCCAGGTTCATTGTACACAATATGGTCCCTGCCAGCACAAGACACCTTTCAAACCCCGCATGCAAGTTTCAAAGCAAGTGCAAATTGCTGCTCTGACAACTTTGAAGGAGACAGGGAGCAGGGACAGTATAAGTATATTGCAGAAGTATCATTCGCAAAGACTAAGCAAAGATTCGTCAAGAACTATCCTTCGCCAAGAGGATGTAGCAGGCCGTGGAAGGAGAGGTCGTCTCTCTTATCATGGAGTTCCCCAATCACTTCTGGGTTCTTGTTCTCTTCTTCCCTCAGGTAGAGAGGGCTTGGTTTTTGTACTATTAATTTCTTTCTCGTTTAAGTTCATGGCGAGATGGATTTGTCTCTAGTCATCCCCATGTGCGTTGTATCTTGATTTGTATTGATGAAAATACAAAATGGGAATTTGGTGATTTTGCTCTTGTGCTGAAGTTCACTGGTGAATTTACCTCTGTTTTTTTATAACTTGGCGATTTTGCCGTTACTTTTTTAGGTTGAAGCTGCCGTTTGCCCCTGTTTTAGATGTCTGTCACATGGAACAAGATTAAACGGAGTAAGAAAAAGGAAAAATGTTTGGAAAATAGGAAAAAAAAACCTCACTACCCCTCAGTTATCTATCGCATCAGTACCTTGACCCGGGCTAGTACTGGTAGGCTTGTAGTGGGCAAAGAGTGCCCCTGAGGTCCATAGAAACTGTACTCTTCCGTACTTTCTACCATTTTTTCTCGATCTAAACACGCCCAGAGAGGGCCAGCCAGACAAGGGTAGCGCACGTAGCGCAGGCTCGGCACGGCTACATGGTGTGTTGCAGATCTGCCGGAAATCGGCTCTACGCCGGCTAATCTTCGCCGTGTGCGCTTTGCCGAGTGTAACACATGGACAAACACGCTGTGTGCTTTAGACACACGACAAGACCCGGATTCCGGATAGTGAGAGTGCTAGCCAGTCACGGCGGCGGGAGTCCGGGCGATGCAGAGGGCCAGCTGGCGAGGGTGGCGTAGACTCGGCGCGTCCCTGCGGTGAAGCCGCGGCATTAGCATGCGTCACATGGCCGCGGGCGGCATTAGCATATATGCGTCCAGGCGTCATGTCCCAGGCAAGTGATTTCTCCTCTAATTCCCGTGATCGTGAGTACTAGTAACGGAGTGGCATTGATGCCTGGACTAGGTATTTTAACATCTGTTTGACTAGTACGTCGGAACATGGATTATCTAATGCTTTCAAAATTTTGTTATACTTTGTATAATTTTGCTCAGATTTGAAATATATGCAAGCTTCGTTGACAAAATTATTTTAAATATGTGAAATTGTTGTCCAAATATTTGATGTCAGAATAGGAGGTAGAATCACATAATATTTGAAAAGTAGGGGCAAGTTCGCATGGGCATACTAGTCTTTTTATAGCAGAATTGACACCGTTAAGTACTCCAAACGGAATAGGGGTAAACTTAGTCTTCGGTCAAAAAAATAAGAGGCACAATCACAAAGTTGAAAAAATAAGGGCAAAGTCACCATTAACCTCTAAAATAGGGGTATGAACAAAAATGCTCCATACATAATTGATGAGTAAAGATCGATTGTCCAAGTTATGTCTTTTTAGTTTCTTAATTTCTTGTGTTTATGCTTTGTGATATATTGATTGCTAACAGAAATTCAAATGTGCTAGTTCTTTTACCCTTCTCTTCCATGATGCTGCTATGGGAAGATGAAGCTTCATTGAATGGTGAGGACTTTCCCTAGTAGTGGGAAGCTACACGAGAAAAATGGCAGGTTTTCCGGCTCCATTTGGCAGAGCTCTCAGAGGAGAGACGGGCGACGACTCTTCTCTAAAAAATGGTCGTAGGGCTCCCCATTTGTATTTTCCTCATAGTTTCTAGGATTTTGAATACAATTGCATTGGGGCTGTACTGTTCTTGATTTTTTTTCTTGATAGTTATTGTACATCACATGTACATTTGGATAAGGCGCATCAGGAAAGTATCACCACATCTACATGTACATCAAATGCTCATTTGATTAAAGAAGTGAGACTTCATATTTAAAATTATTAACTATACTCAAGCTACACGGAGGTTAAGAATTAATTGTACTTGTGTTGTACGGTGGTGAAGAGCTGGTAGTCATATCTATATAACAAATGGGGAGAGAGAGAGTAAGGAGTTTGTACTAGTTGTTAAAAAATCAGCTTGACAAAAAATATTTAATAACCAAGTAATATAATGGTCCTATTTCAATTTTGAATGAGCCGTGAACAATGGACAAGAGCACATAGGCGGACAGTGTCACAACATGTGCATGTGAGGGGTCAATATTTAATAATGTAAAAAAAGTTGATCCTTGTTACAAGTACAGGCTTTCCCAGTCCACCTTGCGCCTTTATGTCCATCGACGGTAAACTCAAAGTGCTTTATGTCCAATCACCTAGGGAGAATCTGGACCATAAAGGACACATACACATGAAAAAATTTACGCCCCGAACACACCCTGATGGGACAAACAATCATGCATCCTCGTGCATGATTTGTGGCTCAGATTGAGGTAACCCGGGCTGTAAGGTACCACACAACATTTTTGTTTTCCACACCACATATTTGTAAAAACTACTCCTTGCCATCCGGGCAGCCTCCATAGTGTCAATCTATATTGGTTTACATGTCCTTTTTTGTCTTTAACTATTATATTTTGTGCTTCATATTAATTGTTGCATGACAAAAATCTTGAGCCAATACAAGATCGATTTTAACATAAAGCGTTCTGTACCATTCACTAAATGCTTCACATGATGTTGCTTACCAAAAATAATATTGTGTCGTCATTTTATTATGCCTCACACATCATGCACACGATGTACATAGATGTACAAATTCTATTTACTCTTGAACATAAGGGCGTCCGCAGTGGATGGATACACCCCTGAATCCTAAATGGGACCCACTATCTATGTGATAGCAACTAATAAAAGAGCTGCAATGCTTGGAACCAGCAACCGCGTCCATAGGTGGGGCCCGTAGAGCTTAAAAAATCTTCAGCCCCATCATCTGGTAGTTGAATTTATACGCATTCTTGCTGTGTCAAAATCAAATATTTTTTTACTCGCATCGGAGTTGCTCCCATCCAAAGGAGCTGCATCTCTATAGAATCAGCCCCGCAGTGTACAGACCCAGGTTCTATTAACGCATTAAATGCATGGAGCCGGGCTAGAACCGCTCACTTCTGAGGCCCTAACGGATATTATTTTAGTACATTTTGGTGCTATGAGTAAAATTTCAATTTGTGAGTCTAGTTATGAGATCTTATAAGAAAACAAGGAAGGATTAATAAGGTACATTGTTGTACACAGATGTACATGAGAACTAAAAATAATATTTAATAAATGGAAGAATAGAAAAACAAAAACCGCAATTGGGGAAGCTAGGAAGAACAAGAAAAAAAAAGAGCACCAGAACAAGATGGAAAGAACAAGATCTATTCTAAACTGCCCTTGTGCGACCAGCATTAGATGAATATTCTTTTTGAAGGATTTTGATTGTTCAATCATAAAAATAAAAAAAATGAAGAAGCAAAGAGGTAAAGATGGAAGAGCACAACTGGATCTTAGTAAGCCGCTGCTGGCCACCGGTTATTGTAAAGAAGTAAATCGAAAAGGCAACAATGCACCCTATACAGCTATCGGGGCTGCGCGAAGATCCGGCCAGTGATTGTAATGGAATTCATGGCCCGGGCCCATGCTGCGCGATGACGACACTCCAGCAGTCCACGTTGCTTGTTGGCGCCCTTATGGCGCTTCCGTGTGTCAACCACACGTCCGCAGCTATGGCCCGCGTTCGAACCTCACCTCCGTGCACCATCACGGATTCGGGCTCAAGCATATCCACGCTCCAACCAACGCCGCGGCGAATCCAGGCTTAGGCGCTCGTTCATGGCAACGCTCATCCAGCAGTGCTGCCTGCTCTCGGCCTCATGTCACCTTCATCGAGCTGGATCTGACGCGCATGCGACTGGACCTGGCCCGCGCACTGCCAGATCTGGTCGTTGCGCCACTGCAACTGGATCGTCGGACGACGATGAACTAGGAGATGGAGAGGAGGGATAAAGTGGAGGGAAGGAGGAGAGAGTGGTTTGTTCTTAAATGACTGTGCGACATCACTATCTATTTTATTTTGTATGAAACATGTACACGGTGCCCACTATGCATGATGTTCTGTGCACATGATATTAGACACAAATCTAAAATACAAAAAGTACTGACAGAACGACGAGGTGTATAATATTTTAGTTCATCCGAGTCCAGAACGATGGAACTCCGAATATTCTCAAATGGTATAGTACTACATTACTTACAGTGCGGCAGTACAGTATAAACCTCCCCGCTGGCTGAGCCCTCTGAACGTGATCTGGACCGTTGGTAGCTGATCCGGCGGAGCACATCACTCTTCCGCGTGAAAGTTGTTTGTAGTTGCTACTGCAGCATCCCAGTTCACAGAAGATCCCAGCTTCGTCTCCCTCCACCAAAACTTCCCCCAAATCCCTCCGTTTGCTTCCGCGTCTCGGACGGGCGATTCGGCGAGCTCACCCGCAATGCCACCTTGAGCGCGACTCCAAAGCCGGTCAGAAGCGCCCCTGCACCTTACATGTGCTGCAGCTGGGAATCGATGCGGCTTTGCAGCTAGGGTTTGGATTGGGATTCCAGGACGGAGAGAGCGCGGGGATGTCGATTTGTGCCGGCGAAGGTTAAATGGTGAGTTATTGTTTCTACTTCCCTTTATCCTTACCATATGCGCGCCATTTGATTCATTGAGTTCAGTAGTATTGTGCTAGCTCTGGTACGGAAAGTATGCAGCACGGTAATAGATGAGGAACCAGTTTACTAGAGGTACTGTTAAAGTGTTAATCAAATGCCACTTGGTTCAGATTTACTGAAAGAATGGCATTTGCTAGGATCCATGCTACATTTGATTCGACAAGGTCGGAGCTGTGCAGTCCCAGCCACTGTCCACTGTCTGATTGCATTAGGCTGGGAGGATGGTCGCCACCCGCGCCGCCGAATCCAAGGTCAAAAAGTAAAGTGATATTTGGGGTTACAAGGATCTGCTGATGGCATTGAGTGATGCACCGTGGAATCCACCTAACAGGATATGCTCATTTCACTTTTCTTGTTTGTTACAGGACCTGTGCTCGCCGCCTGTTTGACGAAATGCCACAGGAACAAGTGAAGGTTTCTGGCCGGCGCAATAGGAGGAAGGTGTCTATGGTGGGATATTTAACTATTTGCCACTTTTACCAATGACGCTCCTTGATATGCCAGTTTTATTTGTGCCTCTACATATTTGCCACCGCGTCGCTGAAAGACGTAACATTTTTACCACTCTATCCTACGTGGCAACGCATGTCCTCAGTCCAGCGCATCGCTGACGGGGTAAAGAACGAGAAAAGACCCATATACCCCCGTCTCTCATACGTTAGTCATCTCTTCTTCATCTCTCCTGCCACTGGTTGTGGGACCTACATGTCGGGTCGTCATCTACCTCTGGCCGCCTCCTTTTCTCTCATCTGCCACTCGCAGAATCCGTGGCCTTGCCCATCTGCCATGGGGTAGAGCAGAGAGGGAGCGGAGGCGGTCGCAGCCGGTGATGAACCAGCTCTGGCGTGCGACGCCACATGCCTGGGCCCCACGCGCGTGAGTGGTGTGCCGCAGGCCGCGGCAGCACGAGGAGCGCCATCTCCTACGCGCGGTCTCTACAAAATTGGTCAGGGAGGAGAGGAAGTACAACTTCGATTGTCCTATTTGATGGAGATCGAGCTTGTTGTCTTGCCCATGAAGGAATTGTGGTCCTACAGCAGCGAGTAGTTGGAGCCTTGCAGCAAAGGTTTGATTTTTGTGCCAATTGATTGATTGTTCCTTCATTCTTGTGCTATGGTCACCCGAGACGAATAGGGAGACGAGAGCTTCGCTTGCTTGTTCTGGCCAGGGCGGCAGCGACATAGCTCTCACGGGCGACGGGTGGACTCCCAGTGTGGAGAAGAAGCAGCAGCATGCACGGCGAGGCCGCGAGGAACTTGGGTCGCAGCTGGGGAAAAGGTGGCAGCGCTCGGGCGAAAAACACACCATAGCCTGGGGCTAGCCGCCGTGGCGAGCTCGTTTTGGTGTGCCATGGAGGTTGTTGGGGCCGCGACTTGCTAGAGGTAGGAGATGACCGGTGGGCTCCACTACAAGAGATAGGGGCAAACAGGTCTTTTCCAGGCTAATGCCATGTCGGAGATGCGCTGGACCGCGGACGTGTGCTGCCACATCAGCCATAGTGGCAAAAATGTTACGTTATGGAGCGAGGTGATGGCAAATGTGTAGAGCAAAATACAAAACTGGCATCTCAAGGAGCGTCACTCGTAAGAGTGGCAAATACTTAAATATCCCGTCTATGGTGGGGATT
This sequence comes from Urochloa ruziziensis, assembly GCA_015476505.1. NCBI lineage: Eukaryota > Viridiplantae > Streptophyta > Magnoliopsida > Poales > Poaceae > Urochloa > Urochloa ruziziensis. Next base: position 1,287,890 of record CM027120.1, on the reverse strand, counting down.
GACACCCTCCCGGATGAGGTCCTTGCACGTGTGCTGTCTTTCCTGCCGGTGCGGGAGGCAGTGCAGACCTGTGTGCTTGCCCGGCGCTGGCGGTACCTCTGGAAGTCCATGCCTGCTCTGCGGATCGTATTTGAAGATGGCCCACTCACTCCGGAGGATGTCGACGATATGAACAGATTTGTTAACATGTTCATGTTCCTCCGTGACCGTGGCGCTCCACTGGAATTCTTTGAGTTCAAGATTGATGACTTTGATTCGTGTGAGAATGAACCGCATATCAGCTTGTGGATCCAACAAGCTCTGCTGTCTCAAGCTCGTAGCCTCAATGTGGAATTACCTCTTGTGTGTGGAGGTTTACCACTTGATGACATGCATCTCATCTCCAAGCATTTAACAACACTAGAGCTTAAGCTTGTAACTTTAAGGGGAAAATTTCTTGATTTTTCAAGCTGCCCGGTACTGAAGAGTCTGCAGATGAGGGACTGCAGCGTTTCCACTTCGTCTTACAGGATATCATCCCAATCCCTTAAATGCTTGACCATCAGCGGAACTATGTTTCCAGGAATCAGACGGAGTTGGATTTCTGCTCCAAGTCTTGTTTGGCTTCAACTAACAGATAATACTATGCCTCCTTTGCTTGAAAGCATGCCATCATTAGTAAATGCATTTGTTAGACTCAACGATGCTGTCGCTTATTGTGGTAAAGAAGAATTTGGGGGCTCATGTTCTGATGACAGCTGCAATAACTGTGCTGATGATGGTCGTCTAAGTGAAGATTGCATGGTTCTTAAGGGTTTGTCAAAGGCCGAAAGCTTGGAGCTGGTTTGTACACCTGGGGAGGTATGTTTGTGCACAATTCCTTCGACATTATTGTTGTTGTTTCTGATCCCCTATATTCTACGCTATAAATATCGTTATTTACCTTATATTGCGGTTTATGTGCGTGATCACCAATGAACTTATTAGTTTAGGATATTCTTCACACAATTTAGTAATTTACTTCATCCTTTCATGTGCTAATTTCTCAAATGATATTTTGGACTGGGAATCATCTTTTGATGCATTGGTCAGAGGCAGAAGAATATGACTCCACCCATTAGGGTTGAAATCCTGGACTAATGAGTTACACACACCCCAGTGCTCTTTGAGTGGTGTTACTAAATGTGATGATTTATGTGATCAGAAATGACCTTATTCTTTAAAGACATTTTCTGAACAGTGTGTTTCATTTTAATCTTTTCTGTTTTGGCTTTTTCTAACTTCTCAAATAATACATTGGACTCACTCTCTTCCTAGGTTGACACAATTTTAGTATTTACATGTACAGTAATAACCCTTTGTAGTAAAATTGTTTTTTTGGTAAAAAACTTGAATTTAATAAAATTTCGCTTATCGAAAAAAGTAAAATTATTTTATAAGAGTTAAATACATTATAGAACAAAAGATAACTGACACTCTGATCCATAATATCCAGAGTGAGCAACATAATAAACCTAATACGTCCTAATAGGATAAGATAGTCAAATACAATGACATGCATCTGACATCTGACATTGCACTCAGCCAAGCTAAAAGGTAATGGACAATCTGATCCATAATATCCAGGATGAGCAACGTAATAAACTGAATACATCCTAATAGGATAAGATAGTTGAATACGATGACATGCATCTGACATTGCACTCAGCCAGTTAAAATACTACTGTATGTTGATTTCCTTTGATAGTTGACAGAACATTCATGTTTTGTGCCCATAAACTAAAAGTTCTCAGCAGTCAGCACCTTTAAAGTACGATCTGGAGGTTTAATGTCCAGGCATTGTGTAATCTAGGGTGAGGTGCTCAGATGAATTTTTATTGGCTCAAGGCTTATCCCACCCCCACAATTTATGATAAACATTGGGGTTTCAACTATTCTTTTGAATAAGAAAGCACTGATAATTCACAAATGCAAAAATTGGACAACACCATGGTCAAAGCTGAGAAAGGTCTTCCTTGAAAAGAAAAGTTGAAAAATGGTTTTGTGCCTGTATTCTAAAAATATCACTTATATGTAGTGTAGATAGAGAGAGTGAGAATATTATTTCTATCTGTAGATAAACTTGTGAAATATGATACCGACAAGCTGCTCTGTTACTGTGCCTTACTTAGTTTGTTTTCAATAAAATAATCTAACCTTGAGCTCCGCTACTCCTTTGCACTTTGCCAGTTTATTTTCAAAAGGGATTTGAACTGGTGCCCTCTTTTTTAGCAACTTGAAGACTTTGTTACTCAACGAGTGGTGTGTGGAAATTGATTTTGATGCGCTACCGCTAATATGTTTTCTCGAACATACACCTGTCCTAGAGAAGCTCACTCTGCAACTTCGTCAGGTACATGCTAAATAAATCTCAGTCATTGTCATACTAGTGTTATCATACACCATGATTGATTGTGGGAATCTATAATGTTTGATGCAGGCACCTGAGATTGGGTGGAACCGAGAGGCTTCTACATTCCATCAAAAAAGCCTTTTGCATCTAATAAACTCAAAGTAGTTGAAATTAAGTGCAAAGAGTTTGATGAGAGAGTTCACAAAATTTCAAAGATGCTGAGCATCTACAATGCATGTATTGAGCAAATTAATATCCAGTGGTTTGCGAGATCTTCTCATTGTAAGTTGGCAATTACACTATAGCTTCTTACGATCTCATGCATGCATAAACTAACAAATTTAAGTACAGGAGGCTGCCACAACTGCTATCTAGACTTCTTTATTCCTTAATTACTTGGCTTTCTTCATTATAAAGATTGAGTCCTTTACAGATTTGATTTTTAGTCCTATAGAACTTACCTTTTAGCTTTTGTGGCACCCTCTTGTCACAGAGGACGCCAGAAGCTTGACGCCATTTTAGCCAACCGGCTGAAATTCTATGCCTAACATCTTCATCAATATCTCCATCCTTTTGGAGTATCGATCCTAAATATCGAAAAGTATCCTTCTTGGCTACCACTTGCCCATCAAGGCTAATGTCTCCATCCTCATGTCCAATCGCGCTGAAGTCGCACATCATGTACTCTGTCTTCGTCCTACTAAGTCTAAAACCTTTCGACTCCAACGTGTGCCTCCATAGCTCTAACTTCCTATTAACCCCCACCCTACTCTCATCAACTAGCACCACATCATCCGCAAAGAGCATACACCAAGGGATATCACCTTGTATGTCCCTTGTGACCTCATCCATCACTAAAGCGAATAAATAAGGGCTCAATGCTGACCCCTGGTGTAGTCCTATTTTAATTGGAAAGTCACTAGTGTCGCCATCACATGTCCGGACAGATGTCATCACATCCTTGTACATATCCTTGATGAGGGTAATGTACTTAGTGGGGACTTTGTGCTTTTCCAAGGCCCACCACATGACATTTGTTGGTACTTTGTCATACGCCTTCTCGAGGTCAATGAAAACCATGTGCAAGTACTTCTTCTGCTCCCTATCTCTCTCCATCAACTGTCGTATTAGAAAAATTGCCTCCATGGTCGACCTACCAGGCATAAACCCAAACTGGTTTTGGGTCACGCTTGTCACTCTTCGTAGGCGATGCTCTATAACCCTCTCCCAGAGCTTCATCGTATGACTCATCAGCTTTATCCCACGATAATTAGTACAACTTTGAACATCTCCCTTGTTCTTGAAGATCGGTACTAATATACTTCTTCTCCATTCTTCAGGCATCTTGTTTGCCCGAAAAATGAGGTTAAAAAGCTTAGTTAGCCATGCTATCGCTCTAGCACCCAGGAACCTCCACACCTCAATGGGGATACCATCAGGGCCCATCGCTTTACCTCCCTTCATCCTCCTCAACGCCTCCTCGACCTCCGCCTCCTGAATTCTCCGCACAAAGCGTCTACTGGTATCCTCAAATGAATCGTCCAACTCAAAGGTAGGACCCTCATTCTCCCTATTAAACAACTTGTCGAAGTACTCTTGCCATCTATCTTTGATCTCCTCGTCCTTCACCAGGAGTCGATCTGTCCCATCCTTGATGCATTTGATTTGGGTGATGTCCCTTGTCTTCCTCTCACGGATCCTAGCCATCCTATAAATGTCCTTCTCCCCTTCCTTCGTGCCTAGCCGCTGATAAAGGTTGTCATACGTCTGACCCTTTGCTACACTCACAGCTCGCTTTGCAGCTCTCTTCGCTATTTTATAGCTCTCGATGTTGGCTGCACTCTTGTCAAGGTGTAGGCGCTTGAAACACTCCTTTTTCTCCTTAATAGCCATTTTCACCTCATCATTCCACCACCAGGTGTCCTTCGCCTCCTGTTTGCCTCCCCTACTCACGCCAAACCAATGTTGGCAATAGCGGGCTATAGAATTTAGCGGAGTGTTTTTAGAAAAGCTATAAAAGCTATAGCGCAGCTATAGCGAAAGCTATTGCCTTTAGCGGTATGTAAAAAACAGTGAAATTTAGGCTAAAACTTTATAATTTCAAGAATTTCATCTTATATTTTATAAATATATGTCTAGGCATGAGTGCAAACATAAATAAACATATAAAAATAAGTCACAATACACACAATAAGTCATTAGTTACTACTCGTAGTTCATAAATTACAAGTATATAAGTTCATAACTCAATCATAGCGGAGTTAGCGGCGCTTTTAGCGACACTATTTCACACTATAGCGGAGTTAGCGACATTAGCGATAATATTTGCAATATCGTCGCGGCATCTGTCTAAAAAAGCTATAGCGAAGCTATAGCGGACTATTAGCGGGCTATTGCCAACATTGCGCCAAACACTTCTGAAGCCACCTTCCGAACAGATGTTGCCATCTTTAGCCACATGTCGTTTGCATCTTCTCCTTCTTCCCAAGGCCCCTCGCCTAGCATCCTCTCCTTAAACATGTGCACCGCTTCCCCTCTAAGCTTCCATCACTTCGTTCTTGCAGTCTTGGCACGGTTGTCCCGGTGGACACGTACCCGAAATCGAAAGTCCGCCACCACAAGTTTGTGTTGAGGGACAACACACTCCCCAGGTATCACCTTACAATCTAAGCAATCACGTCTATCCTCCCTCCTTGCAAGGATAAAGTCGATCTGGCTCGAGTGTTGTCCACTATGAAAGGTCACTAGATGTGATTCCCTCTTTCTAAAGAGGGTATTCGCTAGCAACAAGTCGTATGCTGACGCAAAGTTCAAAACCTCTTCCCCCTCTTGATTCCTACTGCCATAACCGAACCCCATGTGCACTCGCTCGAACCCTACATTACTTGCACCCACATGGCCGTTGAGGTCTCCTCCTATGAAGAGTTTCTCGCTGATAGGCACGGTACTAACCATGCTATCCAGATCTTCCCAAAACTGCCTCTTGGTGCTCTCACTAAGACCTACCTGAGGGGCATAGGCACTGATCACATTCAGAGTAGAATTTCCGACTACCAACCGAACTAGGATAATTCGGTCGCCTTGCCTCCTAACCTCTACAACTCCATCCTTAAGGCTCCTATCGATCAAGATGCCTACACCGTTCGTACCCGATGTTATCCCCGTGTACCAAAGCTTGAAACCAGTACCCTCCACCTCCTTCGCCTTCTGGCCCTTCCATTTAGTCTCTTGAACGCACAAAATATTTACACGCCTCCTAATTGCTACATCGACTATCTCTCGTAACTTACCCGTCAAGGACCCTACGTTCCAGCTACCTAGACGAATCCTAGTTGGCTCGGCTAGCTTCCTTACCCTTCACACCCGTCGAGGGAAGTGCGAAGACCCTTGCTCATTTTTCACTACACCCGGGCGCCGATGTAGCGCGCCACTAAGGAAATGACGACCCGATCCTTGCTCACTTGACACCGTGCCCAGATCACGACACGGCGCGTCACCAAGGGGGTGCCGACCCGGCCCTTGCCCACTTATCACTACACCCGGGTTCCGATGTAGCGCGTCGCTAAGAGGGTTACGCCCCAACGAGTTTCTTATGGGTTTCATATCCATCAGAGCGGCTGTTGTAGGTGCTGGTTCGCCAAACCTAACACACCCCCTCCTCCTTTATCCGGGCTTGGGACCGGCTATGTTGAGACGACTCAAGAAAGTCTTCCAGTCAACATAGGCGGAGTTAATTAGTGCCATATCTAATACTAAATACTAATATGGCAACTTAGCTGGGTAGATAGGATATTTGGCAAGGCTTAATCTCCCTCAAGATAACGCTGCAAACCAATCAAATGGATTGAATCTTAGTTTTTCTTGATTACAAAATCACTCTGTCAAACTCTATTAATAGAAGCAGCTCCAACCAACCAAATCTATTACTCCTTCAAAATAGGAACTAACTGAACTACTTGATAAACAAAATCAAAATCGACCCAAACAATCTAAGCCAAAGGCTCAACAAACTCTAGCCACTTGTGGACGCCAGCTTCCTCTTCTAACACTGCTCATGTCTTGCTGACGAAAGCACCCATAACAAGTACAAAGAAGATGCTATACTAGAACACATGTAGTAATATTTTTTATTTTATTGTCACAATTGTGCACACATTTACTGAGCTGTGGCATGCATGCCTTTTATATTATGATTTTTTTTTGCTTTCGTATGTGTAGGAAAAGTGGTTGTTAAGGATTATTTGTTGGGAACTTTAGGGCATGGCCATGTATTTGGTTGTGGTTGCAGCTCTGTTCACTGAATTTTGCCAGTTCTGTATTGTTCCCTCTATGGAAGTGCGACAGTGGTTTATTTATTATACTACCCGAAATAACCTCTTAACAACTTACCATGCCTTTCGATATTCATGTAGGTTACAGTTTCCAGACAGATCCTGATGATCAGCAATGATAGCTTGGCTAAAGTTTGCAGCAACGGTTTGCTCTCCTAAATGACTGGAAGCTTACACACGCCTCATCCTTCTCCTAAATGACTGGAAGCTTACACACGCCTCATCCTTCGGAACAGATGTTAGAATTGCAGTGCAATTTATCTGCTGGTACCTGAACCAGGTTTAACTATTAGTCCTGTTTGACTGGCACTGGGATCCCTAAGAGTTGCTTGACTATCTTAAGTATATTATGGAATTTCCTACCAAAGTTGTTCTATGTGGTTAGATGAGCTACTGATCAAGATTCTCAGTGTTAATTCTGAAACATCAGTGTCTCCAGGGTGCATATGTATTTGTCTCTAAGGTCCTGTTGCTGCCGCTGGTGATGATTTTTCTGCTTGCCATTCTTGACAGCGTCACCATATGTGGGTTGGTGGTATCTTTTTGCGCAGTGTGTGTGTGTGTGTGTGTTTTGGGCAAGGTGATCTATGCAATGTTGGTATAAGGTGATTTGATTGCTTAGAGGGTTACCTTTGTGTTTGTTGTGCAAGGTGGCCTATATGTGGATTACTCAAATTAGGCATCTCTTCATAGCCCCTCCGTCAGGCTGTTGGCTCTGATAGCAGCTCGCTCATCAGCACCTCCCGCTGCTGTGTCCCACCCTGTTCGACCAATTATAGAGTCTCTTATGTTTCCAGGAGCCAAATGGCCGGGGGTTGCCATCGCTAAATCTTGGCCTCGCATCTTGTCTAACCGCTAATGCCAAATCTCTTGCAAGGCGGCAGATTTGTGGCCCGAAAGAATTGTCTTTTCTGTGTACTTTGTATCAGTTGTCAACCATCTTTATGATCGAAATGAGTGATCCCAGTAGGCCAAACATACCATCGTTATGGTTTCTTTTCACTCATTCTATGCATGGGAAAGGGACTCCAGTTTTCACCTGCAATGATGGATGAACAATAGAGAAAATTAAAACCTATGTGCTCGGTTTAACTTATATCGGCCGACAGATATGCATACCGTGAAATGGACAAAAAAAATGATAACAAGATAGTAATCAAGAGTTGTGAAAAAAAAATATACTATTAGACAGGTAGTATTGCAAGAACAAGAAGCTTACCGTTGCCATGAGGAAAACTACACGAAGTTACATCGGCTTTGCCACATGTACCTGAGCAAGTGCCGCAGACGAAGTCCGGAAAAGGGAAACAACTTCAAAGAAGGTTCTGTGGGCCCATTTCGATCTAGACCTAACTCCAAAGTGACAACTCGATCGCTACATTACAATTGAACACTTTTTGTAGCATTCTCTCCAAGTTCAAAACCGTGTACACAAAGCAACAAGTCTTTGGATGTATCCATACCGTGTGTGTCAGTACTCAGTATTCAATACTATGATTGTGACACATTATTCTCAAACTTATTGATTTTGAGATGTTAGGCCAGTTTACCGTGCAATTTCTCAAGCCTGATCATGTCTTGTGGTTCTTGCACACAAGTTCTTGTGATAGTGACACGCTATCAGCAAGTTAGGTCAGTTTACCATTGACGACTTTCTGGAATTCTGGAAATCAGTCGGATGTCAGTTCAAAATTTTTAGAAGTTAAGTTATTCCAAATTTAAATACATTTATAAAGAAGAGTATGATATGTATCGTATTATATTTGTCATTGTAAATATTTTATATAACCTGTCCAAAATATACTAGCTGACATATTAATCCTTTATATTGTGGAATCGATCGGAGGAACTAGGATTCAACAATTTAAATGCCAAAATTTTGTCTTGTGCCTTTACAATTGTTGCAAACCTAACCGATGACATCAGGACGCAGGAAATTGCACGTGCGACCTTGCGTGTTTGACGGCCATATGTACTTTGTGTGTGTTCTGCATAAATATTATTCTCCGATCCGTTCTAGAGCGTCAAGGGGTCGCTTTCTAGAGATTTATAGAAAGATAAAAAGAAATAAACATCGTCATGCCTTACATAAATATTCCTTGAAAAATTTGTTCATTACACGATTGATACGTGTACTTTTTTCCACGTTCACACAGTTCGAGCTGCATAATCCACCAAGGTCCTAAATGTGTGAAGATCCATGTTGTCCTAAATCCTAATGCACTCTTGTACCTGCGTAGGTTGCCTACCTAACAAAGCCGTTTAGGGCATGTACAGCCCTGTCTTTATCTCCGTCTGTATGATGGATACTTTGCAGAAACCCCCTCGCATCATCACACAGACGGGGCCTCCGTCGTCTGGCGGGACGACGCCCCGCTCCCGTTGCCCGAGGCGGAAGAGACACGAAGAGCAGCGTTGTAATGCGGCGACAACGGCACCCCGGATCCCACGCGGACCGCGTGTGCGCATGCACCCCGCGGGGTAGAGGTGTGCTCGCAGGAGTTCTTGCACGCAAAATCCACCCCGTCGGCCGGGCGAGCTCGAGCCCCCGCCGCCGCCGGCCGGGCGAGCTTGATCCTCGGCGCTGCGGGGCAGGCGAGCTCGTGTCCCGCCGCAGGGAGGCTGTCGAGGGAGGGAGACGGGAGCACATCGAGGGGGTCGAGGAGGAGCAGAGCTGGGGCCGGTCAGGCGAGCTCGAGCCCCCCGTCGCGGTGAGGAGGTCGTGCCCCGCCTTTGGATCTGGCGCAAGTTCAATTTTTTGGCTGAAGCGCAAGGTGAAAGGGGAAGAGAAGGACCGAGAGAGAAAGAGCACCAGCCATTGCCATGGTCCACGATGCGGGATGAAGCTGGAGAAATTCATGGACGGGGTTGCATTGGTCGAGCTCGACCTAGTGTCGTCACCCTGCTGCAGCCCACTCCAACCACGTACGCTGTCTCTCCACATCCAGCCGCGACGACCTCTCCTAGATCCCTTGCGCTCCATGCGTCTGCTGCTTTGGTCAGCTATGGAAGAGAGAGGAGCAGAGTAGACTCGTCCAGAGCAAAAGGATGAAGACGACTGGATGAGATCGAGAACCATCGGAGAGGATAAGCATAAAGGGATGTGAGGCACCGTAGCTGGATGGATTGACCCCATGACCATGGGTCCCACATGTAGGTGAGTCATATAGACAATATGGTCCATGTAATTACATACAGACATGTTATTGATTTGATCTGGAATGGATTTGCAACCTTGCCTTGCGTGGTGACACTACTAGAGAAACGACCTTTGGTCCCTGGTACGTTAGTACCGGTTGTGTTATAACCGGTACTAAATGCTGAATTTAGTACCGTTTGTAAGCACAGTACTTCGTGGAGCACATTAGTACCGGTTGGTAACCGGTACTAACGTGCGCCTCGGGGGTCGGGCCGCAACGGCTAGAGGCACGTTAGTACCGGCTGGTGTTACCAGCCGGTACTAACGTGCTTCGACTTGGGGGCCCCGCAAGCCGCTGCACGTTAGTACCGGTTGGTAACACCAACCGGTACTAACTGCCTACGTTTAGTACCGGCTGGTGTTACCAGCCGGTCACCAGCCGGTACTAACGTGCTGGGTATAATACCGCGGCAGGCTTCTTCCTCCCCGAGCCCGAGCTCATTTCTGCAGAGAGCTTGGTCTCTCACTCATGGCGCCATAGAGGGGGGAGTTTTTGCCCAAGTTTTCCATAATTTGTGGATTTCTCCTATATAAGTGCGCCAAAAGGTTAGCAACTTCATTCTCTGTTAATTGACGGTACTTGTGCTTATTTTATGCTCTATACTTAGAGAAATTTGAAAAATTGTGAATGAGAAGGATTTTGGTATTTATAGAATGATTTGAGCTAAATAGAATCATGACCTTAATTAGATGGTAGCTTTTAGTAGTGAGTTCATACCCTAGATACCTAGATAATGAGCATGTTTTTTGTGACAATATTCCGTATCTTTTTAACTATATTTAATGTTATGTAATGGATTTTTTTTAAAAATTTGATTATATATATGTAATGTTGTTTAATAGATTTTTCCAACTTTTTAATTATTACTAATACCTTTTTAACTAATAATTAATGAAATGTTGCAATATTAGTAATGTTGTTAGGTATTTTCTCAATGTTACTAATAATTAATAAAATGTTGCAATTAATGGATACATTTATTTTATAAATATTTTTTATGGTAGGATTCAAAATGGACCGTCAATGGATGTACGGCGGTAGGAACACCATGGCCTGGATTGTTGGCCTAGACGTTTTTCTCAATGTGGCTGAAGCAACCAGGTCCACGAATGGTCTCATGTGTTGTCCATGCCGTATTTGCCGCAATGTGAAACAGGTCATGAAAAGGGATACTCTACACGTTCACCTAACTGAAAACGGTTTCATGGATAGCTATAATGTTTGGACGAAGCATGGTGAACTTGGTGTTTTGATGGGAGACGATGAAGAAGACGACGATAACATCCCAGACTTTGCATACTTACATGAAGCCGGTGCCTTTGACGAGGCTGATGACCCAATGGAAGGGGTTGATGCAAATGTCGTAGAGGAGGAGGAGGCACCCGATGAGTTTGGTCAGGTCTTGCTTGATGCACAGAAAGACAGTGAAACTGCGAGAGAGTCAAAAAAGTTCGAAAAGATGTTGGAGGATCACAAAACAAAACTATACCCAGGGTGCAAGCCGGAACTGAAAAAACTGGGTAGCACGCTGGATATGCTAAAATGGAAAGCAACCAATGGTGTCAGCGACAAAGGATTCGGTGAGCTACTACAAATCGTAAAAAACATGCTTCCTGAGGCTAATGTGCTGCCGTCGACCACGTACCAAGCCAAAAAGATTGTGTGCCCTCTTGGATTGGAGGTACAGAAGATACACGCATGTCCTAATGATTGTATCCTGTATCGCGGCGCTGAATATGAGAATTTACAAGCTTGTCCTGTTTGTGGTGCGTTGCGGTACAAGATCAGGCGAGACGATCCTGGTAAAGTTGACGGGCAGCCAGCGAAGAAGAAAATTCCTGCAAAGGTGATGTGGTATTTTCCTGTGATTCCACGATTGAAGCGTTTGTTCAGAAGTAAGCGAGGCCGGATTACGGTGTTCGACTCATTGAGAAAGCCGATGAAAGACTATCAAAGCCTAGTTGATACTCTTAACAAAGCGTGGAAACGCTTTGTTAAAAACCAAGTTGGAGTATCAGATACGGACGAGCTTCACTGGAGGCTTGACTTTCCGGTACGTTCAAAGTTTCATATTAGTCTTATTTCATTTAGTCAAACATCGAGAGTGTATTACATAACCGATTGTTCATATACGTGTATATATAGTGTATGAGACAGGAACAGGGAAACAACCTGTGTGGGTACTACGTATGCGAATTCATCCACGGATTTGTAGGCCCGAAGATGATGACGGAAAAAGAATTTGACGTACGTAAACTTCCTACCATTTTATTAAATTTTTATTATGCAAATCTGTTTATTAAGACTAACGAAGATTTTCTTGGCAGGTTATGGTAATGACAGAAGACCTCATTGAACCGGAACGAGTCAAGGCAGTTCAAGAACAACTAATGGGATTTCTGCTCGATGAGGTCGTGAATCCGAACGGTGAATTTTATACGGATCATAGAATAAGCATTGGTTTAATGGATCCTGATCGAGGAAAGGACGAGGAGGAAGAGGAGTTCCAAAAGAAGAAGAAGAAAGATTAGCTTAATTGGTTTTTCTTTAATCGAAACACTTGAAAAGTTGTAGATATATGTAATACTTTTTAGAAAGCTAACTAAGTACATGTAGATTATATATTATTGTAACGTAATATTACTTTATACGCAAGCGCATTAGAACGGATACGATACGAATACGCATTGTAACGGAAACGATACGAATACGCATTAGAACGGATACGATACGAATACGCATTAGAACGGATACGATACGAATACGCATTAGAACGGATACGATACGAATACGCATTAGAACGGATACGATACGGAATACGCATTAGAAATAAAATAAAATAAAAGAGAAAAAACAGTTTAGTACCGGTTGGTATTACCAACCGGTACTAAACTGCCTCCCCGGGGTGGCGGGCAGCGCACGCAGTTTAGTACCGGTTGGTAACACCAACCGGTACTAACGTGCGCGTTTTAGTACCGGTTCTGGAACCGGTACTAAAAGACTGCCACTTTAGTCTCGAAACGTTAGTACCGGTTCCAGAACCGGTACTAACGGGACCTTCTTGACCGGTACTGAAAGTCGTTTCTGTAGTAGTGTGAATGGCTAAACTCAACATGAAATAAAAAAAAATTATAATTATCCCTTCCAATAATATTGTATTTAATGCATATACGTTCTTTGGAACAAACCACAAATAACATTCAAATATCAAATGCACAGTTGATCATCTTTTCATGATTGATTTAAATAGCCATACAATAGTATACACAAATACATTTGTAGTTGATCTTAAGCTACATGCAAAGCATTGAATATGTTATAGATGGTATGTCTATCTGTGGGTTGTATGAGTTGTCTATATATATGTCTATATGCTAAATCGAGGTTCTGCAGACGACCAACTGTCTGTGGGTTGTACATGCCCTTAGCCAGTTTATTTTTTTAAAAGAGTTAGCTGCTTTGTCATGTAAGAACCAAAAGGAATCTGTAGTCATACATCACACGTCCAAGCGTACCCCAACACCACACAACAACTCACACAACACTAATACAACATAGGAGAGGAACCGACAGTAAGCCATCAAACTGCGTCGTCATCACCAATACGCCGCAGCCTGTTGCAATCCTGAGCGGCTACCAGAACTCCTCCGCCAAGGGGCATTCATCCACATGCCACACATACACGACCGCTCCCCCAGCATTAGTCTTGCTTCAGCAGAAGACTCCCACCACAGCACTAGTACAACACCCGGATCTTGGCCACTAAAATGCGTGGGGGTCTCGCCACATCTACCACCTCACACTCCTCAAAAACAACCACCTTAAAGTATATGGGGCCTCGCCTCGCCCGCCACACCAGAAAAATGCTCCGCCAAGGACCCAAACTTGCCACCGAGCCGCTTTGAGAGCATCACCTATGCCATGCTGCCACCAGGATCACCATGCACCATGTGCCCCAGCCAAGGATCCAACACACATGGGCCCTCCGCACCTTGCCATGGCCCTCACACCTCCTTGCGTGTGGCGACTCTTCCTCGCGCGGCCGACCAAGCAGCCATGACCTCAGCCGAAGCACACGGACACCACCACCAACCAACCCACCATTGCCACTGCCATAAGCCGAGATGGGTCTCAAGAAACGACGTCTTTAAGGAGGACGCAATGCCAAAGGCGCCGCCTTCGCTCGTCCAGAAGTGGACTAGGTTTTCACCCTAAGAATCCCATGCTGTAGAACTGGGTGCCTCGCAATAATGCACCCAACAGGGGAAACGACACCCTCACACCCTGAGGGTGTCGTCGCCATCGGAACCAACAAAAAATGCCAGTGAAGGCTTTCGCCCATCACACCACCCGCCTATAGCTAGCACACCCACAACCACCAAACAGAGAGATGGCTCAGCATGGCCCACAACACCACCTTGGTGTCACGGGCTTTAGCGACAGTCACCCTGGTCCCACCACCACATCGGCACCAAACTAGCAAGGCCAGCAAGGAGAGAGAACGGGAGCGCTAGCCACCTCACCTTCGCGCCCTTGACCCGCACGCCCAGCCGGAAGCCAAGGTGAGCACCACCATAGCAGGGCAAATAGGGCCTCAGGACGATATATCCACCCTCAAGGGTACCGGATCTGGCGCCCCCTGCCCACCAGCCGCAGCCACCCAGCCCGGATGGAACCAGCCACCGCCTGTCGCCGAAACCGCCGAAGCCCCATGACCAGCTGCCCTGAGCCCGCCGCTCCGTGCCCAACGCTGTCGCCGCCGCCCAAGGCCACCGCGCCACACCTAGACCCACACGGCCGCTGCCGCCTCGTCCATCTTGCGGCACCACCTGACCTCAAGATCTCGCCGCCCACACGAGATCCCGCGGGCCACCAGGGGAGACCTCACCGCCGCCCTCCTTAGGGCCCTCACGGACTTTCGGTGGCCCCTCCGGCAGCAGCGAGGTGGACAAGGTGGGGGAAGGGAGAAGCAGCGGCGCTAGGGTTTGCCGCCCGAGCCACAGGGGAGGGGGGGGGGGGCGACACGGGGGCGTTTTCTGATTAGCCCATTTATACGCTGAGTGCATCTCCAACAATCTTCCTTTCTCTAATCCAACTACCATATTGGGATGGGTTGATGAAAAAATTCTTCCCCTTTACCTTTTTTCAATAATTATTGAAACAAACCATTAATCCATAGTTGTGACTCATTCCAATATGTTAGTTGGATTGGGGTGAGATTATTGAGGAACTGCAAAAGCAACTCTCCCAATAACAATAGAAGAGATATTGTGACAATCCTATCACCTTATTATTGGGAAAAATATTATTGGGAACTCCTGGAGATGCTCTGAGTACACGCCACATGGTGGCTATCCATGTCCGTTTAATAAGCCGTATATTCCATTTAATGACTTTTAAACCCGGTTAAATAATTGGTTAGACTTTAGACTAATATTCTCTACTTTAGAGCTCTTAGTGCTATACTACACATACAACATGCAAAAACGCTTGTCAGCTGGTAATTTATTCAACATTCAATGGTCGACCCCCCGCTGAACTGCTGAAGACAAAGGAAGCTATAACTCGTTTTTTTTCCTAGATTTTTTAATCTGAAATGACATATATATTCGACTCGAAGTGGTAATAATCTATTCGAACAGCAGGACGATTTTCACATTTGGTGTCGGACGGCGGCGCGAGCAGGGTGGGTCGCCGCCAGAGCTAGGAGTAACGCGGGTACGGTTGCACGGTGGCTGTAGCAGTGAGATAAGCTCACCAGCAAGAAGCTAGGGGAGCAGCACGATGGACGTACGAATTAAATCACTCGAGCATGAGATCCACCGCCAGTGTTAATTTGATGAGTGCCCCTTTCCAGGCCCTTTCTATGATGTGCAGGGGTAGGACAAATTTAAAATTTTTGAAATAGGACTGAATTTGGACAGGTCCTTCCACGTCTTGGGACCCTTTATTATCCTTACTTAAAAACTGATCTATATTCAGATGGGTTTAAGTGACTTTGTTGGGGCAAAAATCTCTGAGCTGTCGATATTCTTACCGATGGTGTAAAAGATGGTGTTAATTGGATCCATGCCATTACAATTTACAAGTTTTTAAGTCATGCCATTACTATTCATGATATAGGAATGGTGCCATTACAATTCTAAATATATTTGAGATATGCCATTTGCTAAGTCTTTCGGGCCACTAAGACCACGCATAGGGCGGTGCCACAAAATTTTCATATGGGCTAAAAGGATCTCCTAAAACTATCAATCGACCATAATGGCAAGTGGTTCGCAGGTGTCATCCCCTTCGGCCTCCTCTAATTTCCTCCTCTTTTTCTCCGATCCCACATCCTCTAGTGTTTTTTTTGCTTTCCAATCCCTTGCAAAATGTTGTTCTAAGCACTGAGTTGGAAATTAGTTAAAACCACTGAGTGAACATCCATACAAAGGGCTGGACGCCGAGACAGCTTGGTTCGGCTCATCTTGTTAATAGCTCGAGCCAGCTCGTTAGGCTCACGAGCCACATTTCAACATATATAAACTATAAAGATATAATTAATTATAAAGTTCAAAATTTAAAAATTTACCATATATAGAGTATTTTGGCTAACTGAGCTCAACTTTGACATCCTATATGGCTTGGCTCAGCTTCGACGGCTTAGCTGGCTTGGCTCAGCTTTGAAAGCTCAGCTCGCAATATTGAGCCTTGAGCCTAGCTCGTGAGCTACAAACGAGCCGATTTAGCTTCTGAGCCATTGGCTTGGTGTCCAACCCTACATACAATCAAATCTCAAGGTTGAATGATATGTATACGGTAAATTTTGGGTCTTACGTACCAATTTAGTATATTCAAGTGGCCTACGTGCACATCATGAGTTGTCTATACTTCTTTGTGAAAATGCACAACATGCACGCGGATCACATGTTCATATATATTGGCACACACAATACGCACGAACACACATCAACTAGCTACCGGTACAATAAAGTTTGATGTCACAAATCTCTGACATCTTTGACTTATCGATTTTCATGCACGTAAGATTTATTGTTAGCCAAGTTTGTAAGGAAGACAGAAGGACAGACCAACCATATACGCAATTGTTGGGGAAAAGCACGCGGAGCCCGCCCGCCAGGTGGGTGAACAACGTGGGGACGGCCCGGGCCCGCGGGCCTGGTCGGGCCCCCGACGGAGCCCCGGGGGAGGCAGGGCCCCCGGGAGCTAAACGCCGCCGGAAGAGCCGGCGGGGGAGGACCGCCCTCCGGGGAATCGACAAGGGCCGGGGAAGTCCCGATGCGGGAGGGACCTCCCCGGAGGATCGGTTCCCGCCGACGGCACTGAAGACCCTCGCCGGAGGGAGGACCAAGAGGAGGCTCGGGCGGATGGCGCGGGACAGGTCGGAAGAGCCCCGGTCGTCCGGGGCTCTCCCGGGCGGGGGTAGCTCTTACGGAAGAGCTCGGGGAGAAAGCGGCAGACGTCACCCGACACCATCTGTCAGGGGGTGACCTCACGGCGGAAGGACAGCAAGAGCGCCCATCCCCGCTCAAGAGACACTGATGGAGATCATTACCCAACGGCCCCTCCCGTACTGGCGAGGCCCAGGGGGAGTCCCGATACCGTACCGGGGTTATCCTGGTCATTTTACGTCTAGAGTTAGGTCCTAGACCGCTATAAATACAGCCCCAAGGCCTTGGAGGCAGGGGCAGAATAACTCTCATAAGATCATCTAGTCACTCAGTCCCCTAGAAGCTCTCTAAGGCATCGATCTTGCCTCAGAGCCCCGAACGTACTGTTTGGGCAATTGTAACCACCAACAGCAATGCTTGTCATCGTTTCTTTGATGTACAATATTGACCGACCGTGATTTTTTTCTCACATAACACTATTGAATCAGCATAGCACCAGCCAAAATCAACAAACTTTTCAGCGTAGCGCAGCGCAACGAAGCGAACAGGCAAGGCCCTATATGTGCTGTGGTGATGCACTAACATTTCTTTTTCAACCAAAATCATGACTGCATTTTATTTGCGCCCTTCGAAAGTATGTGTAGAGATGAGCCCAGTTAATAATCATACTGGGCCTGTTTGGTTCCATTTAGTCACTACACTAAAGTCTCCCCCCCCCCCCCCCCCCCCCTCCCCCCCCGATTGGATCCGGTGACTAAAGGGGACTAAAGAGCATTGAAAGCACTTGAACAAAGTCCAAATTAGCTGCGCCGGGGTGAAGGATGAGGGAAGGGCAATAATGAGGGGTATATCCAGTTAATGTGTACTTTTAGTCACTTTTAGGCACCATTGGAGGACTAAACAATTAAACCAGTTTAGTCACCTTTTAGTCATCCTGTTTGGCAGTTTAGGGACTAAAAGTAACTTAAACTTTAGTCATTAAAGTTTAGAGGGGTGGAAGTGTGGAACCAAACAGGCCCAAACTTGTCGAGGTTTTCTTCGGTGCTCCATACTACCTTATACTGGTGTTCAAAAAGGACCAGTATAAAATGATCTGACGGTCCAAATTAGTTGTATACTCCCTCCGGTTTAGTAAAAGAAGTCGTTTAGGACAGCGACACGGTCTCCAAAGTACAACTTTGACTTCTTATTTTTATAAAGATATTTATTAAAAACTAACATATGTATACTTTTATGAAAGTATTTTGCAAGAAAAATCTATTCATGTAGTTTTCACATTTCCAAACTCAACGACTTAAAAGTTATTCACGATTTATATTCCCAATGTTTGACTCAAATCTTGTCCAAAACGACTTCCTTTACCGAACCGGAGGGAGTACTACTAGACCTTCACCTGTAGTATAAGGTAGTATAGGTCGAGTAGTATAGTAGTATAGGGGTATTATGCGAAAAAAATATTTTTAACATGTGATATAATGTGGTATAGATCGAGTAATATAGTGGTATAGGGGTATTATGAGAAAAATTATTTTTATTTTTCTCATTTGGTCCGATATATTTATTTCTTTTTACACATATGTTCATTTACATTTTACACATATGTTCATTTAGATTAGTAGCTCCAATAAAAAGATTATATTACAGTCTAATTACAAAATTGCCCATCCCTTCATACTCCATACTACCATAGGGTAGTATGGAGCACCGAAGAAGACCTCAACTTGTCAGCTAAACCTTTCATCATGGTACGAGAGTTTTCAGGAGGTTTGCATTTCAAAAACAATGCTTATCTGCTAAACTTGTCTCGACTGCGCTGCCTTCCTTCCTGCTTATATTACGGTCGTTGCAAACCTAACCGATGACATCAGAGTGCCAGGAGTGGAGAATTCGCTGCGCGTCTGCACGTGCGGCGCGGCCGCGCGTGCTTGACGACGGCCTTCTACTTTTATTTATGTGTCTGCTGTCTTGTTGGTTTCTAGATTAACTTCTACCTTCTCCGATTAGGGTCGCTTTCATTTACAGAAATACTGCACTAGTAGCTAGATAAGCAAACATCATGCCTGACATAGGGCCTCTTTGGATTGAATGGGGGTAAATATTTGCCCCAAGGCAAATGTTTTGGCCTTTTTATTTTCGCCTAAAAAATTTGTCCCTTAGAGTGTTTGTATTGAGGGGTAAATATTTGTCCCAATTTGAAACTCTTTAGAGGGCAAATGAAATTTGGGGGACAAAACATTTACCCCACCTCATTTGCCCCTACATGTTTGACACTTTGAGGGTAAATTGGGGCAAATAGTATAATCGGTGGAAAATAATGCCAGCTAACCGACTTACGAGCGAGTATATGCACGTGCATAATTTTCAACGCGATCGAGGCTAAAACCGGAAGATGCATATGCTTACCAATTCTTTAATTTGGCGTGCATAGGATCTCTTTGTGCAACTCCTGGTTCTTTAGGAGGTTGTAAATGTAAAGCTGCTGGCTCCATATGTGAATGCGCTTACACGTGTACAAGCAAGCCTACGCCGCCATCCTCCGTACGTCCATGCTGTTCTCTAGTCCTGCACTCCTGCTTGTGAGAGTCGTTGTGAACGCTCAAGCCTTGCAAGGACTCTGTCGCATTGAACATCTCTAACCTAGCGCCCATCACGTCAATTATAGCAGTAAATAAGGTCAAGACTACTAGATCGAGATACAAATTAATTCACAAAATCTCACGAACTATTTCGCATATGACAAGACAGACTCGTGCGTCAAGAAGATATATAGAGCCTGAGTTTATGGCGACCAGCGACATGAGCATTACTATATTCACACACGGCTAATGGAACTATGAAAGTGAGTGCACTCACAAACTGTAGGCTGGTCGATTTTCACACGTGCTGTCATCAGAATTCAGACGGTGGGTCGAGCTGGCTTTGTCTTTGCCCGCGCAGAAACCGGAGCTACAAACGAGTTTGGTTTGCTTGCCTTGCTGCATTTGGGCCTGCACAAGCAAGCATTTCCTTGCTGAAGCGAGCGAGCTGGATCAGCTCTCCGGCGCCGGCAAGGCAAAGCTTGCGTGGCAAAGCAAGGCTAGGCAAGGCTGTTGCTGCAACCAAACTGACCCGAAGTAACAACGGAGAGGCTGCCCGGTGGGCATATGGCCGTGCGACGATGGAGCTCGTCGGCGAGGAAAGGGACAGCAAGATCAACTGATAAATCAGTCGAGCACGACTCCCACTACACCCACCTTATTTATTTTTGAGACTCTGAATGCTGGCATTCCAATTATATATATCATATGAACGGCCTATTTCTTGTGATGTGTACAGTGTGTCACAATAGGAAAAACCCACATCAGTGCTGTGATACATTTTTGGTTCGTTCAGATTTTTATGATAGGTACGGGCCGGGACAAATAATTTATTCAAATTGATTGGTAGACGAAGAATTATAGAATCAAATTTCTGATACAAGTTGAGAGAGGCTCGGTCATGGGTCGTTAGTCAAGCACGCGAAGACCAAACCGAGCCACGCCACGCGTGGCACATAAAGTCCATATTTCTTCGTCACAAGTATCGTATTCATAATGATATCATCTCGTATACTACCGTTAATACCAGTATCTACCTAGACAATATGCGAAACCATATCTTCTCCAATCTTTCCACATGTTTAATATGGTTTCTCTTGCACTCATGATGTAAAACCATGCGTACAATCTTACTAGAAAACTAGCTAGGAGTGTCAATGTCAATCATGACAAGAATGGAATTGAGAAAATCTTATTAGAATTTCATGAGAACATACAACGTAAATAAATTTTGTTTTTCTTCGCAAAAAAATGATTCTTTATAGGTGGCCACATCAGCATCGGTCCAATATTGTCAGAACATTTGTCGGCACCACGAAACTATATTTCTCTGATTTGACATACAAAACCATCGCAAAATCACAGTGAATTGGAAGCAAAGAAAAGGCAGAATCCAATGGAAAGAGAGGTTTGTCCACTCCAACGGGAAAACTGGTGCCCATTTTTTCAAAAGCCGTTTCGTTCTAGACTCGCTGGAGATAGATCCTGTGGCGCCGCGGCTCAACCACCTGCATAACCACGCTCATCTAGAAGCCCTTGACTTTCTTGTCCTCTTGCTCATCTCTCTGCCCCTCTCTCCGTCACACAGACACCTGTGTAGACAGCGATGTAAAATTGACGGCTCCAGTAAAAAAAAAGATACAAAGTCTGCTGATGGGGGAAATATAGATTTCAAATGTCTGAGAATGTTCAAAATTTCCAGAGAGAGCTAAACACACAAGGCACCGTCTCTCCTGTTTACAGGATTTGTCCAAATTTGGACCAAACACGTGGCACAGTGACATTGTATATATACTGGGTCAGATTTACTTGTCGTATTGGATAAGGATATGACTTTTTGAAACAATGTTAGAAAATACTTTCTAGATATACATAAAACTAAAATGCTGAAATTTTTACATAATGTTCTACAGTCAATTATGCCAGGTAGGATGTATCATGCAATCTCGTTATGCACTTGAGCAGATGAAAAAAAGGAGCATTTATTTGAATGGTTGGCCGAGAATCCTCTTCTCGAAGCCGTCTCAATCCCCTATTTCTATGAACTCTCCAGCCATTAAGATAGCATATGACATAGAACACGTGAAGTCAAATCAAATAGTACACGGTAATAACTTAAGTCCTATCATCAACATTTTAACAGACTGAGTTTCCGAATTTCAGCATTTCAGTAATCAATTTCTAATTATGCGACAATTGTGTGCCTTTAAAAAAACATGGCACTTTTATCAATATCACCCACCGACACAAAAGCGAGACCGCCATAACCCCCAAATCAAATAGCAGGATTTCTCCAAAAATGTATCAGACACGTTGCATGATGAAAGAATATATTTACCTTTCCTGTGGACGAAGCTAAAGACTTTTGACGAACAAACTTATTACAATCCCATTTTCCTGCACTCACGCGAATACACCATACCATACAACACGTGGCATACCAACTGTTGGTGCCTATACTCCGGCAGTCCAACACACGACATGTGTGCCGCGACATATGTTACACACTTATCACGCTACAATCCCACTCAAAATAGTACTACCATCATGGACGTACGTCTTCTTTAATAATAAAAGGGCAAATTTCTTGGTTGCCACTGAGAAATTCAACTTCTCCCCTACACGCCATTGAAAATAAAGGTTTCCCTTCACTGCCATTGTTTTAAATTTACATTCCCCTCTATGCCATTGCCAGTGACTGTTCTGTTAAAGGAAGGAGTTAAAAGAGAATAATACCCTGTTGGTGGCACAAAGGCACACCAAGATCCACCGCAAGCGCACAGATCTGTTGTAGCTCTTCCCTTAAGAGAGTACTCCCTCAAGGTTATCAATCCACGGAACAAGTGGGTTATTACGCTTAACTAAGCACTAATCGAGTTGGGGTAAACTAGAGATTGTGTAGGTTCTAATCTAAACGTGTTTATAAAGCGATCTAATCTAAGTTAACAAGGACGGCAGATGGATACGCGCAAGATATGAGGAACAAATGTTCATAGAGTCTAGGATCACTTGTAGATGCATCGCCTTAGCATGACAACACCGATCTAATCTATCAAGATAACGAACATGAACCAAACTCAGCAGATTTCCCTCCCGCAAGCTGTCACCAAACAGGGATAATCTGCTGCTGAGGTACGCGCATCAAACTCATGGCAAAACGATCTAGGAAAGCAGAGCATATGTGCAAACCAAATCAGACCCTTGCAATGGCATTAGATAGATGGAGAACATAGCCGTAAGAACATGATAGATAGAAGATCAAAACTCAGATTCAATGACTACATCTCAAGGTCACATTACAACCCCATGAACATACGAAGGATTTACCCCATATAGATTGATGTTGAAGCTCTAGTCATGGTGGTAAACTCCTTGTGAAGACGATCACCTTGTTATCCTCCAAGGTTCAGCGCCGCCGGTGCTTTCGCTAGGGTTCACGGCACCGCTTCCTCCTTGTGGATGGCTTCTAGATTGGATCTTAATCAATCTCTAGTGGTAAGCTCAATAAATAGACTCGACAATGCCCATGAGATAGTCATGGGCACAAATCTCTGGCCCGAAATAAATCGGGCATTTTCTTGGCCCGATCTGACCCACAAAATGCTGAGGTCTACATGGATACATCCAAGAATGCATACGTGTGTGTCCTTTTTTCTCTTTTTTTTGGCGACCAGTGTGTGTCCTTGTTCACCTGCCCTTCTAGGTCACCTTATCCCATACTTTATTTTCGGTTAGTATTATAACAGAATAAACAAAGAACTCAGACATAAATGAAATATATTATTAAATTAATTTTCTCATCTTTAAGTTGCCCTTGTCTTCTACACGCTCTAGATTTTTATTAGTATTATATTGAGCATGTTTAGGTCTAGCCCTTACCCGCCGGGTTTAGGCCCGCCCACAATCTTCCGTTGCATCAAAATAGCTTCGACATAAGGTTGTTGGAATATCTTGATTTTTTTCCTTAGCCGGAGATATTGTGAGATCAAAATAAATGAAGAACACCAACAATAGTAAATAATATTATTGTATCAATTTTTTGATCCATGAGTTGCTCTTCTCTTTTGTCACGTGTGCGTAAGATTTTCTTTTTCTTAACACAATTTCGATTAGTATTCTTAGGATACATTGTGTTCGCATTCATCCATATTTGTGAGCAAAAGCCATGATTTTGGACCCCGTTGTTCGAGTGTCGATGGCCCTAGACTTATGCATTGGTCCCCTCTCCGTGACTACATGATATTACAGCTAGACCCTTTTGTAGTGGTGCTCACAGGAATGATCAAATTATGTTGCAATGAGCTATGTTTGCCATGTGTAGTTTCTATTTAAAAGTAATATCCAAACGAAAGGGTGGTATGTAGCTTAACACGTATTCTAATGTTGGTTGCCATGCACAGTTAAAATTAGACTCAGTTCGAAGGTGCTTGCTTGTATGCCTAATACTCGTACTGCTTTGGCTATAATCCAAATTATCACAGTCCCACAAACTGTTAATGTTGACAATGGTTGCCATGAATGAGAGTCCATGCAAAGATGCACAACAGTGCTCCTGACATTCAAGTCAGTGGTTGAGCCACACTGCCATGCTGTGAATGAACGGGCTATCAGTTAAAGTAATAATTATTTGACTATGTCAAGCTGCTATATTAGCATTCATGGTTGCTTATGAACTTTTATTTCCAATGTTCGCACCATCAAAGCAAGGACATCGTTCTAGGATGTGTAATGATCTCTGCAGAAAAGCGTCGATATCCCAACAAAAAATAAAGAAAAATCAGTATTTAAAAGTAAACGAATACCTCTTACCTGAAGTCCAAATCCGATTCAAATATATACTTCCATTTGTATTGGGTATATACGGACGTCGAGTGTTTATACATATATATGTAACCTTTTCTCTCAGTTAGCAACCGCAAAATTTACTGTAGAAAGCCAATGCAAAATTTACTATAATTTTCTACGCAGCCTTTGTTTTAGACTTTTCGCACTTAGCCTAAATTTTATTTATAGAAATTGGAGTCCAATCCGATAGGAATAGGAATAGGCCTTTTTATATTACAACAATTGTGGATTCCAAGTTTGATAAGAATTACTAAATTTTACTTTATGTGAACTTTCTAAATAAATATAAACCGTTAGATCTTTATAAAATCCAACGGCTTAAATCCTTCTCTTTTTTGATTAACGTGAGATTTTCTAGCCATTCTCGGTAAATCTGGTGGCTTCTTTTGCTTCGAATGCAAAATTTATTATAATTTTCTGCACAGTCTTTGTTTTAGTCTTTTCGCACTTAGCCTAAATTTTATTTATAGAAATTGGAGTCCAATCCGATAGGAATAGGAATAGGCCTTTTTATATTACAACAATTGTGGATTCCAAGTTTGATAAGAATTACTAAATTTTACTTTACGTGAACTTTCTAAATAAATATAAACAGTTAGATCTTTATAAAATCCAACGGCTTAAATCCTTCTCTTTTTTGATTAACGTGAGATTTTCTAGCCATTCTCGGTGAATCTGGTGGCTTCTTTTGTTTCGAATGCAAAATTTATTATAATTTTCTACACAGTCTTTGTTTTAGTCTTTTCGCACTTAGCCTAAATTTTATTTATGGAAATTGGAGTCCAATCCGATAGGAATAGGAATACGCCTTTTTATATTACAATAATTGAGGACTCCAAGTTTGATAAGAATTACTAAATTTTACTTTACGTGAACTTTCTAAATAAATATAAACCGTTAGATCTTCATAAAATACAACGGCTTAAATCTTTCTCTTTTTTAAATTAACGTGAAATTTTTTGGCCTAAGTAGATAGGTTCGTCGTGGCGTTTTGATCGCTGTCCATCACCCACCAACACACCACAAAAGAGCCTCAACCCCACCCCCTCCAGTTCCCACGGTGTAAAGTGTGAACGCCTCCCTATCTTCATTTACTCCCCTTGAAAACGAAAAATAAAAAGCCGCCATGCCCGTGCCGTGCTCATGCCGTCCGAACACACTCCCGGCTGCGATCCAGCTCCAGCGCTCCGATGAGATCCGTTGCGCGAATTTAACGCCGCCGAAAAAGAAAAGAAATTAGTGGCGATTTAAATCGCCGCGACGACCCCGCTCCTCGCACCCACCCGCCATCGCTTTCCGCTCACCTCATCACACTTCCTCCTCCCCTCCCTTCCCTGCTTCCGCCTCCACCCCGCCGTTATTACCCAACCTGCTCCTCTCCACCTTCCCCACGCGCGCCACACCACCTCTCATATCTCTCTCAGCTGTGCAACCAGCTCTCCACAGTACAGAGCTCGTGAAATCCTTGTCCGGCGATGCAGCGGCGGGGGCGAGTTCAGCTTCCCGGCTGGCTCGCCGGCGCGGGGTCAGCTGCTGCCACCTCGTCCGCCACCGGCGGCGGCGGCGCAACGGTTCGCCGAGGACGAGGAGGAGGTGCGGTGGCTGCAGGCGTCGCGGCAGGCCTCTCCGGACTACAGCTCCGGCACGCCGTCGCCGCAGCTGTGGGCGTACAACCACCACAACCCCCACCACCAGCAGCTCCACCGGCCGTACCCGGCGTCGGCGGGGAGCTCGCCGTCGCGGGCGCAGGCGATCGCCGGGTACCGCCGCGAGATGCTCGACCTCGTCCGGGGACTCCCCGAGTCCGCCTACGAGCTCTCCCTCCGCGACATCGTCGACCGCCCCGCCGCCGCCGCGGTCGCCTCCTCCTCTTCTTCCTCTCCGCCGCCGCGCCCCCCTCCTCCGCCGGCGCAGCCGTCGATCGCCGCTGCCAAGGCCGCGAAGAAGGACGAGCCCGACGCCACGGCGGTGGAGGCGGAGGCGCAGGTCGAGGAGGGCAAGAAGCAGGGTGGGTCCGGGGGGAAGAAGCAGGGGAGGAAGCAGAGGGGGATGATGCGGAAGCAGAGGAGCCGGAGCTTGGAGAGGAGCGTGAGCCTGGATACCGGCCTGCTCATCAAGCTGTTCCTGCCGCTGTCCATGGGCGGCAAGAAGAAGGTCTCGCCGCGGCCGGACGCCGCCAAGGACGGCAAGAAGAAGAAGAAGCAGGGAAGAAGGAGAAGGGAAAGCAGGGGAAGCAACCGGAGGCGGCGGCGCCGGCGCAGGAGGAGGAGTGGTGGAGCAAGAGCGAGTTCAGCGAGGCCGGCGGCAGCAGCCGGACGAGCAGCACGGGAAGCAGCAGCACCAGCAGCGGCGGCAGCGTCAGGAACGGGCATGTCAATGGCGGCGTTAATCCGAGAGCGCCGGCCAGGAGTTGGAGCAGGTAATTTCTCTGCCTTTTTTTTAAAAAAAATTTATTCCTGAATCTTGATATAGTTCAGGTAGATGAACTGGTCAATTTTTAACAGCACAAACATGGTGGACCATTGGTGGTATAAGGGATATTTCTTACTATTTTTTTTAAAAAAAATCTCCTTTTTGTTGAAAAGGATACAAATTTGTTTGGGCGTTTTGGGGTTCTTTAGATTATTGGGGAATGAAAATGCAAATTAAGGGAGACAAAATGAATGTCACTTAAATTTGGAATTAAAGAAGATACTAGCACATTTCAATCTCCATATTGTGGAGTTTCCCTTCACACGCCGGAGAGGGTGACGAAAGTTTGGCTTTGGCATTAAACAAAGAGACAAAATAAAGAAACTTTTTTCAACGGATGGAAGAAGCAACATCTGTTCTAGAAGATTTTTTTAATAAAATTAAACTTTTTCAATAGATGGGAGACATACAGTACTTCTAGACCTCTAGTCTTCTAGAACACAATTTTTTTGTTTGTTTTCAAAAAATAAAATGAACACACTTTTGGAAAATATCAACTTCCGAAGTCATAGGTACACACAGAACCAGTTAAAAACAAAATCCAAGGACGTAGATGGCTGCAGACTGGATCAAAGCACACCCATTTTGTCAGCAGATACGTCGCATGTGAAAATTTGCACGGTTCAGGCTGCTTAAAATCGCCTCAATTCACTGTGACCCTTTCTAGAAGGCTAATGTGGAGTCATCAAGTATAGAACGGAGACAAACTAGTCAACACGGCAGAGTCATCGCTTGAAGTCAATTCTTGTTGCATCACAACCCAACTTTGCAGTCAATTCCTGCTGCTCAGCTTTCTTGTTACCAACACCCAAAAGGGGGGCATGACTTCACATGATCCTTTCTAAAGTCTTCCTCTCCTTCTGTTCCAGAATTTCTCTGCAGTTTCAGAAAGCTTCGCATATGGCCACTAAGCCTTAAAATCTTGCCATTGCATGATAAGGTCTTTCATGCAGTGGCCACTTAAATTTTGAATTCCATGGATTACAGTACTAATTGCAAATGTGACTAGTGAGACTTCTAGCCGTTATCCATTTGAAATATGATAATCAGATAACACGTTGCTGTCTAATATGGCATGCCAACTTTGTAGCATGAATTGATTAAACGGTAGTTGGATCCGTTCATGTTGCCTAATTTCGCCCTTTCTCCATGAAAAGCTCAAGACTTGCTTTTGTCATCTGAAGCCCAATCATTGCATCTATGCTTTTTGTCTCATTCTGCAATTGCGAACCAAATCATCACGTCTCCACTAACTATTGAAGCATATGTACCTGAGTTCACGAGACCTTGCTAGCCTAATCATCACTCATCTAATCAGCTCCTCTTTGTTTGGCACAGAAAGCGAACAGGGTGCTATGCTTTCTTCAGGGCAAACAAGAGCAAAAACGGAGCAGGCCAAGACTAGAATGATGACAACACCACCATGCAAAAGAAAAATGTGTCTCTTGTGACACTCATGGAAACCAAAAAACCAGCAGTAGCATTGTCACACAGCACAAGAAGACTAGGAGGCAACAAATTTCCAGATGTGAACTGATGCAGTGATCATGCAATGGCTGATTTACACACAAATAGTGGCACCTTGGCATTGTTGGCCTTTTCCTTTCTCTATAGCATGTGGTCTTCATGGTGTAAACAAAAGGACAAATAATTTAGCCTAAAATAGTATGACTGGTTCACACATCAGAGAGATTAATAACACTGGGGGCAGTGGCACCAATGTATACTCGCACAATCTTGTGTGTCCTGATGACCCAGTCACATCTCTCTCCTCTTGTAGCATCTTTCTTTTTGTACAGGTCCTGTGGCACCTTTTGCTTTAGACTAATGTACACTTTCTGTTAGCAGTTGTGAATAGAAAACAGAGGCTGTGGATGGTGTCGCATCAGCGCGTTTGTTTAGTGTTCTCCTTTGGGGAGCTTGCTTTTCTTGACGAACAATTTTTTTTCCTGCGAATTTGTGTTTACCAAATGATCAACGATAAGATCGCAAGAGATCTACAGATAATCATTTTTTAGGTAAACGTTTGGATCCTATGGTTCTATGCTTATACTATTGTGTTTGCTTTGCATGATACCTAACAATGCAGTTTGACAAAATAAATGACTTTTGTTTAAACTTATATCATTTGTTGTAATGGAATGCAACAGAAAGAACCGATCAACCCATCAGCTGACGAGCTTTGCATGTGAGACCTTTGGGTAGTGCGTGGAGCCAAGGAATCCGTCTTTTGTGTTTCTAACTATACTTCAGATCATAATCATACAATATCATGTTGTTATTTGCAGTCACTCAACAAAAGAAGCTTAATCTTTATTTATGGTTATTTTCATTCTTTTGTAGCCATTGAATTCATGGATGTTGAATCGGGATCTGAATGTGGTAAAGAAACGAACAAATTTCACAAAACATGAATTCAGCAGACATGAAGTGTACGGTAAACTGCAAATTTCTCTCAATCCTAACTTGTTTGTGCACTCAAAAGAGAAATCTTAGCCAGGAAATGTGCCTTCAACCAAACCCGTCAATTCAAACACATCTCAATTCTCAACCCTTCATAGATATTGCTTTGAGGTGCCAGTGATATTAACGGTACTTCAAGATACAGAAACTGTTACAATAAAATCCACATCGAGCAAAACTGAACTTGATAAGTTATTATCAAAGTTAATATTGGCTAATAGTGTAGGTCAATTATTTATTGACCATTTTGTGGATCTTAAGGTGACCTTCTTCCCTGCATGAGTGCATCGTATTGAAGTGTTTCATTATGATAGTAAAGCAGGAGTTTAATTAGAAAGCAGATGAGGATGTACTTGTTAGCTACTGTCATAGTGTCATCTGACAAGAAAAATGATAATTGACTCAGTTGCATAAAGAAAGCAATGAAGCAAACTGTCTTGAAATGAAAATTTTAAAATAATTACCTCCTTGCTAGATGGATGACATTTATTACACAAATGGAAACCAGCAAGTAGGATAAGAGTAAAGATAAACTGGAGTCTGAAGTAATGCCATGGCAAGAAAATTGGATCTACAGAAACATCAGAAGGAAAAAAATAGCAGCAAACATCAAAGAAACTCTCACAGGCAGATTTATTTAATCAAGACTTCCGGTAAGTCACGATTAATCATGTTCATGAGTCCTGGAAGAAGAGATGCCCGGTCGTCAGGTCTGCTAAACCAGTAGGACATAACATGAGGAATGTAGGAGAGAAGGTGCCAGTCGTCTCCCAGTTCTTCTAACGTTGAGCCAAACCAGAGCAGCCAGTAATGGACAAACTCCGGAGGGCAGTCAAGCATTTTATAGTGAGCAACCGTCGATATGAACTATGAAGCAGTCAAAGTGCGGAGAGTTTTCCAATCCAATCCGGCAGTATGGTCAGTACACCACATCCTTCCAAGCTGACAACTTGGAGGGAGCTGAGGTGCTGAATTGCCTCAGGCAGCTGGCTCAAATTTAGCCATTCAACTTTCAACTCGACAAGGGATGTATGGTTCGGTCGATTGAGCGAGACTGGCAATCATTGGGGTCCTGGCTCTCGTAAAGAACACAATTCACCAAGCTGCCGGGGTTTGTAGCACCGTGGTGTGGGCCACCTAGTGCTTCTGTCACAACATGTGGATCCATATACAAAAACAGAGTCGAATGGCGACCAGAAGCAGAGGAGAATGGTGCCTACAAACAGAGTTTCTTTTTTGAGGAACCAAAAGTATGTCCATCTGTTCCAGATCTTGCTAGCACCAGATGGCCGCATCCTCTTTGTTAGCTATGATCAGACGCTAGGATCATTTGATCTTCAAAATGTCTGATTGGCTCGAGGATGACATGGTTGGGATGGACCTCTGCAGCGTGTCTCAATGCAGCCTCTGCTTCCTCCACCTCTGAAACAGAGGCACCTTGACAGCCAATTCTGACGGTGACTTTCTGAAGCGCTTTGAGGCATTCCAAACCAATATTGCTGCAGTCATTATTGCAATCCTTCAAGGTCCGGACGAAGAAAAAGAACTCAAGAAATTCAAGGCTTGGCATAACGGTAGGTGCAACTCTGCCTTCGCCATCCTTTTTAGGGCCAAAGGGCATAGCACCCTCCCCGTTCCACATATGAAATGAAATGCTGGAGTCCTCATTTAGCAAGAACTCGACCATTGAAGAAAGCATTGAGAAAGACCTCAACTTGTGGAAGTAGCCACCGTTGGAAATGTTACTGATTGTCACCGTGGAGCTTGTTGGCAGTAGGAGATCCCGGAGCTCTGGCATTTTACCGATGACTTTGAGATCCTCCTCATCCATGGCAACCACATGCACACACAAGTGAGTGAGGTTGGGAAGACAGGAGGAATTAATCCATGATGGCAGCCTGGAGAAGATGATGCATCCTAGTAGCAGACGTCGGAGATGACGAGGGAGGACGAAGCCTTCTGCCTCCCAGCTGACTTTACTCATCCAGGGAGAAGCATCCACAGTATCATCAACATCTGGAAATACAATTTCTAGTTGTAGATACTGGATCTTCCTCAGATTTTTTAAAGATTTCACTAAATCTCTCTCCATGCTCTCATCCAGTACAGCGATTCCAGCACGGAGTACCCGCAGTTCTGCCAGGTTGCCCAATTCCTTCACAAGACGCCTTGAAGACCTGTCATCTGCACTACGGTATATCCGTAACTCCTCCAGGGAGGTAATCATCCCTATCCAATTTGGTGCTCTCGTCTTCCAGTCAGCACGTATGCACATTAATTGTGTCAGCATCCGGAGGCTCGATGGCAGCACTTCTATCCCGGTTCCATTCAACAGCAGCGTCTGCAAAAAGCTTAGATGCCCAATTTCTTTTGGGAGCACACGGATGTTTGTTTCAATTAGTCCAAGGTACCTCAAGTGATGTAAATTTCCGAGATGCTCAAGTTGGTAGCCTTCCATAAATTCGCAATGCTCGATAGCTAGCACACGCAATACTCGAAAGCTCGAAAGTGGGACCATCTTGTTAATAGCACAATAACAGGTAACAAATGACCTCAGTTGTCCCATGCCCATATTTCTAGCTTGAGGGTTATGATCTAGGGTTCTATTTTGGTGGGCTAGTCTGCGGGCACTGCTTTGTGATAAAGTTTCCTCACTATCTAGTCCATCTAATATAGACAGAAACTTTTCTTCATGTGACAATGAACGAATGAGATCAAGCACCATATCATGAACTCTACAACCTTGTACGATGCCTTCTTCTTCTTCAAATTCCACTGCCTGGATCATGCTTCTATGTATAAGCTCATTGAAGTGTCCCTCTCCAAGCTCGAATAATCCAATCCCTTTTTCCTTATGAACAAAACCTTCTGCTACCCATTTCCATATCAAAGGATCTTTACTGATAATGGAATCATCTGGAAACATACTTAGATACAATAAGCAGGTCTTTAGATGAGAAGGCAAATCATAGTAGCTGAAAGACAATATTCTCATTGTACTCTCAAAGTGATAGGTTATCTTTATGGCTAAAACCAATAGAATTGTAGACTTCAGGCCATTCCTCTATTGGTTTGCCCACCAACAAATTAGCCATTGTGATGATAGCTAATGGTACACCACCACATCTTTTTAATATCTTATCAGATACCTTATCCGGTAAATAATCCAGATTATTGGCTTCAACACCAAATATTCTTGTATAGAGTAACTTTCTAGATTCATCATCTGCAAGTGGTTCTATATTGTAAACTTCACCGACTTCTGTTGCAACTTTAAATTTACGAGTAGTTGTTACTATTCTACTTCCACAATTGTTCTCAATCAGAGCCAATTTGATTGTTTCCCAGGACTGTGTTTCCCATATGTCATCAATAACGACGAAGTACCTATGCATAACAACGCAAAGAGGCTTGAGTTAGTAAAACTGTCTAGAGGCTGGAGCCCCTAAGAAACTATACTGGACCACTCATTCACAAAATGATTATTATCAAATATAAACCTATACAAATAGTATATTTTCTGATGATTTTCCCTAACTGAGAAGAATATTAATGATCGTTTTCCATTGCACAGCTAACAAAAATCTCGTTTTTCCTGAACTGAAATTGAACTGCCTATATATCTGCAGTTCTCATGTGATTCATGAACCCACATTTTTAATTTCCTCCTTTTGGTTTTCTTCTTTTTTGTAAAACAAAGATGAACCCAACATCTGCAACACAGGTCTCCATGAATGCAATGTATGTATCATTATTTAGACCTATAATTCTATTTGAGATATGAATCAATTTATTACGAAGTATAATTAGTTGTGTTAATCAATCTTCTCTGTTGTGCTTTGCTTAATCATCCAAATATTACTTCATATATTTTTTTCTCGAACATGCAGGAGAGCTGCGTATTATTATATTAACAGAAGAAGAGAGAGTCACAAGGGACTCATAGAACAAACACACTCACACCCACCACCACCACCAAATCAAAGTGATTAATCACCTGATACAAAGATAAAGAACGACCCAAACAAAAATAGGAGCAGCCTACTACTAGGAGTTAACCAACTCCCCTAGCAGTGAGCAAAGATAAGCTTTTTGCTCCTGCGAGTCTCCACAACTCAGCTTCCTCTATAGCCACCGCCAAAGCTATAGAAATGTTAGGGGTGGCAGCATTGAAGGCGCAATCATTTCGATGCTTCCAGATGGTCCATGCACCTAGGATGATGAGCGAGTTCATATATTTATGTGGGTAGTGGTTTATATGATGTATATGCAGAGTATTAATCGTGCAGTGTCTACTCTATGAGTAAATTATACGAGAAGAGCCATTCATATGCTGATTTAATTCCAAAAAGCATCTAAAATTTTAATATGAGTTTAATTGACCAAAACGTAAACTCTCAACTCATGAGAAAGAAACAAATCAACCTTCAAGTCAGAGATGTATGATTTTAGAGGATAACACAAAGTAACATTGAGCAGATAATTGCATTGGGGTTTAGAACATAATATATAGTATTGTACAACTAATGGAATAAAAAGCAGTTGCCATTGTAAAGCATTGGGCGGGTGAGGTGTACCTTTTGTTCTTGAGGAATCCTCGAAGCTCATCAATGAGCTGTCTTTCATCTAGTATCATCATATTGAAACATGTTGTGTAGTGTTGTTTGTCAAGATCAATGAGAATGTCCTTGAAAACTTTCTTAAAGTCCGGATTCCGGCCAGCAGGAACAAAGGCTCCACAGCAAAACCCCGTTTTAAGTTTCTCATATACTGTTTTGACCAAAGTGGTTTTGCCCAACCCACCAGGTCCAAGGACAGAGACTTTCTTCACCTTGTCCATGCATGGCCTATCATCCCCTTGGGATGAGAGCATGGATATGAGCTCATCACTTGCCTTGTCAATGCCAATGAGCTTTGTCACATCATTATACAGAGCCGATAGGCGAGGATCAACAATCGTTACAGTAGACTTAGCCATAATATCACCAACCATGTATCTGCCACGCCGGTCAGCCACCTCCTGGAGTTGTTTCTTGATATCTTTGACGGCACTAGCGATCTTATGGCGTGCTTTTGTCTTATTGAACAGTTTAGCCATCGTCTTCAGCAGGCGTTTGAACCTGTCTGAGGTAGCAGGCTCATGGCCCTCCACGCGAACTAGGAAGGTGTCCAGGACGTCCTCCATGTCGTATGATACCATCCTGACTTCATGGGCCCATGCTCTGACCTGCTCATCGAGCTGGTCTGGCATCAGCTGGGCCACTTTGCAGAGGACGGTGCTCATGCTCTCAAGCTCTATCTGCAGATTCTCGACTCGCTTCCTCACACCCTTCTGCAGAATGTATTCCTCTTTAAGCAGCTCCCCGAGCTTGGGAATGAGACTGCTAATTGCCCCGGTTACGAGATCCAGTGCTTGGATGAACTACTGTATTTGGTCGTTGTCTGGTTTGTTTTCTGGGTACACTTAGCTGGAAGCCTTGAAAAAGATGCTTCTTTTGGTAGATCCAAGTGCAGTACTCTCTGTCATCTATAATTCCTTATGCAATGGCATCTAATCTCTCTAGGATATTGAGAGGAACAGACAGCCAGCATCTCTTGGATGATCCAGTCAAATACACACAGAAAACAAAGAGATGACGGTACTTTCCTGCCACAAAAAAAAAATGTTAGATTTAACTTAACAGAAGAAGACGAAAAAGGGTACTTTCTGATAAACTGTGCAAAGTGTAGCTTTCTAAGTAGTTCCTTGCCGATACTACATACATAGATGCAGTTTTGTGAAATTTGTTCAAAATACATTCGCATATGAATCAGATAACATCATTTTCACTACTAAATCTACACTACTCTTAGACTAATTTTCGTCAGGATTGGAATATGTAATGTTTGAATTTTATATGCTTGTCCCACTTGCCATAACAGCTTATCCACCTAATAAAAGGCAAAGAGAGAATATTATGGATAAACTGAAGTAGATAAACTGCCAAAACATGGTATATTCTACTATGTATCTATTCCCATTCCAACTCATAATGCCACTCGTAAATAAGAAATCTGTAAAATTTCAGTTGAAAGAGCACTGCTCATTAATTTTACGCTACCTTACCAATGTTATTGTCATGTCCTGCCTTATTTCTCCATTGTCAGCTCCTGCAAGTTCCTGCTGCTGTGCCTAGAGAAATAGAACCAGCACATGTTATTGTGTGACACATTATCTAGCTTCAGTGCTGGCGGTTGGGAAAAGCACGACAACAGGTTCTCTGGATTCCACTGCCTCGTGTTGGCATGTTAATGATCCACAGCGGTATTATTTTTACGAATTTAGTGTTATAAATGACTTACATACAGGTGAACTAGAGCAAAAGTTTTAGAAGATCACAGATTAGGACCTAAACAAAGACTGATTTATGGCCAACGCCACCTACATCATATAAAATTTAGGTTGATCTCCAGTAAGCACATCAGAAGCAGTAAAGTGAAGGTTTATGCCTGTCATAACAGCACAAAGGAAAATTTCTCAATCTTGAAAAGTTCAGTATCTGCCATAGAACTGGATTGTGACATGTAACTAAATTGAATGTAATTTAGAATTTCAATAGAATTGCAAACATTGAATAACACAGCAATCTCGTGCCAGGTAATTGAGCAGATGGCTAGTTTCAAACGGCATTAGCAATTGTAAAAATGTTTCATGTGGCATTAACAGAATTCTTCTTGGCTTAAGAAACGGATGTTTGATAAGGTTGCTAAATACCTCTCCAAAAGGCTAGAGCAGCAGCCAGAACCAGTGGCGTTCCTTGTGGGTGGTCCACATATGCCATGGCATACTTAAAATTGTGACACAAAGTTCATTAGAGATAAATCTTTTCAATCTTTCCCAAGCACTTATTGTGGTATACCGTATTTTATATTGGACTATTAGTGTGGCATACCTAAGTTAGAATCCTAGGTACGCCACTGGCCAGAACAGGTCAAAACTTGATCTGTATGTGCAGCGCACACTGTTGAGAAGATAATCAGAACAGAGCAGGGCATCGTTACTGAATAAGCAAGCAGGAACAGATGTAATCGGCCCCTTTCACCTATTATCTAGACAGTGTGTTGGATCAGAGTTCAGAGCAGGTACCTCGAATCCCCATCCTGGATCAGCTTTTCTCCTTCTCCATGCCCCCAAACTCAGCTTATGGGGTTCAGGACACAGAGCTGCAGAAGGTCAGTGCTGCAGCTTAGCTAGATTGCTGGGAGACCATTCGAGCTTTTGGTAGAACCAGTACAGTTCTTCCCTTTCATGGCTTGCTTAACAGTACAAAACTCCACGAGAGACAATTTTCTTCTAGATTAGTAGTGAGAAAGAGACATGCAAGGCGTCTGGACAGCCAGTCAAGTCAATGGACGAAGAAGGGGCGTAAGTTCCATCAACGAAAATTCAAACCATTGCTATCAGACAGATCAACAAATTGCCCCCACAACTTAGAAAGCCGACCAAATCCAATGGCAATTTGAAAACCGGATTGCCATTGTCCACAGGGCAAGATAGACTTTACCAAGTGATCCAAACGCGTGAGACTGACATATGTGCACAACCAGTTGAAAATGGTTGTGCACATATGTGAGAAACTCGGAATACTAAATTCAGGTCAATATGTACCAAAAAAGGGTAACTAGAGGCAGAGGAAACAGTTGAAAATGTGAACCAAATTGTCCTGAATTGCAGTTATGTGGACAACCAGAACCATTACCACCGTGTGTTTAACATCTGTATACGAGGATGGTTGACAGTGTTGCCAGCTCCTCCTGACACTCCCATCCGCCGGCGTCAGTGCTTGGTGCGCAGGACGGACATGGGTTTCCATTGCAGAGGCCACGCCACCGGCTGGAGGGCGAACGCGCAGGGCTGCGCCAGCAGTACGGACAGTGCGCACCAGAGCAGCAGGCCCTGGAGTAACCACGCCGCCCTCGGTAGAAGTTTATGTGCGCTTGTTTGCCTTGGCATTTCGTCGAGCAGGCGGCGGGCGCCGGTGCTGCCCTGCTGGCGCTGCGAGGAATGAGATGCCAAGTTAGGACGGGAGGAAGATAGCGTAGAACGGTAAAAGGAAAGTCTTTGGCAGTTCACCTGACACCAGCAGCTGCGGCCGATGCTGGGAATAGAAGCTACACCACTGACCACCGCCAGACGGCCTGAGAAGACGAGGCGAGCGTCTGCATTCTGCCTTCGGTAACTGTCAAAGGTAAGCTACGCATTTGCAGATATAATAGATACTACCACCTCCATCTCAAAAAAAAAACATGCAACTCTCGCTTTTTAAGGAGTTAAACAATTACAAGTTTGACCAAATCTGTTCATTAGTGATCTCCAAAACCATTGATAGTGTCCTAGGCTTGTTCGTCGACCTAGGGCATGTCCGGCGATGTCCATGCCTTGACAACGTCCCTCTCGGGTGTGAGCATCGACGACATTTTGTGAGCATCGACAGCATTTTGCTGGTTTGCTTGTAAACTAGTCATTCTTCACTATGTAAGTGCATTGGTTATCCCTTTACTGGTTTTCACGTAAACCTAGCCATCCTAAGAAACCGGTACGACTGGGTGGCTGGACCGGTCTGACCAGCCTGCATAGCCTCACGACGATTCGGTCCATTCGTGACCCGCATTATCTAGCGCATTCCTTGTGTTTGCCACTAATTTCTGTCAACCACATCGACGATGAGCCCACCTCTCTGTACTTTCGTGGGGGGACTGGCTCTACCGCAAGTCTTGCCACATTGTCTCCATGTGTAAGTTTTGAAACCCTATCTTAGTTTAATTGCGATATGTGCTTTGATCGGTGAATCGTCAATGTGTTGTGGTGCTTCCTTAGGAATTGGTTGGCTCCAAAAGAAACTCGAATTTGATGTCTCTAGTTGATTTATCACCATAGGAAAAACTCAAATAAGTACAGGTCACACGGCACTAACGTGCCGGTCGCTATGATCGGTACTAATTTGCCGACACTAACGTGTCAGCACATTAGTACCGGTCATAGCAACCGGTGCTAACGTGTGCACTTTTACCAGCCGGTACAAACGTTCCGCCTGCCGTCAGCTCCTCCCGCCTTTTTTCTTTTCCTTTTTCTTTTTCTTTCTTTTTTTTCTATTATGTTCTTTCACAAATACATCTCACATATACATCTCATATCACAATCTCACAAATCTCACTGATCCATTTCACAATCTCACAAATACATCTCAGTTCACGCAATCTCACATCCAATAAATCACAATATATATTTCACAATCACACAATCTTAGAAATCACAATCCACATCACACATACTATCTATAGGCCGCCAGCCTAGGCCGTGCCGCCGCCCGCGCGGCCTGGGCCCGCGTGCTGGCACTGGATCCCGCGCCCTCGACCTGCTCGCTCGCCGCGGCCGGTGCGGCCGCCGCTCCGCTCGCGCGCCCTGGGCCTGCGCGCTGCCGCCGGATCCCACGCCCTCGCCGGCGCCCTGGCCCCGCTCGCGCGCCGCGGCCGGCGTGTCTGGGATCTGCGCGCGGCCGCCGTTCCGCATCGCACCCTGCACAAGAGAGATTAGGAGATGAGAAAGGGAGAGAATGGAAGGAACGAGAGAGCGAAAGAGAAAGTAGATAAGGAGAGAAGACGAGAAGTGATGATGTAAAGGAGAGGAGGCTCTGCTGCTGACCGGATACTTAGCTTTTTTTTTGGCGGATGTGTCTAGTTACCACCGGCCAGGCGACACCAACCGGTACTAAACAACGTTGTTTAGTACTGGCTAGTGTTATTGGTCGGTACTAAATAGGCGTGTCACTTTAGTACTGGTCAATAACACTAGCCGGTACTTAAGGACGTTGTTTAGTACCGGCTGGTGCCCTTGACCGGTACTAATATGGTTTCGCGGACACTGTTTTCTGGAGCCGGTACTAATAGCATTACAGGCCAGACCGACCGACACTAACGTGCGTAGGCCAATGTGGAGTTTTCTGGTAGTATATATAGATTGTACAGATTATACAAAATTTAAAGTACCAAGTTAAAGCAGATGAAATTCTATTACAATTTAAGAAAAAATGCTAAATTGTATGTACTATATGGGGCTTTATTGTAATAGCATGTTTTCATTATTGAAGGAAAAGTTTATGAAATGCTAATTTAGTTGTCGAAACTGATTATATGAGGGTGTATTCATTATTAAATTTTAATTTAGTTAATAAACACGCGGTTAGTTTGATATATTATTCCAATCCAAACGACGGAGGACACTCACTGCTACAAAACCTCTTATCAGTGCCGGTCACAGGGGGCCTTAGTGCCGGTCCCTGTGGCCGGCACTAAATGGGCGGCACTAACGTGTCGACATGTTAGTGCGTGCACAGATTAGTGCTGTTTGGTAACCCCAGCCGGCACTAACGTGCTTTTGCGTCAACCAAAAAATAAAAAAAAAATTACACGCACCTGGAAGGCCTGCACGCGTCACAAGTCACACGATTTTTTCACGCGTAAATACGCGTATGCGGCCGCGAGGATTCGAACACATGACCTCTAGCCTCGCGTGTTGCTTCCTTACCACCTCACCTATGCATCATATGAAGTGTGACGAGTCATGCCGGACTTTTCCCTTGGTTTAAATGAGCATCTCCACTTCGTCTGCATATACAGATATACTGAATATTGTATCGCCAATAAAGTTAGCCATAGCTGAACGCTTCTCAATGTCTGAACATTTACTAACCAGATTTTAATGCCAAGCATAGACGCCACAAACTGATCAGGACCGGGCACTGGAACACTTCCATGTTCGCCATGTACTCCGTACATGGTCAGGCAATGCAACCCAAGGAAAGACTCGAAATAGTACACTGAAGTAGAAACCCATTGAATACCTTATTGAGGGATCATCAATAATAAAGCTACCCAATTGCCATGTAGTATCTTTTGTTTCAGCTCGATCCTAAAGTGTTAGACAATTAGACCTATTTAGGTTTATTTAATTCCAAAACTAAATATATATTCCAGCAATACTATCATGACAATGGTGAGTGAAACATAGTATGCGCGCATGTTCACGATTAAAACAGATTTAAACATGAACAAATGAAACCGAGAAGTTTCAGTATCAGTAGGTACCTGTAGCAGGATGGGCGCTGGAGGCACCCCGTGCTCTGTTATCATCTGGATTAGTCATGCTAATCGGATGACCTCAGTCGATGTAGCCATACAGAGTTGATGCAGTGACTAGTTGTTGCAGCGTAGTCTCCCAAACGAGCTTCTGGAAGTTGATGGATGTAGACGTTCGGGCCACCGCGATATAGACGAAATAGTCGATCAGGGAGCGAGCAGGCATGTCAAAACTCTCCCCAAAACTTTATCGTCTTTCTATCCTAAGTAGGATCTCCAGTGGTAGTGGAGGTTCCGGAGGCTCTGCTCTCACCGATACCGTATGCACGGTGCCAAACGATGGGAATAAGAGAAATGCAGCAAGCAGAGAGGAAGGAAGGGATAGATGTCCTAAACGGAGTATTTGTCGTGTTGGTGCATTTTGAGGATGCCACGCCATGCCAATGCCAACATACTTGCCCACTCCCATGGCCTTGGCCTCGGCCCGGCGAGGCGAGCACACATGTGGCTAGCCAATCTCCTTTTCTAACTTCACAAGCATACATTCCACCGCATAAGTTGGTTGAAATCCTTCTCTAATACCCATGTGGTATTAATCACATTGCATTTCCCTTTTAATTTTTTAATTGGATTAATAAACTGGTCATGGCCAATTATTCCAACAATCCTCACCAAGAATTACAAGCCATACTAAAATACTCTTAAGTCCATTTCTTCTTGAATATACCAGTACTGTGATACAGACTGTAAAGTTGAACATCCATTTGAAAATAAGGTTAAACTTATTCACACAACTGAACAATGGATTATGCCTTAAATTGTTAGTCTTGTGCAAGCAAGTTTGGCTAGAGCCCTTTACTAATACTAGGCTGTGAAAGCATCCCCGTGATTTGGAGCTCTTTAAGTCATACTCCGAGCCTTTTATAACTTTCTTGAGATGACTAAAATCTCATAGACTACGACCAAAATTGGACTCATATAGGTGTACTCCCTCAATGGACGTTCTATAGGACAACACCTTTGTTTCAAAGAAACAACTCTCGTGTTATTTAGAATGTGGTGGACGGGTCCGTGCCTAGAATAGCAAGAATCTATTTCTTTTCATCTTGAGGTCCTCAAGAGCTTTCTCGGTGTGCAGACTACCCCTATTTATGATAGAGGATAAAATTTTCGTCTGTGATGGGTTTGACACTACATAACGCGTGACGTCTGCTTCATGCCGATCTATTCTTTGATGCGCTCAGCCGCTTTTATCAACATTTAGTAGATCTTGCCACGGGGTGGTCCTGCACGACCACAGGCCTACTATTGCATTTTTGTCTTGGCCTGACCAAGCGGCTCTAGCATCCTTATCTTGTGGTGGCCTGACTACCTCAAAGCAATGTTCTTCTTTCTTTTTTAACAGCCTGTTTGTCCTAATCAACCCAATGTTTAGGGGCGACTCATTACGGCTCTCTCCATATGCCCCATCAGGATGAGTCTTCCCTTCCTTAGAGTCATGGAGACTCATGGTGCCCGACCATTGACTCGACCACCACTTGGCCTCTAGCCACTCTCAAGGATTGTCCCTAATGATTTCTTTCTACTTTTTTTAGCATCGCCCATCCTTGTGGTGACTAGATGGTGAAGCACCTACAACCAACACTAAAAGGCCTTGCCCCTTCATCAACAATCCACCACGCATATGCACATTACTCGAGGGTTTGTGGGATATGGATACCCCTAGGCCCACCACTGTTAGGGTGTTGAATGGTTTGCGCCCACATCTGACATGGTTGTGGGATGATCCAGTGGTGGCTACAAAGAACCGCTGACTTGTTGGACATGCTTGATGACAACGTTAGCCACAAGACACACAACCCGGCAATCGAATCGTGCCTGGATATCTTGGAGTATATGTTATAATTTTGTCAAACTAGTTTCTTTGTTGTAAACCAATAGGATTAGATGTTGACCGACTTGTAATCCTTAGGTCATCGGGAAATATAAGGCGACCTAGAGCAACCCTTGAGGACATCTGGTTCATTTGCCACTTGTAACCTCAAACTCGCGCATTGCTTCCTAGAGCATTGGCGAGCAAATCAATACAACATCAACAAACACATGACATAGGGTTTTATACCTCTAGGTAGCTCGGCCTGTATGAATCCTTGCGTTCGCTAAGTTACCTCAAGCTCCCTAAGAGACTAAGGGTTTTCATCCTGTGATGATGAGTGATTGACAACCTTGGCATGTGATGTATCGCTTGGCTCATGATGTGCAGGTGTTGTTTGTGACAAGGTGGTCGATGGAGTGAGTTGAAGGTCAGGAAAGGTGTAGTGATGAAGGATGCACAAAGTGCTTGTACCTAGGGACCCGAAGAGACCATGCGGGGCCATGGGCGGTCCACATGGTGCATGGAAGATCAAGGGTGCATAAAATTGGAAATGCCATCGGCAGGATGCCAAACATGCATCAACAACAATTTCGAGGGTTTTGGCCTCAAAACTACAAGCAGTCGTGCGGTGCTCCTCTGGCGTGAAGACAAAGACAAGTTTCCTTGTTTGGGACTCAAAACAGGGTGTGGCCTCATTATGGGGTAGTACGAGTCAGACGACGGGTGGACAGATCACAGAGTTTGCGTCAACGCGAAATGAAGCATGAAGAAGCCAAATCCATCTGATGGAAAAAACTACTACTTGACCATCTTGCCCCATTGGGCTAGTTATTATCTTAATTTGGTCTAGGAGTAGTATAGGTGGTGGAACTTTGGCCTGTATATAGAGGCTAGGTGGGAAGGGGTAGTTATCCATCCATGTTGCCATCCACTCATTCCTTCCACTTGGTATCTTTTATTTCCTATTTTTTCCCACCTCTTGCTAGTATGAGAACTAGAATCATTCATGGTTTGTAAAGGTTAATTCATGGTGATGTAATCATGCTTTGAGATATGAATTCGTGCTCTTGTTCATCTCCCTCGACTTTTCACGTTTTTTATGGGTTTTTAGAGGTATTTTTGATGAATTTTCGTTTTCATCTTTGGCTGCAATTTGAGGTGATTTTCTTGGGGGCAAATAGAGTGAAGGACGCAATGGTGATTCCCTAACAAATTCAT
The DNA here is from genome assembly GCA_015476505.1 of Urochloa ruziziensis. NCBI lineage: Eukaryota > Viridiplantae > Streptophyta > Magnoliopsida > Poales > Poaceae > Urochloa > Urochloa ruziziensis. The sequence continues at coordinate 1,244,029 of CM027120.1, read as the reverse complement.
CACTTGGGCAAGTTGAATTTGGATTTCCCTAAAATTCCTCTCATCTTGAGAAAAAAACATGGGGGAATGAACTGCGTGCGGACGGGTGTGAGTCGAAAGGAGCGGCCTGCGGTGTAGAAATCGTGGATCGCAGCCGTACGATGAGCAAGCAGGGAACATACGGTGAATCGGTGCATCATAAAGATGGATCGAGCATGAGACGTTGTGTGTAACTACCTAGCACAAGAGGGCGCAAGGCTGCAGCAACTTAAGCAGTTGCCGGATTAGAGGGCGAGTAGTGTTCATCACTGTGCGGTTCGCTGGTTAAGGGCCCGTTCGGTTGTTTCAGCGGGCAGGAATGGTTCCTAGCCTAGATACATCATGAAATTTATGATGAACATAATAAGAGGCCATGATTTAGTCTAGACCGAGAACTAATTTATTCATGATAGATACAATAAGGAACTGGAAATAAATCCACTAGTCAAGATGTACGGTGTGGAATCAATTCTGACCTCTTGTTCTATCTATCATGAGTAAATTAGTACAAATTAGTACCTGGCCCGGAATAAGTCCCGGTCTCTTGTTATATCCATCACAAATTTTATGCTATATCCATGGCTAGGAACCGTTCTGGCCGGGAATGTTTCCAAAGGAACCGAACGTCGCCTAAATGGATAGCTTTTCCTTTGAGATCAAAGGAAGAATTGTATTATATCAAATATGAGTACATCATTAAGTTACACATAGCACTCTCAATGTACTCACACACCAAGCAGCTCGAAATCTCGATCACACTGTGTAGAAAATCAAATAGAAGGTTGTACAGGCATATGCTCAGCAAGCAGGCCGAGAACAAGCGCCCAAAGAATGACGACCAACATTCATGTAGGCTGGAACGAGCACCACCGATGAAGAATGTTGCCACCGATGAAGAAGAGAGACTGATCCCGATCTATCCGATCCGAGATTGATTGACATTAGCTCAGGGGACAAACTTAGTCTCACAAGCGTTTCATCGTGATTGGATCTAAGCACGACAAAACGGAGAAGTGGCCACAGAAAATTTTTTCATGACAACGGCACCATCTCTGCCTCGATGTCGCCATTCGAAAACCTAAATCTCCATGTCGTTGTCCCAAGAAAGTTGTCGACGCCGTAGATGTCGTCGCCTCCTTCGTCGGTGCAGCCATGGAGAGACCCAAGTGCTGGAATTTTGGTCTTCGCCCATGAACAAATTTCAGAATTCCTAATAAATCTCAAAGACCCATGTGTGCATGAGGAAGTGGTGGAAGTCATGCAACTCTTTAGTTCCACATTGCTAGTGGAGGAGTGGGATGGCCAACATAAATATGGAGGTTGTCTCTACTCTTTCAAGCTATAAGTGTGGGGAGAGAAGGAAAGCTTCACACGCACGCGCTCGCTCGCCTCGCGGGGCAGGGCGGGGCAATGGGCGCGGCGCGCGACGTCCGCGTGAATGGTCCACCGAAATATAGCGCGCGCGACGTCCGCGTGAATGGTCCGCCGAAATACAGCCTCTCGCCTTGCAGGGGCGCAACTTCCTTTTGCAGTTTTTGGTTACTTGGCTTGTAAGTCCTATATATGCGACCTATCGGCCTCTGCCAGAGATACATATATTCGAGCTAGGGTTTTGCCTCTTCCCGCTACTTCGCCGCCACCGTAGTCTACTCCATCCTGAGCGCTGGTGTGCACCGGCGAACGGGAGAGCAGGTCTTCGGAACCGCTCGTCCTTGTGATCCTACACCGGGAGAGGGCGAATAAGGTTTTTGGGAAGCGGTCTGCGTGACTGCTCAAAGTCTTCGTCACTGCTCGTCCTCCATCCAACCTTCGCGCCGGGGCGTACCGTCGTCTTCATCGCCGGCTGCTGCGCTCGGTCAACAACATCGTCGTCGTCCCGTCTCCACCGCCCGTCCTCACGACTACGACCGCTCAGTACGTACTCTGTGATCCGATCGGTTTGTTCATCATGTTTTCTGAGATCGTGATGACGTTCTTGATGTTTGCTAGTATGTTAAAGATCTGCATGCTAGGTTCTGTTCTTGTCATGTTTAATCTAGTTCGGAATTTAATCATGCGATTGCTTATATTTCCAACACCAAGACACCCTATCTGTTCGCCGTTGCCGGAGAGAAGGAGGATATAAAACTCTCATACTATGAAACGCGGCATGAAGAATCCTAATCTAACCTTGACTGGATCTACTAAAATCCATTGTAAGAGATGGATTCTCACTCCCTTCGACCTCCGACAAGATGTCGAAGGTGGAAAGGGAGGGGGGCCAGCGGTGGTGAAGACGGAAGGGCCATGCGGCTTGACACTTTGACGGTGATGGGCGCCGCGCGTGCCGCCTGAAGGGTGAGGCGGAGGCGGAGCGCGGAGCGACGGTTGCCTCGGCAGCGAAAATAAATTTCACAACTACGGCCGGCCTAATTAATGGACAGCTGAGATCGGGTGTGGTACTTAAGTTGCAATGGTTGCCACCGCACCGGATTTGAGTCCCCCAGCAAGTGACCTCGGAAGAGTAGAACACTAATTTCCACACAGAGAAGCACGTGCCGCAGACCTGTACTAGTCCTTTCTGCTTCCGCAGTCATGCACACAGAAAAAAACTCTTGCTGATTAGGGGATCGAGAACCAAGAAGAGTCTGAGATGCTCGGGACGAACAATCAACCAGAACAATCCAAACCATTAAATTAAACTCTTGTAGTCTTGTTGACTAGGGGTATCAAGCAAATTTTGCTATACTTAACCAACCAGGGCCAGAGCTTAATAATTTGTCAGAGTAACGAAACTATTGCTGGGCATTATTTTTTGGCACACCGGGTCAAAGTAACAATACTATTGGACGTCCTCGATGAAGTTAATTACTCCCTCCGTATTGAAATAGAAATCGTTTAGACAATGACATGGTCTCTAAAATGTAACTTTGACTTCTCATTTTCCTAAAAATATTTATTAAGAAGCAATATATTTATACTTTTATAAAAATATTTTTCAAGATGAATCTATTCATACGGTTTTCACATTTTTCAAACTCAACTAACTAAAAGTTATTCGTGATTTATATTTCTAAGGTTTGACTAAAATTTTATTCAAAACAACTTCTATTTTAATATGGAGGGAGCAAGCTACCTTCCGGCAGCGTATGGGATTTGTTAGCTCTGCCAGATACCTTCCGGCAGCATATGGGATTAGTTAGCTCTGCCAGTTCTCAAACTGGCAGTAAGTCACTAACGAACTAAAAGTCATGATGCAATTTTCCGTGCACATGGGGAGTAAGTCCCGGAACTGACAGTGATAATTATTTCTAGTCAAAGGCCCAAAATTGGAAAACATTTCTTTACCTAGATGTGGATTTGGGCATGTAATATATGTTTCAAACAAAAATGTCATGCCACGATGGTTGACATTTCTTTCTGTAGCTACAAAATCATCTACATCGAACACGGACACACACACAAACGCACAAAAGTTATGATCATCATACCAACGGCTGGTCATCCATGTTTTACGGGCGGTGTAATATATGTTTCAAACAAAAGTGTCAAGCCACGATGCTTGACATTTCCTTCTGTAGCTTCACGCCATCGATGCTATAAAATCATGTACATCGCACACTTACACACACAAACGCACAAAAGTTAATCTATCAGGGAACTTTTCCCATACGAAGTAGCTGTACGTAGCCACTATGGAGGACAACAAGGTGCTCCTCGCCACGCTCTCTGTGCTGGTGCTGCTCGTCGTCCTCTCCAAGCTCATGAAATCTCTGGTCGTTCCCCAACCAAAGCTTAATCTTCCCCCAGGGCCCTGGACGCTGCCGGTGATGGGCAGCCTCCACCACCTCGACAGCAGCCGCAGCACCCACCGCGTGATGCGCGACCTTGCGCAGAAGCATGGGCCGCTGATGATGCTCCGGTTGGGCACGCTGCCGGCGCTGGTGGTGTCGTCGGCCGAGGCGGCGCAGGAGGTCATGAAGACGCAGGACCTGGCGTTCGCCGACCGCTTCGTGAGCACCAACGTCCGCACGCTCTCCTCCGACAGCGACGGCATCGTGTTCATGCCCTACGGCGACCGGTGGCGCCAGCTCCGCAAGATCGCCGTGCTGGAGCTGCTCACGGCAGGGCGGGTGCTTTCGTTCCGGCACATCCGCGAGGACGAGGTTTCCCGGCTCATGGGGAGCCTTGCTGCGTCCGCGGGCGCCGGCGCCGCGGTGAACCTGAGCAAGATGATATCTAGGTACGTGAACGACACCTTCATAAGGGAGTCGGTAGGCAGCCGGTGCAAGTACCAGGACGAGTACCTGGACGCCCTCCACAGTTCCCTCCGGCACACGCTGGCAATGACCGTCGCCGACCTCTTCCCGTCCTCGAGGCTCATGCAGATGCTCGGCACGGCGTCTCGTCAGGTGCTCATGTGCCGGGACAGGCTCCAGGGCGTCCTCGAGAAGATCATACACGACGCCAAGGAAGCCGTGGACCGCGGCGACGACGCGTCGGAGGGCTTCGTCGGCGTCATGCTAAGGCTGCAGAAGGAACGCAGCGCGCCCGTCGAGATGACGGACGAAACCATCGCCGGGGTGTTGCTTGTAAGTCCTACTGCTAGCTATAGTACTGTATTCCTCTTTCCAACTCATCATTATTCGGCTAATAATAAAGGCTAAATAATAGTTGTTTTGTTGTTGTTTTCTGCTAGGTCTTGTTTACTGCGGGCAGCGAGACCTCGTCGAGCACGCTGAACTGGTGCATGACGGAGCTGGTCCGGTGGCCGGCAGTGATGGCCAAAGCGCAGGCCGAGGTGCGGGAGGCCTTCAAGGGGAAAAGAACCATCACTGAAATAGACCTGGAGGGGCTCAGCTACCTCAAGCTGGTCATCAAGGAGGCCCTCAGGATGCACCCACCTGCCCCACTTCTGGTCCCTAGGCAGTGCCGTGAGACGTGCCAGGTCATGGGCTACGACGTCCCCAAGGGCACCGTCGTGTACGTAAACGTGTGGGCTATTAGTAGGGACCCCAAGTATTGGGACGATCCCGAGGAGTTCAAGCCAGAGCGCTTCGAAGACAGCAACCTGGACTACAAGGGAACAAACTACGAATACCTCCCTTTTGGAGCTGGGCGTCGGATTTGCCCGGGAATCAACCTAGGGGTGGGAAACATTGAGCTTGCGCTGGCGAACCTGCTGTACCACTTTGACTGGAAGTTGCCTGACGGAGTAGAGCCTAAGGATATTGATTTGTCTGAGGCTGAAGGACTGGCCGTATGTAAGAAAATAGACATGGTTCTGCACCCCATCACTCGTGTTCCACCAGCTGTTCCGTAAATAAGGTGGACATATACAGTATATAGTGTGAATGAACCAGTATGGCACTCGCCATGACTGATCGCGTGCTTAATTATTCGTGGGAAATAAATGTCCGGCTTAGATTATGTATAAAAGTCAATCTTTATGCAATCAAAATTTCTTAATACTCATACTTATTTAAAAGGCATTCGTACTATATCATAATGTTAGACTGGCTTTCTTGAAAGAAAAAGAATTATATATACGTTTACATGTTTCTTAATTTCAAAGTTTGAGAGCACCCACGATACTCATTTCATGGTTGAAAAGTTATATAGTACTTTTACACAGATGGGAACTTTTTGAATGTTTACAGAAACAAAAAAAATCAAAAACAACAACGCAAGCGAGAGAAGGGGAAGCATTGCTGATAGCATCAGGCGTCAGCCATTGGCACCGCATTAGGACGTACTGCACCCCCATTACTCGTGTTCACAAGCTATTGCGGAAATAAGGTGGACATATACAGTATATAGTGTGAATCCACCAGTATGGCATTCGCCATGACTGATCACGTGCTTAATTATTCGTGGGAAGTAAATGTCCAGCTTAGATTATGTATAAAAGTCAATCCTTATGCAATCAAAATTTCCATGACTGTGTATGTAGACTACAATAAACAAACGATGCCGACCCGAGCCACCCCTACTCCTCCCCCAATCCAACAATTTGAGGAGGAAAAAAAGTGGGGGGCACTACTGCAAAAACCATTAACCTAAGCAGCGCGAAACTTCACATGCGCCGGCGCCGACACCGTTTCCCTTTTTTCAATGCCAATAAGGGGTAATCCTAAGCGGTTATTTAACCACTTCCAATGACTTATTAAACGTGCAGGCATGCTGCGCATCTCTTAGAATGACTTCTTATTCGAATCGGTTTGTTCAGCGCCGCATAGTTTTATTAACCTATTGCTACTGGTTTAGCTAACGTGGGTTAGGATGATGGCACACACGTTTAAAAAACGTGTTCATTTCGGTCATTTGATTTCGAATGAATACTAGCTAGTTATATATGGATCGTTATGAACGAATTACATACACACAACAGATTCACATTCAACCGAATGTGAACGTGTACATGCTAGACATCCATAACAAACACAGAAGCTAGCTGATGGGTACCCATTCAAGATCAATATATAATTCAGTTCATCACTTAACAGTTCATAACTAGATCAAGACTCCATCAAGAGTTCACTAGGTACAATATGACATCATCACTAGAAAGCCTAATTTACATATACATAGTAGTGCAGATATAATACAAATTAATCACAAATTGAACAGACAGTTCATCTCACATACCTAGCTAGTGGTAAACATAAGTAAGGAACGACAATGCATAGCTAAACGGATCAAAATAGGCAATTCATTCATAACGACAAAAGAATGTAATCCCACGACGCTTACATCGCCGGAGTACACCGCTATTGCAGTGGAGGAGCTCATCCCGGCGGCGCCACCGTCGCCGTTACCATCCCGGCGGAGCTCATGGTTGAAGGGGAGGCAGCGGTGCGGATCCGCAGCCAAGGCGGCCTCCACGGCTGCGGATCTAGCCCGTGCCTCCAGCGTGCGGCTTGCCGCTGTAGGACGGAGGCGACCCGATCCGCAGCGGCGAGGGCGGCGAAGGCCACCGCTTTCCGCGACTCGGCCGCGGATCCGGTGGCGGCAGCGGCGAAGGAGTGGAGGAAGGACTCCCGCGCCGTCGAGGCCACCGTAGCGCGAGCGATGAAGTCGGCGAAGTCAAGCACTGTGGAGCCCCTGCATGATTTTTGTGGAAGAAGAATATAATGGAAGGGAGAAAGAAGAAAGAGCCCCTGCTAGGTCTCTTGGCTGCATCCGCCACGAAACAGTCACGACAATGTGGCGAGATTCTACACGTTGCAACCATCTAGTTTGGGAATTTCTACACGTATTGCACTGAAACAACATTCAAAAATCACTGAAACTAAAGGGGTGATTTTCGAAACAACACGTTGCACTGAAACAACCTTCGAAAATCACAGGGATTTCAAAGAGGAGAGGATTTTCTTTGCGGACTTGAAAGACTTTCCAAACTACAAGGGTTCGGAGGAGAAGGAACAGATGTGCGTGTGTGGTGGGAGGGGAGGATATGATGATAAATACTCGGGTAATGCAACGATTAAAACCAGCACTAACAGCTTGTCATATGATTTTTTGTGTCGGGAATGAGAGACATAGAATCCCACACATCGTCCTGTTCTTTGATCGAGAGGTTATATTCTTTCCTCCAATTCCGACCACCATTTCCCCAGAGAGCAAAGTAGATAACAAAGAGGGGTATTTAAAGGAGGATAACTTGTAAATGAACAATCCAACCTCCTTGGAGAAAAGCAGAGAAGCGAAACGTTGATCCAGAACCCTAAAATCCATGTTCGATGCCACCAAGGCAGGACTGGAACATGAGACCAATCTATTCATTGTTGAGACGACCAATTGCCGAACGACCAAACAAAGCCACCAGAAAGAACTCACGAGGAGAAAAAGCCGGAGAAAACAGACCTGGCGTAGCCAAAGGCCCCCCCCCCCCCCCTCCCCCGCCCGAGCAACTAGACCCCACACATGCGGGTGCCCGACCAGTGCCGCACTGCCGCACACCCTGCCCGTCTAACAACCGAAACAAGTAGCCGCAGTCCCTCCCACCTCCGCTAGCACCGCGCTAGCTGGAAACAGGTCTGTCACCGTACACCTCCCATAACTCTTTCATAAAAAGCGGGCCCCACAAAGAGAATTTTTGTAAAACAATTCGTATTTCACGAACCGAGTATCTAAATCAAATTTCGATTGCACCACTAGATTTCTTATGACGAGAGCTTCAAAACTAGACCGCACTTGACTATATTTTAAAATTTTAAAAAATAGACCATTTTTTAAGAAGGAACAAATCATTCTATTTTAGCAATCAGAACAAATTATCTAACCTTGAGGAACAAAAAATAGCGTATAGAATGAACATAAATTTTAACACGCGGAACAAAAATATCGTATAGACGGAACAATTAATCTTTTTTAGCAACTAGAACAAATAATCTAACCTTGCCGAACAAAAATCTTAACATGTGGAACAAATCATCTTGTGGACATAACATATCATATAGAACTAAATTAAAGTGGAACAAATCATTTAATCAGTGGAACAAAAATATTGTATAGAAATAACATAAATATTAACACGTGGAACAAAAATCATCAGCGCGCATGGACTATTGTGGGTCATCCTAAAAATGGTCCCATTGGGGCCAAACAAATCAGTTATGGATCGCGACGAATAAAAATACATAAGAAATAAAAAGTAGAAAAGAAAGAAAACCAGTCTATAGCATAAGCAAGAAAAAACGAGAAAAAAGAGCTAACTACCTGCTGATGGCGACGGGTGGGCATGGGCTCCTGGGCCCCGCGGCATGCAGCAGCATCCCCACGCACGAGCTTGGCTGGCTGCCTTGCCTACTGGCCCCGCCGCATGCAGAGCAGGACCACGAACATACTCAGAGCGGGAAGCTGGGATGGTCTGCGGTGGAAGCTTATGCGCCCCCCTGTCACACCCTGAAATTCTCCAATTTCAGGATGTGAATTTAGAGAATAATTAAACAACGATTTTCACTCAATTTTAAAATTTTTCCAACATTTATTTATTTTACAGAGAATTTAGCATAGAAATAAAAAACAATTGTTGTTTTCTTAAAATAAATTAATTGTTCTCTGTGTGTTGCATTCATGCCGAGTTGCATCTTGGTGTTTCATGAGTGCTAAGATTTCAAAAATGCGTTCTTTAAACGTCTAGGTTTTTCCGAGAATTTTCCAGACTTTTCTGGAGTTTATTCTCATCTTTTGAGAGCTAAATCTATTTAATAGAAGGCTCTAAAATCCTTTTCACGAGCTCCTGATATTTTATTTGGACTACTTGTGTCCCAATCTATCTCTAGGATTTTTCCTAGAATTTTTAGGATTTTCTGGGTATTTTTCGTGCATTAAAAACATTTTCTAGATTTTCTGGAATTGTTTTCGCATTGAAAAGTATTTCTGGAAAAGTAAAAACCTAATCCTTTTCCTTAACGGATCGGGCCGGATCCTTTAGAACCCGACCCGATCCGCTCATCCTAACCCGCTCTGCCCCCTTCTCCCTGCTGGTGGGAACCGCCATCCTTTCGGGCCGAGCCGCGAGGCCCGGTCCGGCGGCCCGCGAAGGCCCATCGGGCCCGGCAGCCACCAGAGCTCGGCCGGCCGCCGCCGCTTCTTGGCGTGCGCGCCAGGCCAAGCCGCGCCCACCGCCGCGCCCCTTTAAAAGGCGAGCCGCAGCCCCGCGCCCTCCTGCTGCCGCTCTGCGCCGTCGCCTTCGCCGCCCCCCTCGCGTAGCGCCGCCGCGGTAGGGTTCCGGCCGAGCCGAGCGCCGCCGCCGGCCATTGCCGCGTGCAGGCGCCGCCGGCCCGAGCCAACCCCACCACGAGCTTCGCCGAGCCAAGCCGCAACCGACCCCCATCTCCTCGTCGTCCAATCGTCGCCGGAGCGCCGCCACCGCTTGAAGGTCGAGCCGCCGGCCGTCGTCCCGCCGCCGGCCAATTTCCGTCGGAGTCCGAGCTCCCCAACCGCTGGCAAGCACTCCCCTGCGACGCCCTCGACCTCCTCTCCGTTTTCCCCACACCGCCGGAGCCCCAGCGCCGCCGGACCGCCGGCAATTTTGGCCGGCAGAGCCGCCGTCGGCCATGAGGAAGAAGACCCCGGAACTTTTGCAGTTGGACCCTCGAAGAAATGTGTAATTTCGTCCAATTATTTTGTGTCTTGGTAATCTTACACAAAACCCCCTGAATCTATTGTATCCTTTCAATCTAAACCCGAGCCCTGATCTTTTGCAGATCTAACCCTGTCTTTTCATCTATTCGCGGGCACTATTCACTGAGTCTGTGGAATCTTCTCAGCTAGCCCCTGAAGTCTACGGTTATTTGCGTCAAGGTCCCTGCAGCCTTGTTTTAGGTATAACTTCCACGTTTTAAATCCGTTTTCGTTTCGTTAGACTTGTAATCACTTAAATTACGTATTAGTGATGTTGTTCATGATTGTTGTGTTTTTCTAAATTAATTTTAAATATTAATTTGATTAATTGCTTATAGGCATATTTTGCAATTAAAATCTATATAGCTCTACAATGCGTGTTCCATAATAAAGTTTAATTTGATTAATGTTTATGGAATTATCTTTTCTGAATAAAATTTAATTAGGCAATATATCGGCTTTACAAAATTAAATGTTAATGTGATTAATGCTTACTTTACATGCCTTTTCTAAATAAAATATGATTAGGCTTATACTTCGTTTTCTTTAATAAAGTTAATATGATTAATATCTATGTGAATGTGTTTCTAAATGTAATTTGCTTAGTTGAACACATGTAATAAAATTATTCGATTAGATGTCTCATATACCTTTCTTTTCTAAAGTTAATTGTTTAATTGGTATAATCTGTACATAAACAATTGCAAATAAAATATGCCTAGGTTACTACGACTTTTTCAATTACAAACATAAATTGAGTTAATTCTAATATAAACATGTTTTGATAATTAAAATAAATGAAGCACCTAGCTCTTGTTTGGATAATTAAAACCTTTCGATAGTTTGTTTATAATCGCAGTTCCGTTTTCAGCGTTCTCTACGTCTTTGCGTGCCCTATCGTTTAGTACGCTCTTTGAAAGCTTTTATTTTGATTGGTGTATTGTTCTTAGTTGTCTTTGTTTGCTTGTCTTTAGAATGTTTGCTTTGCTTGGATGATTGCTACGAGTAGAAGGAAAACGGTTCGAGAGCTTGAAGAGTTGAAGAATATTCTGAGCAGCTATTCTCTGGATTTAAGGCAAGTGTGTTCTTGATATTTTTGTCCCAATAACTTTACTTAATCACTATTGCATTGCTCTGCATTAATTTTGATGAGTCCTATTAAGGAGTGCCTAGTCTTTTATGCTTATTCCTTGTATGCCTGGGTTTATCTTTATGTTGGGTAGCACTGCTAGTTGCTATACTTGGGTTATGGTGGTTCTAATGAACATTAATGATAAACCTGCTTTACTTTATGCTATACCTCTGGTTAATACAAGATCATATGATTTAATCGGAACATGGAGAACCACCCGGGAAAACAGTACAACCATAAGACTAATGGGCTCTGGTCTTGGCTGAATAATTAGAAACTCTAACTTGGGATAGCTTTACCTGATAAGGGCAAGGGGGGACTGAGTCGCGGTCTAGCCCGGTCCTCTTGGGAAGTAGCCTTTGCTAAGGTACATGCCTATTAGGGAGGGTTAGGAGCGCCAGACACCGGAACCATGCGAGCTAAACCTTGTTAGCGAATCTTTGTAAAGGCCTCGTAGCGTCCCTATGCAATCACACCTCGGTAGTGTGATATGCGCCTGTGTGGTGCTGCATGGTTGGGTTTAAAGTTCTTTTGGACTTTTACGCGACTTATGGTGAAAGTGTACAACCTCTACAGAGTGTAAAACTGTTATAACAGCCGTGCTCACGGTCAAGAGCGGCCTGGACCCTCACATGATAATTGAACTTGAAGATGGACTTAAATCGTGGTTCTCGTTGTGCCATGTGCTTATGGCGCTCTGTTTATATTAATGCGGTTGGTATATATTTATATCTTAGTAATCAGGTGCTAATAAAAGATTGACCAACTAAAATTGCTTACCGCTTTAAACCCTCAGCCTCTCCTTGAATTAGCCTTGCATTCATACTTTCCCCACACTTGCGGAGTACGACATGTGCTCACCCTTGCTATAAACAATGTTGCTCAGAAGAAGGAAGCTGCTGTGGAGTTCACTGAAGATGTTGCTGAGTTCTAGGCGTACGCAACCCCCGGTCGTCTGCTTGTGGAGTTGGAGCCTCCGTTTCCAGGATTTGAGCTGTGTAATACTCTGATTCATTTTCTTTTACGTGATACTGTCTCTATTATTCACATTTTGTTGGCCGTATGTGTGAAACTTGATCCTGGCACACATACGGTGTGCACTCGGTTTTGTTTTGCAGAACCGGGTGTGACAAAGTGGTATCAGAGCTGTATCGACCGTAGGACGTAAGCCTAGATAGCAATGGTCGTTTTCCAAGGTTTATTTCGCTATGAAACTTGTTCGTATCCAATTCTTAACCTTCTCCTTGTCTACTTATCTCATCCTTGATAATTTAATTCATAAAGTCAATCCTTGTTATTTATTACCCTTCCTTGCTCCCACTAATTCTTTAATCCTTGCCTATCTACTTTCATCTCTCGCT
>CM027120.1:1162526-1231359 GCA_015476505.1 Urochloa ruziziensis | reverse complement strand
CCAGTGCGTGATTCAGCTCGCCAAGGTACTTGGGATTCACACCATCAATATTATAAGGGACAGGTAACTATTCTCTCGAAATTATAGGAATCAAGGATTATGTTGCTGTGTTTGACTAGTTGGCTTTCAACATGGCCCTGTTCAGATGTTTCGCGAAATTTTTTTCGAGTATGTTCCCTCATATGCATGACATATTAAATGTAGTCGAAAAAATAACTCATTATATGGATGGAGTGTACTTCGCGAGACGAATCTAATGAGCCTAGTTAGGTCGTGATTAGACAATAAATTGCTACAGTAAACATGTGCTAATGACAGATTAATTAGACTCATTAGGTTCGTCTTGCGATTTACTGACAGAATCTGTAATTAGTTTTGTAATTAGTCTATATTTAATACTTCAAATGTGTGCCCGACATACTGTAAATTTTTTTCGGGAAACATCTAAACGCGGCCCATACGTGGCAGTTTGTTAGCCCACCTACAACCTTGCTGCTTTTAGTTAACACATGTGGCTGAACTGATGTAGACCTGGTTCAGAGGAAGCAAAAGACAAACTCAAACAACTTGGTGCAGACGAGGTGTTCACGGAATCTCAGCTAGACATCAAGAAAGTCAAGAGCTTGCTGGTACTGCTCCACTACTTGCTTTTTTCAAATCACTCATCACCCTTGGCCTTGACAACTACTCCTGCGTACTAAAAATATTAAATATTTATCGCTCTTGATTTTTTTTCTCGCTCACAGCATTTCACCGTTCATCTTATTTAGAAAATTATTCCATATGAAAAGATAAGTTGTGCTTAAATTATCTTTTGTGATAAACTAAGTCGCAAACAAATAAATGATATTTACATATTTTTTAAATAAGACGACTGGTCAAACGTCGTGATCAGGAGTCAATAGCGACAAATATTTGGATACCGAGATAGTAGTATTTTGTTTACTTGCCAATTCCTCACAAAAGTCCATGTGCGGCCTGGTAAGGATTGAGAAATTAACTGCTCGCAAAAACTGAAAAAGTGAAAACAGACATTTTGACCAGCATATAGGAAGGTTCACAAATGCAGTTTGGATTAGCTGTACTAGTTTACGCAGGCCCATGCTCAAATTCTGTAACGAACCATGACTTCTTTCTCCCTTCTGTGTCTTTTGGCTGCTTCTGCCTGATACCAGCACATGCCTTCTATTTTGTTTCTCCATATTAATTAGGTATGTTAGAGTTTGAACTTTGAAACAAGCCCTTATCTATTTAATGTTTTGGTGGTGTGATGTTAGGGGACTTTACCGGAACCTGCATTAGGATTTAACTGCGTTGGTGGGAATGCTGCTTCTCTGCTACTCAAGTTTTTGAGGTAATGTTCGAATTCGACAGAGTCCGAATTTTTAAATCATGCATAGCCATAACCCTTGTTTTTTAGGCATGGAGGCACCATGGTGACATATGGCGGAATGTCCAAGCGACCTGTCACTGCTCCTACTTCATATTTCATTTTTAAGGTCTGTACACAAGACCATGCTTATGATTTTTGTGCTTCCCACAGTTTTGCAATACGTGATACCATTAGACCACCTTAAAATCTTTAATGCAATAGTAATTAAACTGCCTAGTTGAGTAATGTCTCAGCATCAAAATTTTCACGCCTGGATTACCCACTATATTTTGCGATCATCAGTCAAGACTATAAATGGTTTCGTATTAATTTCCCACTATGTAATGCTTTCAAAGGACATTTCCCTACGAGGGTTCTGGCTACAGAAGTGGATAAACGCAGAAAAGGCAGAGGATTGCAGAAAAATGATAGACTACCTCTTGGACCTGGTCCATGAAGGCAAACTCAAATACGAGTATGTGATGTCATTCAACTCTTACTGGATTTCAGTTGAACATTTTGACATGCTCTCTCATCTGGAGAGTATTGTAGGCTTGAAGGGAGAAATAATGGATCTTCTGGATCATTAATTTGCTTGCAGGATGGAGTCGATTCCATTCGGTGAGTTCAGCTTGGGTCTGGAGAAGGCCCTGGGCAAACATGGTAGCCAGCCAAAGCAAGTTGTGAGGTTCTGAGATGAAAGATGAGGGCAGGGAAGTTATCACAGGGGCTGTTTGGTTTGTGCCCAAAGTTGCCCTACCAAATGTTGCCCGTGGGATCCAACTTAAGTGTGTGGATGTATAATATGGACATCTATATTTGTATTATAAGTGTCTACATGTATATCAGCATCTATTTTTTATTGCATGCCTTAGGAAAAAAAAAAACTAAACTTGCACTTTGTAGTCAATCATCTATATTCTATAATGACACCATTGAACAATATTCTGTACTATTAAAATACAAAGAATATAGAGACATAATCTGTATTAATGAATAAAAAAGGTCGTCCCTTAACCATTAAATGGGTGACTGATTTTTTTCTGGCTACTCAATCTTTTAGTTATGAATTGTCATTAACTCTTACAATAGTATTATGTTTACCTATTCTCAAAAAACAGCAAATAATCTATGTATCTACTAATAAACAAACATGTGCCTAACAGTCCTGTTCGTGAAATGTCTATAAAAAAAACTTATACAGTTTGTGGTAAACCCTCAATATTTCAAAGGGAAAAGTCCATTTTTGACCATCTAACTCTTGCCTCAGTTTGGTTTTGGCCATCGAACTCCAAAACCGGGTATCTTTAGCCATCCAACTATCAAAACCGTTCAAATTTGGCCATCAGGCTGTTTTGATGGGTGGTTTCAATTTTTTTAGTTTACAATTTAGTCCTTAGATCTTAAAATGATTATTACTTTTTGCTCGTACCTCTGATTTAGGTGATTCTTGCGGTCACACATTCATAGCGGTGAGCTTTATATTTTAAAATGTTATTTATACTATTTTATCACTATTTGTTATATTATTCTTATGTTGTTGTGTATAAACAACAATATAAGAAAAGTAAAACAAACAATTATAAAATAATATGAACAACATTTTAAATGATAAAGCTCATTGTTACGAACGCATGACCACTAGAATTACTTAAATCGAAGATACAAGAAAAAAATAGTAATCACTTTAAGATTCAAGGACTACAAATAGTAATTTTGTCCTTGGATCTTAAAATGATTACTATTTTTTTCTCGTATCTCGGATTTAAGTGATTCTTGTGGTCATACGTTCGTAACGATGAGCTTTATCTTTTAAAATCATTGACATATTATTTTATAAATGTTTGTTTTACTTTTCTTATATTGTTGTTTATACACAACAACATAAGAATAATATAACAAATAGTGATAAAATAGTATAAATAATATTTTAAAAGATAAAGATCACCTTTATGAATGCGTGACACCAAGAATCACCTAAATCAGAGGTACGAGCGAAAAGTAATAATCAATTTAAGATCTAAGGACTAAATTGTAAATTAAAAAAATTGAAACCACCCATCAAAACAACCTGATGGCCAAATTTGAATGGTTTTGATAGTTGGATGGCTAAAGATACCCGGTTTTGAAGTTCAATGGCCAAAACCAAACTGACGCAAGAGTTGGATGGTTAAAAATAGACTTTTCCCTATTTCAAACGATAAAATATATCATAGGTTAAGGAGTGTCATTTAGGTCCATCAACTCTGAAAAGAGTACTTTTTTGTCCACAAATTTAGCCGTTTACCACAAGTCTATAGCCATTACTCCACAGCAGACAGGCTTTGGGGGTGGTTGGGATACAGTGATTGTGATACCCCCTCATCACAGCTGGTTTTGAAACGGCTGTGATGCCCTTTTTCAAAAATAAAAGAAAAGGAAACAAACACCGACAACGCTGCTAGAGAACAATGGATCGAGGAGAACCAACGATGTAATGTGTCGGTACTGGCAAAGTGCAAAAATTTGGTTGTTTGTGGCGCTCTGCTTCCGTATGCCGCCCGACCACAACTAAATCCACCGGCTCGCCGTCCCACGCATGTGGATTTGACGGACGAAGACCGGGCGCAGGCATCATCACTCACCATGGCAGCATATAATAGAGATAGTGGCTCGCTGCTGCCAGGCTGCCAGCATGCCCCTGCCCCACCTAATAAACAAGGTCTTTTCTCCGGCGCATATGCACTGTTCGAATCGCTTTAGGGCCTGCCTGCAGGTTTTTTTTTTCCGCTACAATACCCGGTTTTTTGAATAAAAACCGGTCCGGTAAACCGGTCAAACCGGCCGGTTAACCAGTAGGAGCGGTTTGGTAGGGTCGGTTTTGAGCGGTAACCGGCCCTATTATGCTACCGGACCGGACCGGTTTGACCGGTAACCGGTCAAACCGGACTGGTTACCAACGGTAAAAAAAACCCTGCCTGCCTGTTTGGATCTGATTATGATTATGAAAATTCATAGATTTTTCAACAGATCGCATAATCTGGATTGTAGATAGAAAAAAGCTCAGGCGTTTGGTTCTCTAGATTCTGGCTACTGGATTATAGGTCCATTCTCCATCCTACCCTTCAAGCGTGAGCCAGACTAGGATAAGATGCAAGGGTAGATTTGTCGTTTTCCGATCCATCTCCATCCACAATCCACAAAAATCTTGGTCCGGCCAGATTATAGGATTATTTTTTAGAAACGAAAATATATTTCAATATTTCAGCCACTGTATCGACCAATGCATATAGTTGTTCTTTATTAAAAAAAGGCACCTACATGTGATCAAACAAGCCCTCTTGAACAGGGACTCGAAAACGTCTTCAAACAAAACCGAGTCTATTACTAAAAGACCATCCATTTGAAATAAAAATTTCCATGACAGCAGTTTCAAGCACACGACACCGCAAAGTAACTTGCAGCCGCTCTTCCTCCTTCAGCAGCAGCGACCAGAAACGGATCCAATGTGTCCCTCTGAAAGTAACTTGGGGCCAGATTATAGGATTACTAGAATCTGGGGTGGTGGATTCTAAAATCGCACCCATAATTCTACCCGTTTGGATTGCATTGAGATTTTTTTAAACTAAAATTCACAATCCGAATCCAATCCAAACGGGGCCTTAGCAGTGTTGGGTATGTAAATTCTCTGTCACTGCAACGCTCACAACTTTTTTCTGAACCAGACTCAAATTTTGTTCAAAAATTGTTGCAGAAAACCTCTCTCAAAACCTTTGTCTTTCTCGCACAAATCAATAAGCATTGCACGTAAATGACTGGACTCTAGATAGCTTGTTAATCAATGACACTGGTTTTTAGAATTTAGGGCCAGTGTACCGAATCAACAGAAAATTATCAAAAAGGGATTATCGGAAAATGCAACAGTCTAGACTCTAGATAGCTTGTTAAGCACCGAGAAAGAGACGTCATCATCTCGGCTGCTAAGTTGCACCACATGTCTTGAATATCAGGAGAGGTGCCCGTCCATAAGAAGCATAGATCTTTTCAATTCTGACTTGATCTGAAGCCTACACAAACGAAGTTGAGACCTGTGCAAAATGAAAAACAGAATGAATAATCCAGAGATTCCATGGACATCCTGATACTAAGTAACCACAAAGGAGTTAGTTGCCTTGAGTGAACCGCTTGCATATAACTTCAATGGATATTACCAGAATCATATAATGAAATATCCATAGTGCATCAGACAAAAAAATACCATGTACAAAAGATATTAATGGTATACAGAATGACATTTTCCCATTTAAACATACTGAACCATAATGTTCACCACTCGCACCAATTAAACCATGCAAAACATCGGTAAATCCAAGTTTAGTATTATATCCTTTTCTGGTATCACATAATTAGCTCTAGCTTTCAAACACTTATTGTAAAATTTCAGCTATATATAGCAAGTAACAAGAGTGTGAAAAATGTAAACTTACACTCAGAGGGTCTGCTTTTCTGTTCAATACTAATCTTATGAAGGGGTATGCCATAGGTGATCAAGGATCTTATAACATCAAAAACCCACTGGTTAACCTCATGGCATTTCACTTCAACTTTATTAAGGTTTTCCATTGTCAGTGATTGTTCCATTGAATAATTGTAGATTGCTTTTGATGGAACAATTTGCTTATTTATTATCTGTATCAAGAAAAAATAAATCAATGTGAGAATAACATGTTGATGATATTTTCAATCATGATTACAGTACAGAAGTACCTCAGGAAGTTCATCATCTAGCTGTTCTGTGTAAAGATCAATAGTGAGCTCCTCCAGAACAGGTGAGTGTTGGAGAATACAAGCTACTGCACACTTCTCACCAACCACACACCATCCATTGAGTAATAAAGTCTTTAATTTACTGAATGTAGGGCAAAATCTCAAATCCCTTCTGATAAGAAACTGCACATTTTGTAAGCAACAAGTCAGCATTAAAGATAAACCATAACTGAACATGAATTAAATAGTAGTTCGTAGCACAAGATTGAAATAGATATTTTGTAGTAAACAAATTAAAAAAAGTTCTATATAACACTTTTATCAGTTGATATATGTCTCTACACTATTTCAAAAAATATTCCAATGCATCCTTTATAAGCAACGAAAATAGTGATCTGAATATTCCAAAAAAAGGATTATGTTTCATAAATTAGCCGCATTATGGAAATCATTGTAAATTATCATTACTAATTACTACAATTTGGTAGTATGTTTGTAACACATTTATGATCTACATAAACTTTGATCTGCACAGTTCATTAGTATATGTGTGGTACTAAAATTTTCAAAGTCTGAAGGGACACTGGATAACGGCAATAAAAGAGCAAGATATATATAAGATAAAGAAACATCTGAAAGACAAAAATACCACTTGAGGGGCAGATAGCAACTTCAAATTCGTAGCTGCAGATAAACCACCTAGAAGCACACAGCCTGCACTGCTATCATCAATGCCATAACACCACGCACACGAATCATCAGCACAATACCCGGGGTCACCTTTGTAACAGCGATCCTCAGACTTATGGTTGAATATAACTATTGCTGTCACTAATGCTGGCATGTATTCAAAGATAGGAGTTGAACCCGAACAGCCGGTCATTTCTAACGAAATAAGATTTGGGGTAGATATACGAACCCGCCTCTCCTCCAAAAAACCACACTCATGAAAGCGTAGACATGCCAGGGATGGAGAATAAATATTGTCAGTGTCATCAATAATGTCACACTTTGTCAAGTTTAGCTCCTTCAGTGCCAGACACCTTGAGAAATCAAGAGAGTTGCTCTGTAAATCTACACCCACAAGCTGCAATTTGATCAAGGATTGAGAGACCAAACGAAGATTGTTCAGGAAAGAGAGAAGCAGTGTATCTTCCCGAGGCCGTTGGACGTCAACACTCAACAGTTGAACTTCCTGCAACAAGGCATATCGAGTCCAGCGATTCAGGCAGTTCACGTCATCTTTTGACAAACTGTCATCTTTCAACAAGCTGACATTGTCGCCATAGGTGAAACTGAAGAAGCACGCATCAAGAGTTGAATGGCCACAGAGGTTGAGGAGATGGTCCACCAAGTTACGGCACGACGAGATGGTAGTGCCAGAACGCGTGATGCGCAGAGTGCGCATGAACCTCCAGAGGCCGTTCCAGCGCCGGGCGAGCAGAGACGTCCGTACTGCCTCGTCGGCCTCCAGGAATTCTAGGACGTGCCGGAGTATTCCGTCCGGCAGCGCGCTGATTCGGTCCGCGCCGTCCGCCTGCGCTTCTGCCGCCGTCATGTTCTGGGGCATTCCGTCGAGCATGTTGCGGGTGGCCCTCAATCCTGCCAGAAAAGAAACGTCATTTACACACGCCACAGCGCTGGACAGAGAGAGAGATAGAGAAAAAAAGAGGAGATGCCCGTACCTGTCCGAGGAAATAGCAGAGCACGCCGGCGAAAACAATATGAAGAATAGGATACGGCGCCTCGGCACGGGGTCGGAGAACCGTACCGTCGGCTTACTGGCCCGGGGTGTGGGGCGAGGCGGCCGGACTGTCTACGACTAGTGGCGAGGCGTGTGTGGGCAGTGGAAACGCGAACTCTGCATCAATCGGAGAAATGGCTGGCTCTGGCGAGGCTGCCTTTATTGAGTTTGATTTGAGAAAGGAGACAAGGGGAGGGAAAAAAAAAAGCAAGGAAGACGAGGCGTGAAGCGAAGTTGAAACGGGAGAGAGCCTTCTTCGCGTCGGGGACTTTTTTTTTTCGTTTTATGAGACAAAAATTCGGTTGATTTCATGTTTTGCTACCCGATGGCCCAATTGGTGTCTCTTGTTGTCGGTGCAGGGCCCAGCCGATCAGCAGGCTGGGACATTCCCATACACAATTGTTAGTATGGATGGATTCGAATCGAATACGCATGGAATCGAATCCGGATGTCACTATTTACCACATTTTAACTCGAATACGGATACGAATACGGATCACATCGAATACGAATACAAAACGAATAGTTCGAATACGGATTCGCATTCGGATGTTTACTTGACTTTTAACATAGCATCATAATGGTATCAATTTGTTTTATCGATGGTTTTATAATTAATCAAAATCATGTTACAAATAGTTAGTATATAGTGCATAATAGATATCTTATTGTAAATATTTTTATTAGTAAATAATTAAATATATCAAAATAAATATAAAAATAAGCTTTTCATAAATATACAATTATCATTTAATAATAAAAATAAGTACATTAATACACTTTAACATAATTTATTCATTTATTAACAATATAATGTATTTAAAATTAATATGATTAGCCATACTAAAATTAATTAAACTTTATCATTTAGCATATAGATAATTTTTTAATAATTTGAATGGTGTAAACAATTATTTTATTAGAAATATTAAAATTAACATCATTTGTAATTAGTATTGAGTAATATAAATAAGTTTTAGATAGCTTTATTGGGTACTTTATTCTTCACGGATACGGATAGTGTCGGATATTTCATATTTTTGTCGAATACGAATCTTAAACCGGATAGAGAAAAACATTGAAAATCGAATTCGAATATATCCACTTGACATCCATATTAAAAACGAATACGAATACGAATATCCATATTAGCGTTTTAAACGGATACGAATACGGATAATTCGGATTTCCAGACATCCATCTCCATCCTTAATTGTTAGATTGTGTTTAGCCGGCCCTGTAGAGATGGTTTGGGCTGCTGCCTAAACCTCCAGCGTCAGTCACGTCCAGGCCCAGCCGGGCGCCCCTCTCTTGACTCTGTTTCCATAAGTCAAGGAGAGGATTAGCCTAGGTTAGCTAGCCTATATATGTAATTGGTATTCCATCAATTCCAATATCGATTAGCCTACACCACCGGATTTTATGACTATCGAACGCTATAGATTAATCTAAAAAGTTCATATAGACTACATCTCTAAATTAATATTTTTTAAAAAAACACGTGCCCTTCTGCTAGTATATCCATACAATTCACCTAATGTCCAATATATTAGTTTTGTTTCTTACGAATCTAAAAACATACATTGTTGCATGTGCAAAGCATGTACACAACAGTTTATAATATTGTATACCGAAACAAAATTCTATTAGGTTATATTGGGCTGTGTTTTTTTCTCACTTCATCCAATAAAAAGTGCAATTCTAGTTTATTCAGTAAGCATGGCAAGGTCGCTGTTAATGAAAATGAAATGGGAACTGATGATTGATTATTGTGTTGTGAGTTACATATATATACAAGCCCAAAGGTGCCTTTCTATGAAAGGGTGTCTCTCTAGAAGAGGTGCCTATACAGTAAAGGTGTCTCTTTCTAAAAGGTGTCTATTGATCACTATTAATTCTAATTAATCCTAACACTCCCCCTTGATCAATTGACTTCTTGTGAGCACCATTGCTTGTTCATCAGTTATCTTCTTGAAGCTTTGGAAAAACCCTGTGGGAAAAAAAACCAAAGTAAATTGATATACCAAGCAAAACTCCTCAAAACCCAGTGGGAAAAATAAGGAGAAACACCATATATATATATATATATATATATATATATCAAATTGTGTCATAAATGTGGCACTATGTGTTAATATTACCTCATTAAAAACTTTATATGAGAAAAACTCCAAAGAGTAAAACTTATATAAAGAAAAGAGTGTAATATGATCTAAGAATCTAGGCCATGTGAAATCTGGATCTAGGTTATTTTCAGAGAGTTTTCTCCCCCTGATTCTTGCAAATCCCTAAGTCTTCTCATACCAATCCCTTGGACAAATTTATGAAATGTAGAGTATGGTAGAGATTTTGTGAATAAATCTGCAAGATTATCACAAGACTTAGTTTGCAAGATTTCTATCTCTCCGTTCTTTTGTAATTCATGAGGATAGAATAGTTTAGGAATAATATGCTTAGTCATATTAATTTTAATATAACCTGATTCCATTTGCATAACACATGCCGCATTATCTTCAAAAATAATGGTTGGTGTGTCAAGTGTACTAATACCACATGATTGTGTTATGTGGTTAATCATTCTGCGGAGCCATACGCATTCGCGTGATGCTTCATATAAAGCAATTATTTCAGAATGATTAGTGGACGTTGACACCAAAGTCTGCTTTGAAGATTTCCAGGATATAGCTGTTCCACCTTGTAAGAATACAAATCATGCCTGTGATTTGCCATTATGTGGATCTGATAAATAACCAGCATCTGTATATCCCAATAAAATAGGATCTTGATTTTTGCTATAGAATAAACCAAGATCTCTTGTACCATTTAGGTACCTAAAAATATTTTAAATACCTGCCCAATGACGTTTGGTAGGGGCAGCGCTATATCTTGCTAATAAATTTACCGCGAACGCAATATCAGGTCGGGTAGTGTTAGCAAGATACATAAGTGCTCCAATAGCACTAAGGTATGGATAGTTTGGACCCAATATTTCTTCTCCTTCCTCCCGTGGTCTAAAAGGATCTTTGTCAATATCTAAAGATCGTACTACCATTGGAGTTTTTACTGGGTATGACTTATCCATATTGAACTTTTCCAATGCCTTCTGCACATAGGCACCTTGGTGTATGAATATACCAGAATGTAAATGCTCAAGACGTAAACCCAAGCAAAATTTGGTTCTACCCAAATCTTTCATTTCAAATTCTTCCTTTAAATGATGATGTGCTTCATTAATATCGGATTCATTACCAATAATGTTGAGATCATCAACATAAACTTATATTATGCAAAATCCGGTTGATGATCTTTTAATGAAGACACATGGACAGTCATCATTATTTGTGTATCCCTTCGTACTGAGGAATTCACTTAGACGATTGTACCACATTCGGCCTGACTGTTTTAAGCCATATAGTGATTTTTGTAACTTAACACAATACATGTTGCGATTTCCCTTTGGATCCGGTATATTGATACCATCAGGAACTTTCATGTATATCTCGGAATCCAATGACCCATATAAATATGAGGTCACAACATCCATCAAATGCATAGATAGATGGTTTCGTACTGCCAGTGATATTAAATATCGGAATGTTATACCGCTCATTACTGGAGAATAAGTCTCATTATAATCAACACCTGGTCTTTGCGTAAAACCTTGTGCTACTAACCTTGCTTTATATCTCACCACTTCATTGTTTTCATTTCTTTTACGAACGAAAACCCATTTGTATCCCACAGGGAAGGTACTAGATGGTGTCGGCAATACAGCCGAAAATACTTTCCTTTTGTAAAGCGAGGCAATCTCCTCTTCAATTGCTATCTTCCATTTATCCCAGTCTGAGCGCTTTTTGCACTCCGTCAAAGACTTAGGTTCTGAATCAGTCTGGAAGATATTTGCAATCTGTTCAGAGAGGAATATATCTACTATTATAGACTTACGATCGTAAGATTCTCCGGTCTCTATGAAATTTATAGCAATTTCATCTACCCTTAAAGATTCATCATGACTTCCCGAAATGATGAATTCTGGGTCTTCCGATGTTCCAGCTTCTGTGTTTATGCGCATAACTGAGCTGGATTGTGGATTATTTATATCCACTTCTAGGTTTTTTTCAACCGAAGGTTGACTTGTATTAACAGTCTTCTTTTGCTTTGAAGTGCTTCTTCCCCTTTTATTTCCAATTTGGGGTTGAGTGGTTTTATTTGGTACCTCCACTCTTTCGGGCACATTCCTTGCAGGATGAAGAGACTTTGTAACACCTTTATAATCTGAAAAAGCGTCTGGCAGATTGTTTGCAATATTTTGCAAATCAATAATTCTCTTAACTTGTTGTTCAGTTTTTATAGTACGTGGATCAGCAAAAGAAATATTTTGTGCATTCCAATCAATTTCCTGACATTCCTTTGGTATTTATCTCCCTCTAATGTCGGAAAGTGATCTTCATTAAAAATACTATCAGAGAAGCGGGCGGTAAATAGATCTCCGGTGAGAGGTTCTAAATACTTTATAATTGATGGGGATGAATATCCCACATAGATCCCTAATTTCCTGTGAGGGCCCATTGAAGTTCGCTGAGGTGGTGAGATGGGCACGTAGACGGCACACCCAAATTTACGCAAATGGGAAATACTTGGAGGATTCCCACGTACTAACTGTAATGGGGATGTTTCATGATATGTAGTCGGTCGTAGTTGGATCAAGTCAGCCGCGTGGAGGGCAGCATGACCCCAACATGATGTAGGTAATTTGCAATTCATTAATAAAGGTCTAGCAATTAGCTTGATTCTCTTAATCAATGATTCAGCTAAGCCATTCTGTGTATGTACATAAGGAACAGAATGTTGAACTTGAATTCCCAATACCATACAATAATTATTAAAAGCACGGGATGAGAATTCAGCGGCATTGTCCATTCGGATAGATTGAATCCGATGTTCGGGGTAATGTGCCTTCAATTTAATAATTTGAGATATTATTTTGGCAAATGCATGGTTGCGTGTCGACAAAAGACACACGTGAGACCATCTTGTAGATGCATCTATTAATACCATGAAATATCTGAACGGACCTGACAATGGCTGAATCGGACCACAAATATCTCCTTGAATTCTTTCAAGAAATTTGAGTGGTTCAGCTTTAATTTTAAGATATGATGGTCTTAAAATTAATTTCCCAGTAGCACAAGCAGTGCGACAAAAAATTTTATCTTGTGGGAATTTTGCCTTTTCCATATCATGACCAATGGAATTGCTAATAATTTTCTTCATCATCCCAATTCCTGGGTGTCCAAGTCGATCATGCCAATTTTGGAATGCATCGATATTCTGGAAAATTACCTTATAAGCAGTATATTCTATAGGTTTTATGTAAGTAAAGTATAATCCAGATTGGAGTGAAGAAACAAAATTTTCTTGCCAAATCCAGTAAGTTTAGTTAGAAGAATAAATTCTTCTTTGTTATCTTCATGTGTTTCAACATGAAGACCATTCTTACGGATATCTCTATAACTCAAAAGGGTACGAGTTGAATCAGGATACAATAGGGCATCCTCAAGTAAAATTTGTGTACCCATAGGTAAAGTAATAATGGCTCGTCCTGAGCCAACTATTATTGCATCTCGACCAGCAATGGTCATAATATTTCCTTCCTTTTCTTAAGGGTTTGGAAATATTTCATCTCTCGAAGAATAGAGTTTGTGGTGCAAGAGTCCACGAGGCATAATTCTTCCTCCTTTGGATCAAGTGCAACAGACATCTTGCTGAAGTTTTTCCTTCTCTCTGTTGATGCTCTCGGTGAGTTCTTCTCTGGAGAGTTGCAGCGACGAGAGGCCCTCTCTTCTGTCTTTTTGGGAGTTACAGAATGATGAGTCGCTCTTGGTTTTGTTGTTGGCAGAAAAAGGAACTGCCGGCAAGTTCCTTCCGTTCTGGAAGTTACAGAACTTGCGTGGGGGTGGTTTCTTGATTGTAGAGGCAGCGTGCTGATAACGTGTTAAGTGAAAATGAAATGGGAACTGATGATTGATTTTTGTGTTGTGAGTTACATATATATACAAGCCCAAAGGGTGCCTTTCTATGAAAGGGTGTCTCTCTAGAAGAGGTGTCTATACAGTAAAGGTGTCTCTTCCTAAAAGGTGCCTATTGATCACTATTAATCCTAATTAATCCTAACAGTCGCTAAAGCTAGAGTCATACAAGACCAATGTTGAAAGTAGTATTGATATATTTTTTTACAAAAGTGCCGTATTGATATATGAGTATCCATCTTCAAATGGATGGGTTCTGGTCTGTTATATTAACTATAGTTCGTCAATGCTAACATATCTTGCCCCTTGGATATGGTATCCAGACCTTTCTCTCTCACGGTATATGTTCCCCATATATACATTTGAGCACTATGTTTGAACAAAAGACAAGCAGGTTAGCGCATGACTATGATACCTAAGAGAGTAGCGGTTCTCCTCCTAGTGTTGGCAATCATTTCCCCCCACCCCCACAATGTAGCTGGCGATGGTAATTGTACCCTGGAGCATAAGCGGGTCATCACGGTATTTTGCTCATCATACGTTTACTCGCCTAAACCTGGTGGTGCGCCAGAGACGTGGTCACGCTGTTGCAGAAAGGTGAGAGAGGTGATGACGGTCACCAACATGGAGTGCATCGTTCAACTACTTTCACCTAAAGACCAGAAACTCTATGGAAAAAGAATCCGAGATCTGGAACTCGTCTGTGTTACTCATTCTCCACCTCCTAGTCACCGGGTACTAATTAACAATTATATCAACCGCTTATCCTTTCATACTGTAAAATTATTTTTGGATTAATGCATGCATGTACACTGATAAGCTAAGAAATACAGTATTCGATAACGATTTTTTTTTTTGCGGCCAGGTCATGGCGCACAGGGACGCGCCTGTCATTCCTGATGGAGTTTGAAAGGCAATACATCCAGTTTGCTAATAATAAAATCGTTCAAAGTATAATCTTTGTCATATGTACCTTTGATTAAGGAAAAGTGATTGTCTGTGTGACATTTTAGTTTCTGCTCCTTGGAGCATGCCTCGATCTACACTGTGGATAACTCGATACAACACCTATCAAAGGTGACAAATTAAGCAAAAGAGATACAACAAACAACTGAACTGTCATCCTCTATCAGTACTAGCAGAGAGGCCCGTGTATTAAAACAATTATATATTTAATAAAATATAATAAAGCATCGCACATTAAAACTATTCAAATATATCACACTAAAGGGACCGTGACACCTTCAGAGGAGGTGAATTAGGATTCTCTAAAAACCTCTGGCTAAGAGCACATATAAAAACCTTTTTCAAATTCTATCTAAATGTGCACTAGGTTTTTCTATGTGTTGATAACTCTACCGTCAAAAGTTTTGCACCCTAGGTTCCAATCCTAGCAACTACACATGGCAATTTTAGAAAAGGTAAATGAGGAATGTAGTTCAATAAGTAATGCGGAATGTAAAGAGATAGACCAAGCAAACTCTCAACATGGCGATGTATCCCGAGGTATCAGAAAGCCACAACTTTCCGCTATTCCTCATTGTTGGAGCCCCTCTCAAAGGGAATGCCCGCGCAAGGGCATGAACTCCCTAGTCGAGTCACTCCGTACGATAGCCTACAGGACTTCCCCATTCGCAAGTGGGTCTCCGCTTGGCCTCTCCCGGATGCTCCTCGCCGCCTCCACTTGGTTGAGCTTTGGCAAATGCCTAGGGCCTCACCTCCCTTGTACAGAGTAACAACGCCCACTCCACAAATGCGGTTGGAGTGTCTCACAAGACTTACAAGCCCCGATACTTACAACTCTTGGTGCGCGCAAGCACAGCGGTATACAAATCTTGCCTAACTCTAGACTAACACCTAAACCAATGCGCTAAGCGGCCTAAACTAGCTCTAATCAAAGCTTAAGCTTTCAACTAGTTGCCTAAATCCTCTATTAAGCACTTTGGTGGCAAGAGCAATTATCTGTATGTGAGAACCAAGCCAATAGCTTCTTCAAGATCTAGCGCACTCCAAAAGGCCAGGGGTTGGGTATATATAGCCACAAAAGCTTGAAAGAGGCGTTGCTCAAAGATCCCCAATGGCTAGATTTTATTTACATGGGTCGTTTGATCCGACCGCCTCAGATGTGCCGGTCGGATCATCCGATCTGTGTAAAGCCCTGAGCTCACTAGCCGTTGTGCCCCCTCTGCCTTTCGTCGTTGCTTGCTGACTACAATCCTCTTGAACTTGGTCGTTTGATCCGACTGGCCTTTTCTAACTTGGTCGGATTGTATGACCGCTCCATTTGAACTAAGACATAGCCATTGCACCTTGTTAGTGCTGACGCAATCCACTAGTCGATTCATCCGACCGGCACTTGGTCGATTCATCCAACGCGGTTGGATCAAACGATCCATGCATTGTCACGTGCGCAAACCTTCTGTTGAGTCTCTGCGTGAACTTGATATTTGAATTCAAAGCTCCGACCCATTCCATCTCTATTCGATCGGATCAATCGATCCGTGCAACTGATCTTGGCCCTTGAAGCTCGATCGGATGATCATCTAATGCTCCGACCGCCTCCTCCTTGCTCAATCGAATCCATAGATCCACGCGCTCGATCTAAGCCCTTGATGCTCGATCGGACGATCACCCAATGCTCCGGCCGCCTCTCCTCGCTCGATCGGATCAATAGATATGTGGACTTGATGTCTTGTTTCTTCCAGCAACCCTAGGGTGGTCTATCGATCCGACCCATGTAATCTAAGTCCAGTCGGATCGATAGGTCCTTGTATTTGATTTATTCTTCTTGTAACCCTAGGGCGGTCAATTTATCAGACCCGTACTGAATCACTCCGGTCGGACGATAGGTCCATGCAATTCTTTATGCGACTCATCCAATTCAAACCCTTTGAGTCCTTAGCCAAATTCAATGTTTTGATCTCAACTTGGATTGCATTATTTACATCCTTGGGACCTAAATAACCTTCAAATATTCATTAAAAAACATGTTAGTCCTAATGGCTCTTGTTGGCATTAATCACCAAAATCATAAACATGGCCTAGGGCCATATTCCTTACAATCTCCCCCTTTTTGGTGATTGATGCCAACACAACTAAAGCAAACAAAAATAAATAAAATTTTAATAACAACTCCTTGTTATGAGGGCATGCAAGAGCAAGAATATATGATGATTGAAATATACAAATGAAATCAAACTGAAACTAAACTTGCTCTTACTAATTTGTAGACTTAACTTTTCAAATCCCCCTTCATGTGAACATTTGGTCGTAAGGCTCCCCCTTACTCCAATGCCACTTCTCTCCCTTTCTTGGACCAAATTCTTGCAATCTCCCCCATGCTTAAAAATCTATAATCTTACATATACTTGAGGTTCTTGCTTTCTTGCATGCTCTTCCATTAGGGCGGCTTTCCCTTAAGGTATAGTTGCTTTGGTCACTAAAATTCTCTCTCTTTGGAATCAAACCTAAAAGCACAAGGGAGAGTTTCATAGATCATAATCTTTTGGATGTGGATGGCAATCATGACCATGTCCATGAAACTCGCATAACATAGACTAAGCTCCCCCTAAGCGTGTGCATAAATATAGTGGATGGCAAAGCATATGCACAACTACTCAATTAAGACAAGACTGAGAAGTTTAATCTATATTATGCATGGAGATAGCTATAAATGAATTCAAAGGCATGATATCAATTGAGAACAAGAGGTACCAAGTTGAATGATAATCCAATTGAATTTAGAATCTTTCATATCTCTGGGGATATATTGCGTGCAACATGAGACTACGCGCAAGATAAGTTTGCAAACAATGTTAGACTCAACATCACAAACTATAAGATAGCTCCCCCTAAATATGTACATACAAGTATTTGAATTACTTGTGAGAGACATACACTAGTCAATAACGACATTGGGAGTATCCTATGACTTGTAAATTTGGCACAATGGATATGAAATAAAAACGTGGGCACGATTAGTGGCTCAAACAAGGAAGGGATTGGTGCGACTGCATGTGCGGGTACAAACGCTGCAGTTCCGTCCCCACCCCCCTCACCCCCCGTGTGGACGTCGTGGTCATCCAATTTGACCTACCGTGTGGTCCTTTTGTGAGGGGTAGGGGGTTGATTTATGGCTGGAAAACGTTTTCAAATTGTGTCTCCTTTGTAGTATTGATCTAAATCACAGAATTTCACAAAATCGCATGTTAATTTGACAATAGGAAAATCATACGGTGACCTATTAATTAGCTCACTCACATTATAAAGAAAGGTGAAAAATAAATACGGCAGTCTATAATACACAGTGGGGCCAAATGGCCAATTTATAACGTCTAAGATTAAAATATACACATCTAAATATGAGATCTATGTCACGGCCATGCTTCATTAATGGTAGAATTTTTTTTACATATCCCACTTCTGTTATTTCAGTGTGCGCATTGGTGCATATATAATGAAATTCTGGCCAATTTACATGTCCCATTTCTGTTATACACATCTAATATTTTTTTACATGTCCCACTTCTGTTTGAATTTGTGAATTCAGGATTTATGTCGCATTAGTGCTTTGGTTAGCTCAGAGCTAAGATATAATTAATATATAATTTGTGAATTAATATTGAAGCCGTCTTGATATATGAGTATCCATCTTGTTCAAACTTCAAAGGTTGGGTTCAGGTATATTAACTATAATTCGTGAATGGTACCATATCTTGCTCCTTGGATATGGTATCCAGACCTTTCTCTGTCTCGGTGTGTTCCCCATATATCTATATATATATACACACACACACACACATTTGAGCACTATATGCTTGTACCAAACACATAAGCAGGTTAACACATGACTATCATGCCTAAGACAGTAGGGGTTCTCCTCCTAGTTTTTGCAATCATTTTCCCCTCCAAAGTAGCTGGCAATGGTAATTGTACCGAGGAGCAGAAGCAAGCCATCATGCGACTTTGTGCAGCCTACATTTACCCGCGTAAACCAGGCGGTGTGCCAGCGACCTCGTCAGCCTGTTGCAGAAAGGTGAGAGAGGTCGGGGTGGGGGAGATGGAGTGCATCGTTCAACTACTTCCAATTAAAGACCAGACATTCTATGGAAAAAGAATCCGAGATCTGGGACTCGTCTGTGCTCTCTCTCCGCCTCCTCATAGGCACCAGGTACCAACTAACAAACATCTACCGCTTATTTTTTGATTAATGCATGTTTTTTTTCGCTGACCATGTTTTTGTTTCGGCCAGGTGATGGCGCAGAGGAATGCACCTGTCATTCCTGATGGAGTTTGAAAGGCAATACATCCACTGTGCTAATAATAAAATCGTTCAAATTAAAGTATAATCTTTATCCCACGTACCTTTGATTAAGGAAAAGTGGTTGTTTGTGTGACATTAAGTTTCTGCTGCGAGCATATGTGCCTCGATCTACACTGTGGATGCAACACCTATAAAAGGTGACAAATTTAGCAAAAGAGATTCAAAAACAAACAAGTGAACTGTCTATCGTCTATAGGTATGCAAATCACAGAATTTCAAAAAATTGCATGTTAATTCGAGAAAAAGAAAATCATAGGGCCACCTATTAATTGGCTCATTCACATGAACAACCATCTGCAAGCACTACTGCAAAAACCATTATCCTCATCGGTCCATACGAAGCGGGCCAAAATGGCCCACTTAGTTTAATTCATTGTAAGCGGTGTGACATGTGCCGCTTAGATATGGAAAAAGAAGCTGTGCATAATAAAACCAGTTAGAATGTTTGTTCATCCTAAATGGTGCATTAGATGCCGGCTAGAATATTCGTTTTCCGAAGAGGTTTATATTTGACCCGATTGCTTTGGGAATTTGAAACGCTTTGTTGGAAGTTGAAACTCTCACGGATCAATGGACGTGGGCAGTTTGTGTGAAACCGAGGATCTTCTTCATCTTGTGATACAAGTCGAGCGCATCCGATCTGTTTTCTTCGTAATCTCTCTTCTCCTTTGACTAAAAATAAAGCCCCCAAGTGTCTATCTTCCTCACACCGTACCCAACCATGGTGCAAAGAATAGATCTCGTAGGCAGAAATCTCCTGCGTTTTGCGTTCATAGCCACACCTTGCTTTTCTGATCGCTGAGAGAATTCTCGTGATAGGTTAGGGTTTCCATTCCCTTCTTCAGTCTCCTTTTGTGAAGCCAGGAGGTACAATCGCTAGGAAAATCCTCGTGATGTCCTTTACCTCGCTCTCTTGGGAGGAAACCGATCAAGGCGAGGTTAATAGGATGCCCTTTGCCTGTCGGCCAAGATGGAGGAGTTCAAGCAGATCACAGGTACGGCACGTACCAAGGGAAGCTATGACAGATTTGTTGTTGTTCCTTCTCTTTGCTCTTCCTCTTGTTATACCTCTTCTCCATCATGTGCTCCCCCCTTACGGGGATTTATTAGATCCGGCAACGGTGAACAAAATTGTCATTTGATCGGCAACGACGAACAAAATCGTCATTTGATCGGTAACGATGAACAAAATCAGCCTTGTACCTTTTCTTTTAGAACTTTGTAACAATCATTATGTAATGAGCCGTCTTTGGTCAATAAAGAGTTAGATATATCATGGTTTTTATTTTTTTACAATTTTAATGGACTCATTCTAAGCGGCGTGCTATCAGTCGCTTAGAATTAGCACACACGGCACAATTATTGTCCTCCAACCGCTTCATCTTGCATGAGAAGTTGATAGGTTTGGCTCTATTTATTTGTACTCAACTTCTTCTTCGTTGTTCATCCCCCTGCCTCTATTCCCTCTTTTTGTCCATTTATTTTGCAAGGAAACCAGGAGGGCCATGGACGTGCGGGCGGCCATGGAGGCACAGATACGGAGGCACTTCCCTGGAGGGTGGCCACCTCCAATTCGCTGCAAACATGTCTCGCAACGGGTGATCGAACAACTTTGGGTCATCCCCGAAGATCCAATTCTCGTCTATGTTTCGCCTCGACTGGGACTACGTCATCACCAGCGACAACGCCACATTTCACTCATCACCACCAACTTCATCGTCAACCATGTCCTCGGCCATTACCGCTCTAGGATAGCAATGACGGATGACTTTTTGGACCACACCTTCTATGTGCGGCTTCGTGAAGCAGGAGACGTGGAAAGGTTCCATGGTTGTATCTGGAAATGTAGGGGGCAGACGGTGTGCTTCACTCGGGTCTTGGCGCTCCGGGTCATGAATGAGCAGCTTGACGCTGGAGAGCCGCTGAACAACATCTGCCTCGCCCTCTCCCCGTGCTAGATTCGTAGATCTGTAGTTTCTTTTAATTTGATTCTATAATCTGGTATGGAGGACACTGAACAATATGGTAGTGGGTACTAATAATAATCTGTAGATCCGTAGTTTCTATTTTTGTTCTTTGTTTCGTCATATGTTTTAACTTTTTAACCTTATATTTCTTATTCTAAGCGGCGTAAACTGGATCATTTAGAATAAGTCCCTTATTATAAGTGGACAATACTACGCCGTATAGAATGAGGCACAGGTATACACTACTACAAAAAACATTTTAGGAGACACTGCCAAAACATTTTCTGAGACGTATACAAAAAATGTAAGCGGTGTGACATGTGCCGCTTAGATATGGAAAAAGAAGCGGTGCATAATAAAACCAGTTAGAATGTTTGTTCATCCTAAATGGTGCATTAGATGCCGGCTAGAATATTCGTTTTCCGAAGCGGTTTATATTTGACCCGATTGCTTTGGGAATTTGAAACGCTTTGTTGGAAGTTGAAACTCTCATGGATCAATGGACGTGGGCAGTTTGTGTGAAACCGAGGATCTTCTTCATCTTGTGATACAAGTCGAGCGCAACCGATCTGTTTTCTTCATAATCTCTCTTCTCCTTTGACTAAAAATAAAGCCTCCAAGTGTCTATCTTCCTCACACCGTACCCAACCATGGTGCAAAGAATAGATCTCGTAGGCAGAAATCTCCTGCGTTTTGCGTTCATAGCCACACCTTGCTTTTCTGATTGCTGAGAGAATTCTCGTGATAGGTTAGGGTTTCCATTCCCTTCTTCAGTCTCCTTTTGTGAAGCCAGGAGGTACAATCGCTAGGAAAATCCTCGTGATGTCCTTTACCTCGCTTTCTTGGGAGGAAACCGATCAAGGAGAGGTTAATAGGATGCCCTTTGCCTGTCGGCCAAGATGGAGGAGTTCAAGCAGATCACAGGTACGGCACGTACCAAGGGAAGCTATGACAGATTTGTTGTTGTTCCTTCTCTTTGCTCTTCCTCTTGTTATACCTCTTCTCCATCATGTGCTCCCCCCTTATGGGGATTTATTAGATCCGGCAACGGTGAACAAAATTGTCATTTGATCGGCAACGACGAACAAAATCGTCATTTGATCGGTAACGATGAACAAAATCAGCCTTGTACCTTTTCTTTTAGAACTTTGTAACAATCATTATGTAATGAGCCGTCTTTGGTCAATAAAGAGTTAGATATATCATGGTTTTTATTTATTTTACAATTTTTATGGACTCATTCTAAGCGGCGTGCTATCAGCCGCTTAGCATTAGCACACACGGCACAATTATTGTCCTCCAACCACTTCATCTTGCATGAGAAGTTGATAGGTTTGGCTCTATTTATTTGTACTCAACTTCTTCTTCGTTGTTCATCCCCCTGCCTCTATTCCCTCTTTTTGTCCATTTTATTTTGCAAGGAAACCAGGAGGGCCATGGACGTGCGGGCGGCCATGGAGGCACAGATACGGTGGCACTTCCCTGGAGGGTGGCCACCTCCAATTCGCTGCAAACATGTCTCGCAACGGGTGATCGAACAACTTTGGGTCATCCCCGAAGATCCAATTCTCGTCTATGTTTCGCCTCGACTGGGACTACGTCATCACCAGCGACAACGCCACATTTCACTCATCACCACCAACTTCATCGTCAACCATGTCCTCGGCCATTACCGCTCTAGGATAGCAATGACGGAGACTTTTTTGACCACACCTTCTATGTGCGGCTTCGTGAAGCAGGAGACGTGGAAAGGTTCCATGGTTGTATCTGGAAATGTAGGGGGCAGACGGTGTGCTTCACTCGGGTCTTGGCGCTCCGGGTCATGAATGAGCAGCTTGACGCTGGAGAGCCGCTGAACAACATCTGCCTCGCCCTCTCCCCGTGCTAGATTCGTAGATCTGTAGTTTCTTTTAATTTGATTCTATAATCTGGTATGGAGGACACTAAACAATATGGTAGTGGGTACTAATAATAATCTGTAGATCCTAGTTTCTATTTTTGTTCTTTGTTTCGTCTTATGTTTTAACTTTTTAACCTTATATTTCTTATTCTAAGCGGCGTAAACTGGATCATTTAGAATAAGTCCCTTATTATAAGTGGACAATACTACGCCGTATAGAATGAGGCACAGGTATACACTACTACAAAAAACATTTTAGGAGACACTGCCAAAACATTTTCCGAGACGTATACAAAAAATAACCCTCTGTTAATGCGAGTGATTAACGGAGGCGGTTATATTCATTTTAGGAGGCGGGTACATTTCGACCGCATCCTAAAATCGATTAACGGAGGCAGTTATTTTAACACAACCGTCTCCGTTAATCAACCACTTAACAGAGGCGGTTGTGTTACAATAACCGCCTCCGTTAATCGATTTTAGGAGACGGTCAAATGTAACCGCCTCCTAAAAAGAATGTAACCGTATCCGTAAATCCATTATCAAATTTTAAATTTGAATGTTTCAAACGATCTTGGATAGAAAAATGACCAATATGAAAGTTGTAGATCTCGATAAGTTAAGAAACTTTGCAGTTTGCAACTTTTTCATTTGAAATCATCTTCTCCACGAAAAGTATGTTTGAATGTTCTCAAATTTGAAATTCGAATTTTGCAAAAGACCTCGGATGGAGAAATGACCTATATGAAAGTTGTAGTTCTCAAAAAGTTAAAAAACTCAGTAGTTGACAACCTTTTCATTTGACTTCGTTTAAAACTTAAAAAACACAATTTACACTTGGTTTTGTATAATATGATAGGAATCGAAACAGAGTATGGACACATAAGAGAGTGTGGTGTAGTGGTAGATCGAGACACGCGTGAAGGAGAGGTTGCAGGTTCAAATCCCGTCAGCTGCGTAGCGTCGAATTTTCGCGAAAAAGTGATAAAAAGTGTGACTGGTGGCTGGCTAGTAGGATTTTCGGCTGGAACGATTAACGGAGGCGGTTGTAATCGATTTTCGGAGACGGTTGAAAAACTACCTCCGTTAGTTGATTTTAGGAGACGGTTGAAAAACTGCCTCCGTTAATGCCCAATTAACAGAGACCCCAGCTTAGAGACGGTTGCAAAAACCGCCTCCGTTAATGAAAAAAACCGTCTCCGAAAATATTTTTTGTAGTAGTGATAATAAGCCTGCACCGTTCCTACAACTGTGGGGGATATAGTACCCGGGTACCTCACGAGCAAGCCTGGCAGCCCACCAAAAGGGGGCGGCCCAGCCCACCGTTCTGGACCTGGAGACGTGCGGGACAAGTCGGCGCACGAAGGAAGGATCTAGGAGGAGAAGTTCTAGTTGGAATAGGAATTATTGTAAAGAAGGAAAGGATCCTTAGAGATAGGATCGGCTACGAACCGACTTGTAACCCTGCCCCCCGATATATAAGGCGGGCAGGGACCCCCTCCAAAACAGCTCAACCCAACTCAACTCACCACATCTCAGCTCATAGCGAGATCCACGCAATACAACACTTCAAAACAGGACGTAGGGTATTACGTCGAGTCGACGGCCCGAACCTGTCTAAACCCTTGTGTCTGTCCAACCTAACCATCTTGCTTCCGATCTTTGCGATCTTCCCTGCAATACAAATCACTTCCGTGGGCTACCCCGTGGAAGACTGCCGGAGATAATATCACCGACAGTGGCGCGCAAGGTAGGGGGTATCGCCGAGATCAATCTGGTAAGCTTGATGGATCGTGCCAAGATCTTGGACAGCTGCAGTCTCCCGGACATCGATGGATTCGAGATCCAGTTCGGGGACGTCACCACCGTCGCCTTGGATACCCAAGCGGCAGGAGCTACGGTCGCCACGGAGGTCTCCTCTCTGGCGCCGACTTCGGCCGTCACGGCCCAATCCGGTCCGATCGCATCTGATCGTGCCGGCTCTACCCCGCTGAGCCCATCGCAAAACGCGAGGCCCAACCAGTCGGGAACAGATCTACAATCACTCGGTTCCGATCCAGCTCCTGAGAGTTGCGTCGCCGAGTCATCGCAGAGCGTAAACGCTCAACCAGCGCGCGTCCAGAGCCCTGAGGTCATCACTGTCCAGACCCCTGGCTTTTGCGCGCTTGCTCAGAAGCAGAAGATGAAGGACATCGTCCAGGCGGATGATTACCTCTCTGGGAGCAACTCCTATGAGTTAGACCCACAGGGACCCTCAATCCTGGACGATCTGCCGAAAGGATACACAGTGTCCGACGCCTTTACAGAGCCGGAACTGCTAGGATCACTCGGAGAACTAACTCCGAGTAGCTTGGAGCGTTATACGCCCACATCCGACTTCTCCGAGTCCGAGGAAGACTACCTCGTGCAAGAAGGAGTCGGGTCGTACTGCTATATGGTGGCGCCAGCGACGCCAACCAACCCTGTCTCAGAAGACGAGGTCACTCCAGCTGAGGAGACGACTGAAGCCAGGGACCAGCGTCGAGGACGCAACACCAGTCGGGCGACTCGCAGAGCCGCACGACCACACGGAGCCGCCGCATCATCTGGCACCGCTCGACTCCAGGAACCACGCTCTGAAGATCATCGTCGTCAACGGGATCGGCACGACAGGAGGAGCACCCGGAACTTGATGCGCGACGGCATGTTCGAGTTCAACGGATACGACGTTTACGAGACGCCAGTCCAGAACCTCGTCACCATCAACGAGGAGATCAGTCGGCTGCCACCCAGCACTCCAGGCCTGGAAAAGGTAAGGGCTCTCGTGCAGGCCGCCTCCGTCCAGGTTCACCAGATGCAGGGCAGAGCAACCACGGACGCTCCTGAGCCCGGTCCGTCTCGACACCGGGCCAGCGGCGGATCGGATCGTGATGAAGACCTTCGCACCACGATCAACAGAGATCGAGACGCAAGGGATGTCATCCGCAACAGCACCGAAGAGCGCCATCGTGAGGAAATCGGACGGCGCGAAGAATACGATCGGGATCATGGAAATCCCCGTCGTAACTCCAACAGGAGCGGCTACTCGACGGAGTCAGACTAGTCTGACCCCTCCGGTAGTCCAAGGCGCGGCAACGACGGCGGTCGCACTCCGCCATGAGGACGAGCGCTTCCACCACCCAGGCGACCGACTCCGCCAAGGGAGCGAACTCCACCGCGCAGCAGAACCTACCGACGGGACCGAACTCCACCCAGGACTCGGAACTATCAGAGGACCCGTTCCCCGCCCAGGGACTGGGATCGTAGGAGGGATAGCACTCCCCCAAGAACAACAGACGGATCGGGTCCGAGCGGTTCCCGCCCTAGAGGTCGGATCGGCGGATTCCAGTCGTTCACCGAGCGCTTGAGAAGCGTGACATGGCCCAGAGGCTTCAAGCTGTCGGATATCGACAAGTACGACAGGAAGTCTGATCCATCTCAATGGCTTCAGATCTACTACACCGCCGTACAAGCGGCCGGCGGCGACGAGGACGTGATGGCGAATTACCTTCCCATCATGCTCACCAAGGACTGCCGCAACTGGCTGGCAGGACTCCCGCAGGACACCATCGACAACTGGGAGCAGCTTACCGAACTCTTTGTCGGTAACTATCTTGGTACCTGGGAAAGGCCCGGGAGCAAGCGGCTCCTCGGTCAGATCAGGCAGCACAAGAACTGAGACCCTGCATGACTTCGTGCGCAGGTTCTCGGAGAAGCGCAACTCCATCACGGACGTGACGGATCAGGAGGTTATGTCAGCCTTCCAGCACGGCATCTCCGACGGGAGACTGATTCACAAGTGGACTCGGAAGCCACCCGCGACTGTCAATGACATGTTCCGGATCGCTAGCACGTGGGCGGACGCAGAGATCGCGGAAAAGGAACAACTCAGCGAGCTCAGGAGCCGCTGGGAAGAAGAGAACAAGACAACCCGCAAGCGCGACCGCCGCGAAGACTGAAGACCGACACGACGACCATCGTCGCTACCGACAGTCACCCTCGCAAGAAGAAGAGCGAGGGAGATATGGTCGCCGCCCTGGACCGGTCCAGAGGCCGGGTAACTCCAGAGGATTTCCAGCGCATGCTCGATGAGCAATGTCCTTACCACAAGCACAAGCACTCGGCACGAGAGTGCTACGGGCTCAAGCGAGCCTTCACCGGGGGCAACAGAGGCCCTCCCTACAGAAAGAGGAACGATGGTTCCCCACGAGACGACAGGCGGAATGACGAGCCCGGCGACGACTTCCAGGAAGCCGACCGAGTGGTTCGCATGATCTATGGCGGACCAGAGTTCGGGTCGAAGCGCCAGCAGAAGCTCACCCATCGCCAAGTCATGCACGCGAGGGAACCACCGGTACCTGAGTACCTTAAGTGGTCGGAAGTTCCGATCACCTTCACCTGGGAGGATCACCCAAACTTCATACCGAAGCCCGGGTCCCACGCCTTGGTAGTAGCCCCGACGATCCGCAACGTTCGGCTCACCAGGGTGCTAGTCGACGGTGGCAGTGGCCTGAACATCCTCTTTGCTAACACATTGAAGGAGCTCGGCCTGACTACTCTCGACCTAAGTCCCCCCAATCCGTGTTCTACGGCCTGATACCGGGAGAGGGGGCGGAACCACTCGGGCACATTACATTGCCCGTTACCTTCGGAGACCGGAACAACTACCGGACCGAGCACATGCAGTTCACGGTGGCGAACTTTGAAACTGCATACCACGCCATCCTCGGGAGGCCGGCGCTCACCAAGTTCATGGCGATTCCTCACTACGTCTACTTGCAGGTCAAGATACCAGGACCTAAAGGTGTAATCACCATCTTGGGGGACATCCGAGTCGCTTACACATGCGAACAGGAGACCCTCAACGCAGCAGCTGCCCTGAACATCGATCAAGTCGTTGACTCCACGGCAGGCTCCGCCCTGCTCTGCTTCCTCGATTGTTACTCAGGCTATCACCAGGTAGGCCTAAAGCTGGAAGATCAGATAAAGACCGCGTTCATCACGCCGTTCGGCGCCTTTCGTTACAACACAATGGCCTTCGGTCTGAAGAACGCAGGCGCAACTTACCAGAGGACCATCCAAGCGTGTCTGGATCGATTGATTCCAGACGTAGTAGAATCCTACATCGATGACATCGTGATCATGAACCATGAGGACGTGATGGAGAACCTGACAAAGGTCTTCGAACGTCTACATCAATGAGTCCATGGAACATCGAGCACTTACAGCGTTTCTACGCCTGATTCAGTTATGTATTCATCCTTTTTTTGTTTAGATTTGTTTTTCCGAGTGATTTTGGAGGGTATTCACCCCCAGTCACGACTCGGCAGATTTATAATGAGTTATCAATAAAGTTGATTTCATCTTTCATCTATATCTACTACTCGAATTTCCTCTTTCGCGTCACGCACATAAAGTATGAGTGGAACAAACTTTAAATCGAGAGGGAAAGTACTCACCAAGTCAAAGCTCTAAACATACGACAAAGACTCTGCGGCATGAGACTGAGACCAACGAGGCTAATCTACTCCGTAACAGGTGAACCACTCAGAAATTAAGGCCAGCGCAGAAAGAAAGGGAGTAGTAGTCCCATAAAAACTTATATACAATAGCAAAAGCTTAAACATTGTTCAAAAGTACTATTTCTACCAAATACTACAAATATTCTATGTACATTAAACTGCAGGATAACCAACACCAGACGGGGCCGCTTCATCAGAGTCATCAACAACATCCTTGGACAGGACATTGGCGATAGGCTCGACTTCAAGGAGCAGTCTGCCCACGTCATCTTCGGAGGTGCCAGCAGCGTATCCGCGGCTGAGTGGCTCCAGGTCCGATGCCGAGAACAGAGACTTGAGCACCGCCAGGACATGACCACAGCTGGCCTGGCTGATGGAGCAAAGCTGTCGCCGGAAGAAGCGTGGAAGCGCCCGAACGCGGTCGAGGATAGAAGCCGAAGATGATGATGCCTCCGGCTCAATTTTCTCCGCCACCACTCGGACAGCATCTTCCAGCGCGATCTTCTCGGCGCGCAGTGCCTCCGCCTCGCCTTGCAGCCGAGCCACCTTGGCAGTGAGCTCTGCGAATTGGGACATAATCTGATACCGGTAATCTACAGAAAGTTAGATCTGGGTAATATATCCACGTCTGACAGGAAAACAAACAGGGAATAACATACCTCTGAGCTCGTGCACGGCCTGGGCTTCGTTGAGTTTAGCCTGCTCCACCTCTCCGCGAAGATCGCGAGTGGTGCGTTGGGCTTCTTCCAACTCGGCCTGGTGTTGGGTCGCAGCAGCTTCGAGTTCAGCCACTCGGGCCGCCAAGGAGTCAGCCTTAGCGACTGCAGAAGAAAGTTCTTGAATCACCGAGGATTTTGCCTCGGCATCAGCAGCTAAGTCCTGCAAAGACAAGTCAGATGACAAAACAAATAGGTGTACCACTCAGTACTAAACAAGAAAAGTAGCTCAGGAAATACCTTGGCTATCTGGCCCATACGAAGATGGAGCGACATGAACTCCGCCAGAGGAGTCATGGGAGCACCACCATCCGAAGCGCCGACCACCGCAGAGGCGACTTCGACCTCCGCAGCCTGGGGCTCCTCCATCACAGGAGCCTGTTCAACTACAGGAGCAGGCTGGGGGCTGCCCTGAGGAATTGGCAGCGTGGTCGGCGACGCTGGTGAAGGACTCGGCGGAGGTGGGGTTGGTGCTCGCAGCGACTCTGGTGGCGGACCCACAGGCTGATCGCTGAGAAGATCAGCCGAGTGGGTCGACACCTCTGGCATTTGGATTGGTGGGATCTCTGTCTCAACGACCGATTGAGGCGCAGGACCCGCAAAGGGGATCTCAGACGGCGTGCTACAAGATAAAGCACATATGGATTACTCACAGAAAAACATAAAGGATAATCAAAAGACGACAATGATACTTACAGAGTAGACACGCGCATTCTCGGGCGCTTTCCTTTCCGAGTGGAGGAAGGAAGGTCCCTCGGACTTGCAGCACTCAGAGGTACTATTGCAAGGGGAGACTGCTCCGAGCTAATTATTGGGGGCGGGATTGACGACTCGGCACCGCCAGCTTCGTCTTCATCCGAGTCAGATGACTCAGAAAGGAGGAATTGGCGGCGGCTCGGCGCATCCCCAATTACAATCCCCGTTGATATCTTCCGCTTCTTCGGGACAGGGGCAGCCTTCCCACCACTCGGAGATAGCACGTCTGGAGAAGATGAGGACGACAGAGTGATATCAGAGTCATGCAGGTCACTCTCACTTCCTCCGACTGCTTCTTCAGCACCACCGGCTCTGCGCCGAGCCGGCTGATCCACTCCCTTCGGCATCTCAGGCAAAGGAGGGAGGGATACAAAGGCAGCTCGACCCTGCAAAAGTTGGGTTCAGTTCTTTACTGAGATTACACCCAATGGGTGGAATTGAAACATAAAACAGCAACAGACTGGTTAAATACCTCAGGGCGTGGATTCGATAAGTTGAACGCCGGAGGACAATCAGTAGTCCGCAGGGAAGTCCCTGACACGAAGAATTTGCCAAGCCGAGCTGCGGCTTGGACTTTGTCAACACGCTCGGGGGCTTCACGCGTGTTGTCCCCCTCGGCGTAGTACTCATACGCCGGATGAGCCCGCTGCTTGAGGGGCTGGATCCGGCGCAGCACGAAGTTGGCTGCCACTCCGACGGCAGACAACCCTCTGTCCTTCAACTGGGCTATGAGACCCAGCAGTTCCCGAACCTCGTCCATCTCACTCTCCTTGGGAAGAGCAGTCCAGGACTGGGAGGGAACAGGACGTGAATCGATTTCAGGGGAGATGGCAGGCGAGTGGTTTCCTACGTAAAACCACTCGGACTGCCACCCCTTGTTGGAGGTAAGGAAAGGAATGTCAAAATACTCCCGGGTTCGACCCTCGCGGAGTTGGAATCCGGCGCCTCCGACTACTCGCGGGCACTCGGTTCCGGGATAAGGTTTCAACAGAAAAAGGTGAAGAAAAAGATTAAAGTGAGGCTCTATCCCAAGATAGGCCTCACAGAGGTTGATGAAGATGGCGATGTGAAGAATGGAGTTGGGATTCAGTGCGCAAAGACTGATCCCATAGAAATGCAGCAGCCCGCGGAGGAAAGAATGCGCGGGCACGCCAAAGCCGCGCAGAAAGAAAGACTCGAACACCACCAAATCAGAGGAATTTGGGGTGGGGAAAGACTCACCGAATGCTGCGCGCCACTCGGCGGTTTGCTGATCTGAGAGGATGCCGTCGACGACGTGCTGCTTGAGGCGCCTGGTGGTGGTGATGGACTCCCTCCACTCGGCGGCGCGATCCACGGCGACTTCAACGGCGGCCTTGGCCTTGGCCGGACGGGCTCTTCCCGGTGACCTCTCCTTCCGCTTCGGGGCTTCCTTCCTCTTTGGCGCCATGGCAACGAGCGGGGGCTGAGGATTGAGGATGGAAGCTGCGGGAATGGATCTAGGGTTTGCTCTCGCGCGCGGAGGAGAACTTGAGCGCTGGGAGGCAAATGGCGAGTAAAGGAAGAAGATTGCGGCGGGGATGGCTTATAATGGAATGAACCGTTCCTCCCGCGCGCGGCGCGATGCGTGTCTCGGGAACTCAACCGACGCAGGCACGTCCCGTCGCTTTGAATTCAAAGGTGCGGTAAGGAGTCGCGATATCTCGCGATATTTTGCCTTCAGTAAAGCAACCGTTAGTTTCCTTAGGAAACAACGGACTTTACGGAATTAATGGGCCTAAATGGGC
Source organism: Urochloa ruziziensis (assembly GCA_015476505.1). Classification (NCBI taxonomy): domain Eukaryota; kingdom Viridiplantae; phylum Streptophyta; class Magnoliopsida; order Poales; family Poaceae; genus Urochloa; species Urochloa ruziziensis. Next base: position 1,199,500 of record CM027120.1, on the reverse strand, counting down.
TGAAATATAGCATGACCTTTCGGTTCTGTTACATTAACAAATTTGTGGGTTCCTGAGCTAGTGTTCAGGAGCAGAAACCACTCGGTCGTGAGGCTAAAATTAGTCGACGGCCAGACTTGCTTTTGCAATTAATATTGTTTCCTTGCAATTGATTTTTACGTAAGGCATGCGATACTATCGCTAAATTCGCTCAGAAGTCTGGGTCAAGTGCTGACAAGTATAAATCTTGTGAGAAGGTGGCTTACCATATGGTCAAGCTGGGTCGTGGGACACGACTCGGGAGTCATGCCGAGTTCAAAGAACTTGAGAACAGAATCCTTAGAAAGGGGAAACAAAAAAGCCCCAGAAGGAGAAGATTATCCGAAATCCATGCTCAGAGGCATGGGGGCTGAAAAGTTCAGTCAGGATCCACGGCTTTCAGAGTCTTGACACGATCGTGCCGAGTCGTATCAAGACTCGGGGGCTACACCCAATGGGTGCACCTGGAGGTGCACACCATTGATGGATTAAGTTCAAAAAGAGATTCATAATATTTTATTTTTGACCCTCGACCAGAATATTCTATTCTGCTCAAGGCTCGGGGGCTACACCCAATGGGTGCACCTGGAGGTGCACACCATTGAAGATCAAGGTATCAACGGAGAAAAGTTGAAGACCTTTGGCCAATTTCATACTAAAATTGCCCAAAGCCCGGGGGCTAAGTGTATTCACTTCGCTGTCGCGTCGTGAAAAAGAGCACTCCTTCCCCTCACTATGGCCATAATTGAAGAATTGTTTTCAGGAACGTCTGATCATGCACTCGGATCTTCTTCAAAACCACTCGGATGAGGTCTTAGACAACTTGAGAGCACTCGGATCATGCAAGGAAAGACAAATCAATTACAGCCAACGATCGGCCAAGAAGTGCTCGGGGGCTACTGTGGGGGATATAGTACCCGGGTACCTCACGAGCAAGCCTGGCAGCCCACCAAAAGGGGGCGGCCCAGCCCACCGTTCTGGACCTGGAGACGTGCGGGACAAGTCGGCGCACGAAGGAAGGATCTAGGAGGAGAAGTTCTAGTTGGAATAGGAATTATTGTAAAGAAGGAAAGGATCCTTAGAGATAGGATCGGCTACGAACCGACTTGTAACCCTGCCCCCCGATATATAAGACGGGCAGGGACTCCCTCCAAAACAGCTCAACCCAACTCAACTCACCACATCTCAGCTCATAGCGAGATCCACGCAATACAACACTTCAAAACAGGACGTAGGGTATTACGTCGAGTCGACGGCCCGAACCTGTCTAAACCCTTGTGTCTGTCCAACCTGACCATCTTGCTTCCGATCTTTGCGATCTTCCCTGCAATACAAATCACTTCCGTGGGCTACCCCGTGGAAGACTGCCGGAGATAATATCACCGACAGCGACCAAACCCTATTCCTATCACTATCCACCCCGCTCCGCCGCATCGACTACTGTCGTAGTGTAGCTCCACCACGTCCTCCTCGTCCTCTGCATGGCATCCACCCTCGATGCAAGGGCTAAGACTACGGCAGCTCAGGCGGCTGCAGTTAGCTGCATCACCGACTTCGTCGCTTGCGCGGCCGCCACTAGAGCTGCGGCTGCCTTGAGCGGATCCGCGACAGAGTCATGGAAAGCGGTGGCCTCTGCCGCCCTCGTCGCCGTGGATCGGCTCGCCTCCGTCTTGCAGGGTCAAGCCGCGTTGGAGGCACGAGCTAGATCCATAGCCACGAAGGCGGCCTTGGCTATGGATCTGGCCCGTGCTGCCGCGGATCTGATTCTCATCTATGTTAATTAATATTGAAACCATATTGATATATGAGTATCCATCTTGTTCAAACTTCAAAGGTTGGGTTCTGGTATATAGTATATTAACTATAATTCGTCAATCGTACCATATCTTGCTTCTTGGATATGGTATCCAGACATTTTCCTCTCACGGTATGTTCATCCCTATATATATACTAGTATGCTTCAACCAAATACATAAGCAGGTTAGCACGTGACTATGATGCCTAAGAGAGTAGCGGTTCTCCTCCTAGGTGTTTGCAATCATTTTTTCCCCCAAAGTAGCAGGCAAATGTACCTCGGATCAGAAGGAGGTCATCGCGTATAATTGTGCATTATACATTTACAGGCCAAGACCTGGCGGTGCGCCAGAACCTGGTCACTCTGTTGCAAAAAGGTGAGAGAGGTGATGCAGGTCACGGACATGGAGTGCATCGTTCAACTACTTACACCTAAAGAGCAGGCATTCTATGCAAAAAGATTCCGAGATCTGGAACTCATCTGTGCTATTCGTCCTACACATCCTCATTCCTGATGGAGTTTGAAAGGCAATACATCCACCTTTGCCAACAATAAAAGCGTTCAAAGTATAATCTTTATCATATATGTATCTTTAATTAAGGAAGAGTGGTTGTTTCTGTGACAATAAGTTTGTGCTGCGAGCATGCCTTGATCTACACACTGTGGATGCGACACCTATAAAAGGTGATAAATTTAGCAACAGAGATACAAGAACAAACAAGTGAGCTGTCTATCTTCTATAGGTATGCAAATCACAGAATTTCAAGAAAATGCATGTTAATTCGAAAAAAAAGAAAATCACATGGCGACCTATTAATTAGCTCATTCACATGAACAAAGATTATATTCATTGATCCTGGTTACCTACAGGACGACAGGCGCCATTGCCAAAGATGTCGACGTGCTTGACCCACCAGTCTATCATATCTCCTCAGGCAACGGGGACAGCCGGAGCCGGATTGCGGCCAGTGCTAGGTGTCACGGCGGAGAAGATCGAACGACGAACGGGTGGCCCGTTCATCCAGAGGAGGGCAAGTTTAATTTGGATTAGATGCATCGTGGGTTGTTCTATCCTTGGCCCTTAAAGGCCCGTTTGGAACAAAAGAATAAAAAACACAGGAATAGAATAAAACGTAGAAATAGACTAGTAGTGCAGTGAAGAAACAGAGCGTAGGAAAAACGCAGGAAACTGAAGAAAGAAATGTTTGCAACACAGGAATTTATATCACAAGAATTATAAAGGGCGTTGCTAGCGCCCGGATGTCTGACGTCCGGGCCTAGCGTCGGACGGTAGCGCTTTAACACTGTGGCATCCTAATCTTTTTCATGCAACACTGAGTCGGACCTCACTTGCTGTGCACAGTCACGCTTCAATGTCCAACTCCCGCTGCAACATCCATAATCATGTTTCATGCAACATTTATTTATTTTTTTATCGATTCCACAACAAATGGAGATGTTTATGCAATTAAACAATTGAAACATCTGCAAACACCTCATGCAACATTAAAAAAAAGCTAACAAAACAAGAAATATATGTCACTTGTTGCAAATCAACAAAAAATTCTACTGCAACAAGAAAAGTCTATTACAACATCTGCAACATGACACTGAAACAAATTCGAAACTCTACTGCAACATGGAACCAACCAACATGTCACCATGTTCAACATCTATGCTAAGTGGTTACATCAACGTCCTAATTTTTGTAGTTTTGCAAAAAAAAAAGTCCTAATTTTTGTACAATTTGCACAACTGCAACAAAATCAAATCGTGTTCGCAACACCCAGAAAAGTGACACAAGGCTACTGCAACATTTGGAGTTTTGTTGCATGAAACATTCATTCGAATCCTCATTAGATTTTGCAACATCTGGACAAGGCTACTGCAACATCAAATGTATGCAACTGCAACATGAAAAAAAACTGACTTCATGCAACATGATAACCTCCACCTCAACATCCGAAATCAACCATTGCGACATCCCAAATCAACCTTTGAGACATCCCAAATCAACCATTGCAACATCCCAAATCAACCTTTTGCAACATCCCCCAAAAAAATCTCCTTGCCTCTCACCTGATCTCTCCACTAATCGGCGGCGCACAACCCTTCCAGCAACGCGTGAGCCCCTTGCCCCTTCCTTCCCGTACGAGTGCGGGCAGTGGCGTCGTGAATCCAAGGTCGGAGGTGGCGGCACCACTCGAGACCCCGTCAGGTACTGCTCCCGCTCGAGTAATTGAGCGCCAGCGGCGGCAGAGGTCTTCATCCCCTGCCGAATCGAAGCGCAAGCGCATCGATTCCTGCACAGCGGGCAGCTCGATTTCGGCCGGCGACGTATCTCCCATCCCAGACTCCAACCTCGTTGTTGCGCCTCATGGTCAGCGGCGTGCCCGTGCTTGCGTGCTCGCACGGCCGAGCAGCAGGAAGTGGAGGAGGAACGGGAGAAGTTGTGTGGCAGCGAGGCCGGCGCCATGGCAGCCGAGCAGCAAGAAGTGGAAGAGGCCGGGGATTTGCTGTATGGCGACGAGGACAACGTCTTGGCGGCTGAGTACCAGGAAGTGGAGGAGGTTGAGCAGCAGGAAGTGGAGCCGCGCCATGGTGAGAGACATACTACAGTCTACAGATAAGATATGGACTAGGTAATAGCCCATGTGTTGCAACGTGCAAAAAAAAAAAAAGTTTCCAACGCAATGCAACAAAAAAAGTTTTGTTGTGTTGTGATTCACGAACATCAGCTTTACATGATAAGATTTGCAGTTTGTGGAGTCAACTTTGTTGCCACGGCCTTACCGGCGTGAGAGGGGCAGCCGGCCGAGAAGGAAGCAGGTCTAATTTTGAAATTATTTGTAAACGGTTTAATTTTATTTTAACTAACATAGATTATGCTCTTTAACACATCAAATGTGGTAGTTTTTATAACATAATGTTTGTTAAGCTTTTATGAAATTCTTAGTATTTTTTATTTTTTTCACCAGCTTTTTCTTAAACCCATTTAGAGGGATTAAAGCTAAATTTTAACTTGCTAAATTTTAATAGCTAAAAATTAGTGTAACGATACAAAAATAACTTAAAAACAACTAATATAATTGGAGGTACGCAATTGCTCCCCCGTCACGCCACCTCACTTGACCCTTCTCCATCTGTAGCAGCAGCTCGTGTCCTCTCGCTCAGGACACAAACAAGGCTTTGCTACGGTACATCTAAACGACCGTGAGCCGTCCATTTATATAGATCTAGGCGGTTCGGATGAAATATTACTTCCTAAGAAGTAATATATATATATATATGTGTGTGTTTTATTTTAAAAAACATGAAATTTTTTTAGATCTAACTTCCTGCATGCAATGAGGACGGAGCCTGACGAAGTCACAGGGAGAGGCCGATAGGTACGGCACTTTGGTTTTTTTCGTTTTCTTTTTTCAAGGTAAAATAAACGTGATAGGGTCTGAGAGAAAAAATATAATGTGACAGGTTTTGGAAATGGTGTGACATGGATGTCTATTTTTTTATAACGAGAACGTGAAATAATGATGTCACGAGAAAAAATTAAGTAAGTTGTAACATTGTTTTCTCCTAATGTGAGAGTTGTAACATTTTTTTACCTAACAAAATGGCATGGGTGAACTATAATAACTTTTTTCTAACGCGACGTGACATGGATGAGTTGTAACATTTTTTCCTAACATGGCATGGGTGAGTTGTAACATTATTTCCTAACGTGACATTCGTATTATTTTTTTCTAGCATTACATGTTATTTTTCAAATTGTGACATGATGACACATGATAGATCCAATATCTATTTGGAAATAAGACACATCATATGATCATGTTTTGATTGCGTGCGTGCTAACTGTAACTGGTAATGGGGACTGTTGCCGTCACACCTCCGAATGATAACGAAAGACCTAAAGATCTGAGATTGCCGGCCATTTTTTATTATTATAAGTATTTAATTGTTTCTTTTTATTTTAAAAATCAATTCGAACGCTTACTCTTAGGAAGTAACCGGGTGTACTACGCCCCCACAAACAAACAAACAGATCCCCTCTTCCATTAAAAAGCAAGCAAACAAATCATTTTTTTCTCCCTAACTAATTCTCTCTCTACCAAATCAGAGTAGCGGCTCTTACCTTCATTTTTTTTCTCTCTCTCTTATCAAACCAGTAGCAATGGCAATTGGCAAATCGGTGCTAGCCTTCACCAAGCCATGCACTTAAGCACCAGCCCCAAACGAGATGCTCATTCAAAAGGAAAGAAATGTAAAACGAGGCGTAGCTGACCGAAGGGGCTGCTGCCATCAATTCCTTCCCAGTTGTGACTTGTGAGACCCACATCTTGAACCTTATCCCTTCCGTTCGCACGCACAGCTCCAGCGACGCAGCTCCAGTTCGCACGCACATCTTTTTCTACCACCGCTGTCGGCTCCCGCAACCAGTCTGCAGCCGCACCGCTCCCCGGTGCCAGGGTGGGCCGGCTGCCGCGCGCCGCCGCCGCCGCTTTCCCCTGCTCCGGTTGCCCACGCTAGCTACAGCAGACTTCCCAGCGCCGAGCCGCGTCGCACCGGGCTCCGCGCGCTCATGGCGCGCCGCCGCTGTGGCCCGCGGCCGGTGCCAAGCCGCACCGGCAGCAGCCGCTTCGCCGTGGATCTGAGAGGCGTGCCGTGCCCTTGCCGCCCTGAACTGGTGACGCGTCGGTATTAGGCGTCGGCCGGTGCTGCGCCATGGACGATGAGGTCGCCATCGCGCGCCCTCGCTCCGGTTGCCTGTGCAGCCCGGCCACTCGCCGGGACCGGACGCTCACTGGTCGAACCGGGCTCGGGGTGCCCAAGCGCGTGGATCAGAGGGAAGTGCCGGGAAAGAAAGAGAGAGATGGAGAGAGACGCTGAGTCGGCCAGTCGGAGAGAGTTTTTTCACTATGCAGGTGGACCCCACTGCCGGCGGATGGGGACCGGTGGAAGGCACAAGAAGGGTCGGTGGATGGTGGAGGGTGGTTCTGCCGGCAGACCCACGGGGGAGTGGACGCAGACAGCTCAATCTTAATAGTGGTAGAGATGAGAGTGTTGAGAATGCTGGGAAATATCTAGTGAAGGGATGTGGATGAGGTCGCACCACGTCACTATCCAGGGGAAGGACGCGCATCCGGACGTCTGTAGTGTAGCTTTTCCGAATTATAAAACATCCTAGTGAAAAAAACATGTTAACGGTAGATGATATTAGTTAACAATGTTTTCTTTTCTTTTAACCATGCAGTACTTGGAGTCATGGTTCAACGCATGTCCTTTGCTCAGTTCAAACCCTGGTGAGCGAATAGTGGAAAAAACAAGGACCCTTTTCTAATTTGCCCATCCTTATCTGCTGTCCAGCGCACCACCATTATTCGTCTTCCTATTTCAATCACTTCCTCAGCTGTTTTCACCGCCCACATCTAAACGCAAGGATTTTATCCGATGGAGAGTGAAAAGTCCAATCGGAAGGCGAGTGTGCTCCAGCGACGGTTTGAGCTCATCCACAGCAGGGTCAAGGCGAGCTCGAGGTGCAGTGGGCTGAGATAGGGCGACCGAGTTCCTCAGCACTGGAGCAACCTCGAGCTATACAGCGGTGATGTGAGATCCGGTTGAGTTCTAACCCATGGCGGGAAGCATCAAAGAGCGCGCGAGGGAGAAGCGGTGGGGAGGAGAGAGCGAGTGAGATGCTTTCCTTTGAGCTTGACCGGATGTTTTATTTCCTCTAAAATGCACATCGAACTTTTCCTTTCCTCTGGAACGGAAGCCAGAGTTCCTTCGTTCCAAAACGCTTACACCATTCCTTTCCAGAGGAATAAAACCATTCAAAAATCCTGTGAAAAACATTCATTCCAAACAGGCTCTAAGGTTTGTTAGGACTGCCCGGCCCGTACATTGTTCTTTTCACTAATGCTAACACGAGATGGACGGACACCACTCCAACAAACAACAAACTAAATAAATTTATAGCTAATTTAGAAAAACATTCAGTAAAAAAGATAAGGAGCGCATTTAAGAAGTCTGCCGCCTCAGTGGGAGCTTCATTTGACTAGAGTGAAGAGACACCGCCTTCTACTCCAAAATTGAAACCGTCCTAGTGGGTTTGCATTGCCCTGTGTGCGTAAACAAACACACGCCGTATTTTTTTTTTCCTTTTTGAGAAATCGCACACCCCTTACTCAGTAGAAGCATGAGTTCTCAAGAAATGGTGCGTCTTGGAAAACCTAAAGTTTTTGGTCCACAAAGAAACCATTCAGGTAGAGAGACATCAATCAGTACATCGCAGAAACAGAGTACACAAGCGAAACAGAGAACAGCCACAAAATGTACATAACCAAAAGCCCAATACGGGAAATCGAAGGGTTGCAGAATGACATAATGTACATAACCAAAAGCCCAACTATATGGTTAATCATGCATTCTTGCCGATTCCACAGTGATCATAGTATTGCGACCAACATAGTCAAAATTCGCCGACAACATACAATACTGAACTTGAGACTTGCATGTTGCATCCTTCGGTGTACACCGTGATCCACCGGGACAGCCAGAGTTTATTAGCACCGCTCAATACTGAAAGTTGTAGAGAACACATATAGATTCAAATGGAAATCATCTAGATTAACAGAACTGTTCAGTTACTTGTCGATGGTGGTATAGAGTATAGAGAGATTGACAATTTTGTAATTAGGCTCTAATATAATATTTTTACCGGAAGCCCTTAGCCGAAGTGAACATGTGTGTTTGTAACATGAAATGAACATAATGAATATGAAAAATAAAAATAGAAATAAAAGAATGAGAATAAATGTTTCAAATATATTCAGTAATGTAAATTATAATTTTTCGCATAATACGCATTTGCAACTAGCATGAGTAACCTCCGTCTGTATGCACACGAAGGAAATTGGCCTGAGGCTTTAATAAACAGGAATGCAGCAGGTGGCAGGGTTGCGGATGCGAGGCTGCGAGGGTCATGAATGACAAAATGACTGGGCATTCAAGAGGGTTTGAGCCGGTGACCATATGGAAACTACTGTTAATGGTATTGTCGTAGGAAATCTGGGTACTCCATCTCAAGGATGCCTTTTAGAGTTCGGTCCTGCTAATATTCTTATAATGATTTCATTCGGTCTTTAAACTGTCATACTCCAAAATTTTCATCTGGTTATCACTACTACACAAACCACTTTCACAAACGGGCTATCACAACCGGTTTTGAGAAAACCGGTTGTGATAGAGCTATTACAACCGGTTTTTAAAAAACCGGTTGTGATGTCGCCTATCACAGCCGGTTTTTCTCAAAAACCGGTTGTGATAGTCGGCCGGCATATCACAACCGGTTTTTCTTACAAACCGGTTGTGATGCTCACTATCACAAAAACCGGTTGTGATGGTGAGCATCACAACCGGTTTCTTTACTAACACATTTTTAGAGGGCAAATTTGAAAATTTAAATTTTGTAAACGACCTCGGATGAACTTTTGACCAAAACAAAAGTTGTAGATCTTGAAAAGTTATGAAACATTGTAGTTCACCACTTTTTTATTTGAAGACATCTTATCAACCGAATCTAAGTTTGAATTTTTCAAATTTGAAAATTTAAATTTTGTAAACGACCTCGGATGAACTTTTGACCAAAACGAAAGTTGTAGATCTTGAAAAGTTATGAAACATTGCAGTTCACCACTTTTATATTTAAAGACATCTTGTCAACCGAAACTAAGTTTGAATTTTTCAAATTTGAAAATTCAAATTTTGTAAACGACCTCGGATGAACTTTTGACCAAAACGAAAGTTGTAGATCTTAAAAAGTTATGAAACATTGTAGTTCACCACTTTTTTATTTGAAGTCATTTAGAGCCTCAAATAAGCAATTTACACTCGGAAAACATTAATATGAGGGGAATCAAAATGGTATATGGACACAAACACACTAGTGGTGCAGTGGTAGAGGACGCTATGCACAGCGCTGAGGTCGCGAGTTCGAATCCCGCTTTGGGGACTATCACAGCCGCTTTATCTCATCCGCCCCCCAAAACCGGTTGTGATGGGGGTTCCGAACCGGCTGTGATGACCTTTTCTGTAGTAGTGTATGTGCACAATTTACACTAAAAAACAAATATATTTTCTCATATTTCTAAAAGTTTCCAACAATTAGCTACTTGCAAAACAATTAACTAAATGTAATATTTATTTTCTAAATAAATAATCAATGTAGAATATATATTGTTCGCACACATTTAAACCTAAATTCTTTGCACGATCGTGCAAGTAATAAAGGCATCTCCATTCGACCATGCTAACATTTTTATAAGGATTTCACTCAGTCTTTAAACATATACTAAGGCCGAGTAAGATCACATGCGCACGCGGACATGGGACACGCATGAACATGGATGCAAATTGTATTTGCCACTGGGCAAGCTAGCTGGCTATCGCAGATAAATCATCCTTTGACCAAACACCGCGGCATCTAATTGTCAAAGTATTCTCACATCCCTTATATTTTACGTTAAGAACCCCTTGGAAAAAATACCAGAAATTCATCTCGATAATCAATAACATCTAATTAACTAGATGATATGGGAATTGTAAGCAAGTTAACAAACTTCCATGTCTATAGGTTGTTCACTTTTCCAAGACTGAAATATAATTATTGAAATAAAACTGCCACTTGGTGACATATAATTGTTTCACAAATAAGATCGAGGTAGTAAATATTCTACTAGGTTACTGACATATCACAATATTCGAGGTAGTTGTAAAGAAAGCAGATTGAGAAAGCTATTAGGCAATAAGGTAGACAGCCATGTCGACATATCAGAGTACTAAGCCACTATTAAGGGCTATCTTATCATCATGATCCCAATAGTGAAACGGGTCGCTTCTAAGGTGACAAAAGACATCATTGCTCTCTTGTAGCAGATCCATCTTCATGGTGAACCTTTCATCCAGCTGAATTGAAACCCTTTACAAACACGAGAAGCACCATAAGTTCTGAGGGGGCTCAAAGAGAGATGAGATATAAAAACTAAAAAAAATAATGTACATAAGAGCTTGACAAAACTGCATCAAAATGAATTAATTTCAGTGTTGGCCAGATATTTTATTCTATGGACTTTATGGTTGATCTTTGGTTATTTTTGTTTTTTAAAAGAAAATTAGGTTAATTAACTACTCCACCTGCTTCAACAGAAATGACGCTCTAGAAATCAGGAGTCTTCAACATGTAACATTAGCCATCACATTCTAACAATTGTGCTAGGAAATAACAGTATATATTTTGTGTCACAAAACCGTTTTAGATCAGGATACTTTTACCTCCTGAACATTACAAATACTTTTTATGCAAGTCTTAATCATTGCAATAAAATGAGAAGAAATAAGTCATGATTGCAAAGATAAGGTTTTATGCTAATACATAGTTCTACAAGATACTGACATATAAGCCACCAAGCGAGCGATGAGGAAAGTAAAATAAAATTTTCTTCTGATGACACTCCCACAAAATGGCAAGAGAAAGCAGTTGCCATTTCAGTTGAGCAAAGGAAGTAAATTAGCAAAGCGACTGCAAACAAGAAATATCAAATGGCATGATCAAAATAAAAATCAAAGTTGCTTTACAGAAATACAACCTTGGAAGCTGGTGAGACTTCACGATTAGGTACCAAAATGTCAAAATAAATGACTGCCAGATTGCAAATCATTAAAGGAAACGTGAATTAGAAGTGTTAAATTCAAGTTTATGTTTTTTGGGTGGATAAGTAGTCAGCAAAATGACCGTGCTATAACTTTTAATATTGGATTCAGAACAACTCTACAGGTTCTACTTCTCAGCACTACTTGATTCAGGCATCTGTCAAGGTTCAGAACTAATAATTAAGGCTAAACATGTTCTCTCTGATTTTAACGATAGACCAAATTAATTTACTAAACTGCTTCATTTTTAATTATACCAACATTAATTATCTCTGATAGTGTTTCTTGATAAGTTGTATCTTATAGGCAAAAAACCAAACTGCAGATATATTGAACAGAGTTAAATCAGGTGACTTACTCATCGAATGCTTTGCACTTAATTTCCACTATCTTGAGGTGTTCTGATACTGCAGCCGAGATCTCCATTGGTTTGCAGCTGAGTTTGATCTCCAGATTGTGTTTAGGTCCCTGTAGTACAGGTAAACATTTAGGCAAGGTGAATTAACAGTGTGCGGGATAATTCTTCCCACAATGCAGCCGTTTGGAATGCTACCTAATTAGAAATTGCATACCTTGGAATGTACTTGAATGGTGATCCTCTCTAATATCGGCGAATTCTTTAGGAGACAAGCTAGGGCACTGAAAATAGCAGGATGACACCAGTAGTCGTTGATGACCAGAGTCTTCAACTTGTTGAATCTAGGGCAGAATTTCACGAAGTACCTGCTGAAAATAGCCTGGATGAACAAGAAGAAAAAAAATATATTATGTTTCGAAAAAAAAGAAAAAATTAACAAAAAAGTGATGCTCGATGTGTACATGTAAATTAGTTATTGCTCAGGTGTATATATAAGCATACCATTGGGATGCCAGTAAGTATTAGTGCCAAGTGTTGAGTTTCTGACAAAATTTCCAGAATAATTAAACAGTCTTGTTTGTCACCATCTTTGTCGTGGCAGTCACAATGTACTTCATCACAATCCTCAGAGAGATCATCGCAGCATCCAGGACGACCACCACCAGTATTGATTTCAATAACTGCCCCCTCTATGGATGGCGGCATCCTGACAAATGATGGAATCCTGCCATTGTCGATTTGGAGCCACAGCCTAACAAGATTCGGTGCGCAAATTTCCAATCGGTTTTCTTCATGGAAACCGCAACAATCCATGGTTAAAACGCTCTACCGATTCGGATGAGATCAAGGAGACAACACCGAGATAATACGGTCGATGGGCAAACCTCCGCGGATGCGCAGGTGCAGGAGATGGTCCACCAACCCCGCGATCTCAGACACGGTCGCCGGTTCCTTGTCGCAGGGCGGTGGTGGACTTCCAGATGTGGCGCCAGCGCTTGGCGAGCACCCACGTCCGCACACTAGAAGAGAATGAGACATCCGCGGAGCATGTGCACCGGCAGGAAGGAGACCACCTGCTGCAGGGCATCATCTGGGAGCGCACTGATCGCCAGCGCTTGGCGAGCACGCACGTCCACAAGGATGGAGTTGTATCTCTGCAGCACTGAGAGAGAGAGAGACGTACCCACGCCACGGACGGTAGGCGATTCGCTTCTCCCCTGCTGGGCTGAGTTGTGCCGTTGCTGTTTGCGGGCACTACTTGTACTAGTTGCAACGGATGATGGCGGACTGGATGCTTTAATGCGCTGCAGAAGCCGAGACGCCAAATAGCAGTGATGACGACTGTTCGATTCCCGACGACTGTCGATCCATTCACACGGGATGGGATGGGGCCCTTCAATGACCCGTTCAATCATTTACGTTCACATTGCAAAATACGGGAATCCCGTATGTCCCTGGACTATGAGGTTATTACCTGCCCCTGTAAATAGACTCTATTTTTTTAAAAAAAATGTTAACGCGTAGACTTTTAATTGATATTATCAAATCTTTGTTCACCCATGCATACCCCTTCAGAAAATTAGTATTAAAAAGAAAACTAGATCCGTTGTTTCGCGGGCGGCCATACACGCAGCCCCTGGCCACAACGCGTCTTATTCGCGACCAAAGCGTGAATGGTGGCGCATGCAAAGGCCGCCACCGCCACCAAAAAGCTGCCAGGACATCATGCTTTGACAGTACTGTAACACCTAAAAATGTCTTTCTTGAAATTAGTAATTAATTTGCCTTTTTATTTAAAGTGCTCATAAATAATACTCCCTCCGTCCCAAAAACACATAAGACTATTTGTTTAGCATTTAGAATTTGTCCCACAAAGAGTATTTGTTTAGCTCTTAGTGAGGACCACCTATTTAAAGCATCATCAAATATCAAGAAACATTTGTATAGAGAAGCTAATGGAGCCAATCAAATGCTTAATTGATGCTACTTCTCTTGTTCCAATCAAACATTTGTGAGATGAAGGGAGTATAGGGTAATGGAACTACTTCTGGAAATTTAAAAGAAAATATAAGGTATAAGAACGTTTTTATTGCATTCGTGCCTGTGCATAAGTTCTTTTGTTTGAGTGGTCTTGTTGATGGAGTTCCTTTTCTCTCTTTTTCCTTTTTCCTTTTTTCCTAATTTTGTTTCTCCCCTGCCCTGAAAAAAAATTTGTTTCTCCCCTCCATTTTCCTTCCCGGCTGGCCCAAACCCCCAGCGTGGCCCGCCAAACCAACTCCCCTTTCCGTTTGGGCCGCCAGCCCAGCCACCCGCTTACCCCCGCCTCCGCCAGGCACCGACATGCGGGGCCCGCCTGTCATCCCCCTCGCCCCCCGTCGAGTCCGAGCCGGACTCGGGTCCGTCGCCGTCGCCGCGTCCGACCCACGCTGGGTCCGCACGCCTAGGCTGTGTCCTATTTAAAGCCGAGAAGCCACGAGCGCCCTCGAGCTGCCCCCGCATCCCCAAATTCTAGCGCCATCGCTCGCCATTGCGCCCCTCGTCCGACCGCCCGGAGTCGCAGCTGTCGCCATCTTCGACTTCGCAGTGGGCAACGCTACGGCCCCGTGCCCTCCGTGTGCTCTCCCATGCTCTACAGCGCTAAAACCAGCGCGCCGCCACCCGTCAGCCATGGCGCCGCAGCAGGTAGGCACTTCATTCCTCCACCGGAATGGGTTGTAGCACCTTCTCGCCCTAAAGTCCTAAACCTGTATGACAATGAAAACAAGGGTGAGTATTCTGAAGAGAATACCCAGCAAATCCCACAATTCAATAATATAATATATCAATTAAATTAAATGTAAAGGTCGGTCCTGGAGGGGCAATTCCTCCCTGCCAGTCCCGATGTGCTATCCAGAACCTGACCAACGGTACCTTCGCCGTCTCAAGTTCCCCATGCAACAATAGTAAAGACTAATCATTGGGGGCTTTGACTAAGTGGACTCATTCCAGAATCATGGCTATCCAGATAGATTCTACACTCTGCAGAGGTCGTACTTATATACCCCGCATTCGGTCAGCCCGAACCGTGTACTTAGGCGGTACCGACCTACGAGATTCCTACCCACCGGTGACCATCGCTAGTCAGCATTCCCTAGGTCGATCCACGGATATCAACCCGGATGTGAGCTCATAAGTTGGGCCTCTGGCCCTCAAGGTCTCTGACCCTTTATCCTAGTCATCCCGTGCCGCCCAGTCCCAGCCCTCTGTCTGGGTCTGTCTCCAGTATACCCGTTTCCCGACTTGGCGCGTGCACGACTAGGCACCAGGCGCTACCTAGTTCGCCGGTCGGCACTCTGCACCAATCATACGGCTCCTTGGGATGGATTGCTAGGTTCAGCTGGTGGGGTGTGAATCAAGGCCTCACATAAATAGGCATTCCCATAGGCTATGCCTTTTTGGCATGCGAGGTTGTACTGGGCACTAGAAAGACTCTCCCATGAACCGGTCCTTAGCTGGATCAGAGTGGCTCTTAGGATCCCCCTAACGAGGCTATCCTTCCACTCCCAATCTTAAAGCATCCTATAGCTACAGCGATGTTGGGCATACGCTCAGAGTATGCCCCATATAGTTAATGCTGCAAATAACGTAAAGTTTAGTGGAGGGGTGATATTATTGGCGGGACTTGCCTTCATTGTCAGTGCTTACACGTTCCTTACGCGGGCGTATTCCGTATGTTGACCGGGCTGGGATTCGGGTCTTCTGGAGCTTCGGCGTCTCGTCTGGCCCAGTCATGCTATCGATAAAACACGGAAAATAACAATCAGTATAACAGTACATCAATCAAATCACAAAAGGAAAAGGAATGGAAAGAAGGCAGGGATTCGAAGGATTATTCTAAGGGCTGGGGGTTGGATTGATATTCCATTAATTATATAAAATAACTAATGGATTAAAGGATGGTGATTTTGGAAGAGAACTACTAAATAATTCCCCGGAAGATAGTTGAAACGATGGTTATCGGGTTTTGAGAATTATATAGATTTCTAAGGAGTAATTCCCGAGTGACCGATATGGATTTCTAGAGAATCCTTATATATCCGTGGGCAGCATGACGGCTAGGGTTTCATTGAGATCTAGGGGTTTATGGATGGGCGGTATGACGGCTAGGGTTTCGGCGAGGCTAGGGTTTCATACGGGCGGCGTACCGACCGGGTTTCCTAATAGGGCGGGCATTATAATGGCGCGGTCAAGGTTTTGGGGCTAGGGCATAAATCCTAGGGCAACAAGCATATGGAAATGATTAGAATAATCCCTAGTATTTATGAGAATTATCTGGGAATTTATGGAGCTAAGATAGGAAAAGGGGAATTTCTTGGGTACACTATTGGTGGCCTTCTATTGGGTAGAACCTAGCCTAATTGGATTTAGGCTCTAATAATGTGCTAAAAAGGGTTGGGTGGCACTAATAGGCTTAGAAATATTCCTAATATTTTTGGGCATTTTTGGAGATTTTTGGAAGTGAGGAAGGGCTCTAAATAAGCTTGTGTGTACACTTACGCGGGTGCGCGTAGCATTTTTGGGCCGGCAGACGCAGGGGCGTGGGGTCCGCCAGCGGCACTGTTCTGTGCGCCGGGGGCGTGGGCGCGGTAGACCGCGGCCGCTGGGCTGCCGGTCCTAGTGGACCGCGTCCACCCAACCTGGGCAGCCATCGCGCCGTGGACCGGCCGTGGGCTGGGGCGCCCATTGGGTCTGTGGTCCATAACTGTTCTGTGCGCCGGGGGCGTGGGCGCGGTAGACCGCGGCCGCTGGGTTGCCGGTCCAGTGGACCGCGTGCCACCCAACCTGGGCAACCATCGCGCCGTGGACCGGCCGTGGGCTGGGGCGCCCATTGGGTCTGTGGTCCATATGGACCGGGCGCATCGAGCGCGGGGCAGAGCGAGCGGACGGCGGGGTGCGACAGCGTTAGCAGCCAGGCCCGCCTGTCGGATTACGCTGAGGAGGAAAGGAGACGGCGGGGCGACGACCGGTGACGGCGGGGCACCGGCTTGGGAGGGGGAGACAGCGCCGCCGCGGGCGCCATTTGTGCCGCCGCCAGGGCTCGCCAGCGTAAGCCGTTCTGGCGTTAGAGCTCGCTGGTGACCCTGCGGTTTGCACTGGGAGAGAGAGGAGGTTGTGGCGGGTTCGTTGGTGGCTAGCAAGGAGAGGGAAGAGGGACGGAGCGGCGTGGCTGGGTGCGTGGAGGGAGAGAGCCCAAGCTCGGCTTGGTCCTCGTTGGTGCCGGGGGAGAGGAGGGGTGCTCCTCTATTTATAGGCGGTGAGGGGCCGACGGAGCTTGCCACAGTCACGCCGGGCGAGCGAGGACGGCCATCGGGGTGGAGACGCGTGGCGCCGGGGAACGACATCACGGCGGCGGCGGCGGCCTCGACCCCGTCCGGTGGAGGGTGGTCGGCGCCGCACCCAGGATGCCGTGGGACGCGGTGGCGGCGACACGCGTCGCGCACGCCCCCCTAGGGTCGATCCAGGCGACGGCCGGCGATCGGGCGACAGCGGACGGTGGCGCGGTGCGCGGGGGAAGGAGCTGGGGGGAGAAGGATATGGTGACGTCGGCTGACGTCACCCCGGCGGGGCGCAGGCCGCGCGCGCGGGCTTAGCGGGCGTGCGGCAGGGGAGGCGGACTGGGCCGCGGAATGCTGGGCCGCGGGGAGGTATGCGGGCCGCTGCTGGTAGGCTGGGCCGGCAGAGGAAAAAGGGAGAGGGAGGGAGAGCCGGTGAGGCCGGGAGTTGTGGGAGGTAAAGCGGACTTCGCAGTTGGGCTTGAAGCTAGGGTTTCGGCCCAAAAACGTTTGAACACTTTTCTATTTATTTGAAAGGATTTTTTAAGAGGAATTTCAATTCGAATTTGAACCAAACCTTTACTAGTTTTACTCTAGGTTTTTAGAGACTTGTTTTAGTCTAGAGAGCGTCAAGTTGTGGAGCATGCCTTTATTTTCCAATAGTTATTTATAGTTCACTAACTATATTTATTTGCTATTAAGGCTATAATTATTATAATAAACCTAATAATTAACTAAATGATTCCTAAATTAATTCTACTTAATTTTTAGGGTGTTACAGATCTACCCCACTTAAGGAAATCTCGTCCCGAGATTTAGGGTTAGAAAGAAGGTCTAGGGTTTTAGCCTTTCATTCTCCTAATTTACGGTAATGATAAGGATTTCCAGTATTCATTACAAAGGATTTCTTCTCCTTTTTAAATTTTAGAAATTCTTCTCTTTGTAACTATTTATTCCTTATTTCCATGTGTGGGAGTATAATTGTTGACGTTTATTTCCATTACTCCCGAATGTATCCAATTAATTTCCATCGGGCTTGGTGTGTCTCGAGGGAATACTCTTCCTGAGTTGTTTTAATCCTCAAGTTCTTGAGGTCAAGTACCTTTTTCTTTGCTTGGGTTACTACCCCACTTAAACCGAGATTTTCCTTCTGAATGGATTTTTCAAATCTCTTTTTGAAATGAAGATCTCGGATTTGCATATCCTTTTGGGGTTTCTGCCTAGACTTCTTATCGAAGTTTCCTTTTACTTGAATATGTCCATGTTTGGTCTCACTACTCATTCAATGTCCTATTCTTGATTATCAGGATTGTTTCTGTTGTAACTTCCTTCTTTTCAACTCCTGGATTTCCGTAGGGAGCATTACTTCTTTATCCAAATTTTCTTTTAATCAACTCTCGAGTTTTCCTTGTCCACGGAAGTATTAGTCTTTGACTCAAGTTTGCCTTTAATTTTGGAGCCTGTGCTACCCTGGGATACCTAATTTCTCAGATAGCGAGTGTCGTCTTTGCTCTGTCTTTTCTTCTGATATTTTATCCTCTAGGGCTCCAGAAAGGTTTTAACTGTCGTTGAAGTTATGGCTGTTCTGGTCTTTCCTGCAGAGAGTTTAGCAAAACTCTGGAGTTGCCGGATGGAGGGAAGGAATCCAGGGTAAGAATCTTGGGAGACCACTTCTCACCAGAATATTTGTTATGGTGATTCTTCTGGGTACTTTGAGAAGTGTCTCCTTCTGGTGTGTAGGATTTTTGTTGGCAACCTGCTGGCTATTCTGATGAAGCTGAGTTACTACTTGATGGTCGATCATATCTTTTGGATCATAGTTACTTATCCCGTGTTGTCGTTGATCACGGGCTTCCTGAATCTTTGTGTGGTGAGTCTTCTGTTAAATCACCAAGTTGTTTTAATCTTGTACCATGATCCATCCTATGTTACTCCTATTCCTTATATCCTTCATTTCTTGGATTGCCAGGCTTGGATTCTTTGTAGGAGGGTGGCAAGAGTCAGGCGGTTTCTTTGCACGGCATGAGGATGGTTCTGGTTATTTTTCGAGGTTTGGGGAGTCTGCTTCTCGGGTATCCGACCGGAGTGGTTGCTCCAAGAAGACAGGCCTGGTTTAATCATTTCCTCTGATAAAATATGATGGGAATGGTTTTATTGGGTATCTGGAGCTACGTTTTTCCTCCGAAGTAAGGTGATGGTCATGGATGAGCTCAGAGCTGCAGGTGGTTCGTATGGGCATGACTTCGGGTAGCTTACTTCTGGGTGGCAGAGAATAGAAGGTCGTATGGTGACGGTTGTCAAGAAGTTGTAATGGGATGATACTCCTGGGATGGTCGTGAGGTTTTTGTGGTTGGATGACGATTGAGGGGCAGGCTTTGAGAAGCTTGCATGCCTCAATGATCTATCAGGAAACAAGATGATTTACTGCTAAGGGAGAGCTTCGAATTCTTATGGTAGCCGGGTACTTTGGCAGAGTATTGGTTTGGGTTTTGGTGCTACTATGGAAAGGAAGGCGATTGACGGAAGGTTCTTCGAAGTATTTCGAAATGAGTGTATGTTGGAATTTATGGCTGAGGTGATATGTGTATATGGGTTCTTTTTTTTCTCGGAGGCTAAGCCGAATCGGAAATCCAGGTGGGTTTATCTGGGAAAGAAGTGGGTTTATTTGGGAATGGTGTACGGGAATTTCTCGGGGCTCTTGGACGACGAAGCTTTGCTGAACAATGTATCGGCTTATTTGCGAGTTGGCATACTACCTCGGTAGAATCGGATCGAGGCGAATGTTCAAAGGAATTGATGATGGTTTTGTTCGGGAATGATGATGGTGAAGAGAGGCTAGTTTCATGAAGAAACTTATATGTTTCCTAGAAATAGTTGCAGAGTTTTGGCTATCTCTTCGGCTTTCTTTGAGATTGGTGTTTAAGGATAGGATTTACTGGAAGACTGTGGGTGAGGGGGATATAGGGACTGATAAGGATCTCGAGGGTTTATGGATATGGTCAATTCTAATTCAAGGAAATTGTCGGCTAATCCAAAAAATACTTGTGATGGATAAAGTCGACTTTGGTAGGGAAAAGGGTGGGCCTTTTTGGCTAATGGTTTATGGGTTTCCGAACTGATGGGTTAGGGTTTCTAAGAGAAATCCTTATATCTTGTTCATTGGTTTCCTCAGCTTTCACAAATTTCTGTTCCAAGAGTTATTTAGGGGTTCAAACCTTGTCACATTCATAGTACAAACTTGTCTTATACCATTCCTGTGATTATTCTATATTTTCCTGAGATCTGTATGCGTTCTCTTGAACCCTAAAGTTTTCCGAGTAAAATGTCTTAATTACTTCGGAACCTACCCCACTTAAGAGGATTTGACTCCGTATTCCGTATCAGACATTTAGAATTATTTTTCAGGAAATTTCTGTTATTTCCGAACTTTTGCTTGAACTGGAGACGTTAGAAGGACAAGATCTATAGATAATCCTTAGTTTTTTTTAAGGAAAGAGTGGCTCTATCCACGCATTTCTACAATCAACTACCAATCAAATCCATATTTATTATACTGGAAAGGGGGAGGTTATTATCCGAGGCTTAATCAAACATTATTCAATCAAAAGTACGTAACTATAAGGCCATAGGCTTATTTCCAATGGAAAACTCATTATTATTATAACTCGATTTCTAGTTACTCCGGCTGCATTTGCTTCTCGGCAAACTTTCATCTCATAGTTTCCATGTTACGGATCATCTTCCGAACTTCATTCTCATGATCCATACCTGTCAGAGTAACATTTGGGGTTAAGCATGAGGTAAGGGGAATTCAGGGCACGAAATAAGGATTTTTCAAGAAATTTCAAAAAATATGAGAAGAATAGAAGGCTTGAGGCTTCCTAATGCGTGTGGGCTGTCTTATATGGTGTTAAGAATTTATTTACGGCTCTGATACCACCCTGTGGGGACCCTTATCAAGAGGTTCCTTGATTACCTGTATCAGGCCCGGAATCGGTCGCTGAGACAGATCTCATTACATATTAGTATCAGAAGCGGTAAATAATATATAAATTAAACAGATTTACAACGTTTAAGCTAGCGGAGAGCGGGCAGGCACTTCATTCCTCCACCGGAATGGGCTGTAGCACCTTCTCGCCCTAAAGTCCTAAACCTGTATGACAATGAAAGCAAGGGTGAGTATTCTGAAGAGAATACCCAGCAAATCCCACAATTCAATAATATAATATATCAATTAAATTAAATGTAAAGGTCGGTCCTGGAGGGGCACTTCCTCCCTGCCAGTCCCGATGTGCTATCCAGAACCTGACCAACGGTACCTTCGCCGTCTCAGGTTCCCCATGCAACAATAGTAAAGACTAATCATTGGGGGCTTTGACTAAGTGGACTCATTCCAGAGTCATGGCTATCCAGATAGATTCTACACTCTGCAGAGGTCGTACTTATATACCCCGCATTCGGTCAGCCCGAACCGTGTACTTAGGCGGTACCGACCTACGAGATTCCTACCCACCGGTGACCATCGCTAGTCAGCATTCCCTAGGTCCATCCATGGATAGTACTGGGGGCTAACCAGGGGCCACTAATCATCCGCCTCGCGGATATCAACCCGAGTGTGAGCTCATAAGTTGGGCCTCTGGCCCTCACGGACTCTGACCCTGTATCCCAGTCAACCCGTGTCGCCCAGTCCCAACCCTCTGTCTAGGTCTGTCTCCAGTATACCTGTGGGGAATATGGTCCCGGGTACCTCACGAGCAGGCTTGGCAACCCTCTAATAGGGGGCGGCCCGACCCACCGTTCTGGACCTGATAACGTGCGGGACAAGCCGGCGCATGAAGGAAGGATCCGGAAGGAGAAGTTCCAATTAGAATAGGAGTTTTTGTAAAGAAGGAAAGGATCCTTAGAGATAGGATCGGCTACAAACCGACTTGTAACCCTGCCTCCCCAATATATAAGGCGGGCAGGGACCCCCTCCGAAGGACACGAAATCACGAAATCTCTCAAGAGAACAATCCACGCAATACAACACCCCAAAAACAGGACGTAGGGTATTACGTCGAGTCGACGGCCCGAACCTGTCTAAATCCTTGTGTCTGTCCACCCTAACCATCTAGCTCTCGATCTTTGCGATCTTCCCTCCATACAAATCACTTCCATGGGCTATCCCGTGGAAGACTGCCGGAGATCATATCACCGACAGTGGCGCGCCAGGTAGGGGGTATCGCCGAGATCAATTTGGTGAGCCCGATGGACCGCGTCAAGATCTTGGACAGCTGCAACCTCCCGGACGTCGACGGACTCGAGATCCAGTTCGGGAGCACCACCGCCGCTTTGGATACCCAAACGGCAGAAGCTACAACCGCCACGGAGGTCTCCTCTCTGGCGCCGACTTCGGCCATCACGGCCCAATCCGGTCCGATCGCATCTGATCGCGCCGTATCTGCCCCGCTAAGTCCATCGCAAAACGCGAGGACCAACCAGTCGGGAGCAGATCAGCAACCACTCGGTTCCGATCCGGCTGTCGAGAGTCGCGTCGCCGAGTCATCTCAGAGCGTAAACGCTCAGCAAACGTGCATTCCGAGCCCTGAGGTCATCACCATCCAGACCCCCGGCTTCCGCGCGCTTACCAGCAGCAGAAGATGAAAGAGATCGTTCAGGCAGATGATTCCCCCTCTGAGAGCGACTCCTACGAGTCAAACCCACGGGGACCCTCAATCCTGGACGACCTGCAAGAGGGTTACACCGCATCCGACTCCTCTACGGAGCCGGAACTATTTGGATCACCCGGAGGGTCAACTCCGAGTAGTTCGGAGCGTGGCACGCCCACAACCGATCTTTCCGAGTCCGAGGAAGATTACCTCGCGCAAGGAAGAGCCGGGTCGTACTGCTACATGGTGGCACCATCGACGCCATCTAACCCCGTGTCGGAGGATGAACTCACCCCGGCCGACGAGGCGCCTGAAGCCAGAGATCAGCGCCTGAGGACGCAACGCCAATTGGGCAACTCGCAGAGCTGCCCGACCGCAAGGAGCCAACGCATCAGGATCTGGCACCGCTCAACCTCGAGAACCACCCTCGGAGGACCATCGTCGTCGTCAGGATCGATGCGACAGGAGAAGCCAGCGGAACCTGATGCGCGACGACATGTTCGAGTACAATGGATTCAACGTCTACGAGACACCAGTCCAGAACCTCGTCACCATCGACGAAGAGATCAGTCGGCTACCGCCCAGTACTCCGGGCCTGGATAAGGTAAGGGCTTTCGTGCAGGCCGCCTCCGTCCAGGTTCACCAGATGCAGAGCAGATCACGTATGGCCGCTTCTGAGCCCGGGTCGTCTCGACGCCGGACCAGCGGCGGATCGGACCGTGATGAAGATCTTCGCGACATGATCAACAGAGACCGAGATGCGAGGAACATCATCCGCAGCAGTGCTGAGGAACGTGACCGCGAAGAGGCTCGACGTCGCGAGGAATACAATCGGGAGCATGGGAATCCCCGTCGTAACTCTAACCGGAACGGCTACTCGACGGAGTCAGAGTACACTGATTACTCTGATATCTCCGGTAGCCCAAGACGCGGCAATGACGGCGGTCGTACTCCACCTCGACGACCGGCTCCGTCGCGAAGACGAGCGGCTCCCTCACGAAGGCAGCCGACCCCGCAAAGGGAGCAAACTCCACCGCGTAGCAGAACCTACCGACGGGACCGATCTCCTCCCAGGACTCGGACCTTTCGGAGGACCCATTCTCCACCCAGGGATCGGGATCGCAGGAGGGAGCGCACTCCCCCAAGGACAACAGATGGCTCGGATCTGAGTGGTTCTCGCCCCAGAGGTCGGATTGGCGGATTCCAGTCGTTCACTGAGCGC
The DNA here is from genome assembly GCA_015476505.1 of Urochloa ruziziensis. NCBI lineage: Eukaryota > Viridiplantae > Streptophyta > Magnoliopsida > Poales > Poaceae > Urochloa > Urochloa ruziziensis. The sequence goes on along the minus strand of CM027120.1, from coordinate 1,175,439 downwards.
TTGAGAAGCGTGACCTGGCCCAGGAGCTTCAAGCTATCAGACATCGACAAGTACGACGGGAAATCTGATCCATCCCAGTGGCTTCAGATCTACTACACCGCCGTACAAGCTGCTGGCGGTGACGAAGACGTGATAGAGAACTACCTCCCCATCATGCTGACCAAAGATTGCCGCAACTGGCTAGCAGGACTCCCTCGAAACTCCATTGACAACTGGGACCAACTTACCGAGCTCTTCATCGGTAACTACCTCGGAACTTGGGAGAGGCCCGGGAGCAAGCGGCTCCTCGGCCAAGTACGACAGTGCAAGAACGAGTCCCTGCACGACTTCGTACGCAGGTTCTCAGAGAAGCGCAACTCCATCACAGACGTGACGGACCTGGAGGTGATGACCGCTTTCCAAAACGGCATCTCCGATGGAAGACTGATCCACAAGTGGACACGAAAGCCGCCCGCGACTGTCAGTGACATGTTTCGGGTCGCTAGTACGTGGGCGGACGTAGAGATTGCAGAGAAAGAACAACTCAACGAGATCAAGAGCCGTTGGGAGGAAGAGAACAAGTCAACCCGCAAGCGCGACCGCCGCGAGGACGAAGAACGACGCGATGATCATCGTCACAGTGACAGTCACCCCCGCAAAAAGAAGAGCGAGGGCGACATGGTCGCCACTCTGGACCAGCTCAGATGCCGGATAACTCCAGAAGATTTCCAGCACATGCTCGATGAGCAATGTCCGTACCACGAACACCACAAGCACTCGGCACGAGAGTGCTACGGGTTGAAGCGAGCCTTCACTGGGGGCAACAGAGGCTCTCCCTATAAGAGGAGGAACGATCGTTCCCCAAGAAACGACACGCGAAATGACGAAGCTGACGACGATTTTCAGGAGGCCGACCGAGTGGTCCGTATGATCTACGGAGGACCGGAAGGTTTCGAGACGAAGCGCCAGCAGAAGCTCACCAACCGACAGGTCATGCACGCCAGGGAGCCACCGGTACCTGAGTACCTTAAGTGGTCAGAAGTATCGATCACCTTCACTCGGGAAGATCACCCGCACTTCATACCCAGTTATGTATTAATCTCTTATTTCTTTAAGATATTTTTTAATAATCTTCGACGAGTGGTTTCTGTGGATAATCATCCCCAGTTTCGACTCGGCAGATTTATAAATGTCGCATGAGTTATCAATAAAGTTGATTTCATCTTCTATCTACATTATGTCTACTACTCGAATTTCTTCTTTCGCGTCACGCACATAAAGTACGAGTGGAACAAACTTTAAATCGTGGGGGAAAGTACTCGCCAAGTCAAAGCTCTACACGCATGATAATGCTCTGCGGCATGAGACTAAGACCAACGAGGCTAATCTACTCCGTAACAGGTCAACCACTCGGAAATTACGGCCAGCGTAGAAAGAAAGAGAGTAGCACCTCTAGAAAACTTATATACAATCACAAAGGATTAAACATTGTTCAAAAGTACTTCTACTACCAAATACTACAGATTATCTACCAAATTTCATTTGCAGGATCGCCACCACCAGAAGGGTCAGCATCGTCAGTTTCATCGACAACGTCCTTAGACAGAACATTGGCGATTGGCTCGACTTCAAGCAGCAGCCTGCTCACATCCTCCTCGGAGGTGCCAGCAGCATACCCTCCCCCGAGTGGCTCCAGATCAGACGATGGGAACAGCGACTTAAGGATCGCCAAGACATGACCGCAGCTGGCTTGGCTGATGGAGCAAAGCTGGCGCCGAAACAGACGTGGAAGCGCCCGAAGTGCGGTCGAGGATAGAAGCTGAAGGCGATGCTGCCTCCGGCTCGATTTCCTCCGCCACCACTCGAACAGCACCTTCCAACTTGCACTTCTCGGTGTGCAGCGCCTCTGCCTCGCCTTCCAGACGAGTCACTTTAGCAGTGAGATCTGCAAATTGGGCCAAAGTCCGGACCCGGTAATCTACAGCAAGTGAGATCTGGACAAGATGTTCACGTCTGACATAAAAAGAATAGTATACCTCTAAGCTCCTGTGCGGCCTTGGCTTCGTTGAGCTTAGCCTGCTCCACTTCTTCCGCGAAGATCGCGGACGGTGCGCTGGGCTTCCTCCAACTCAGCCTTGTGTTGGGACACAACGGCCTCATGAGCTGACATAACATACTTATATTAGGTATGTTCAATGAAACAATAGTGCAAAATAAAATGCTAAGCCTGACTCATACCCGGCGTCGCTTGAGCCAGCTCGGCTTCGAGCTCAGCCACTCGAGTCACCAGGAAGTCGGCCTTAGCTACTGCAGGAGCAAGCTTTTGAATCTCCAAGGTTTTGGCCTCGGCATCGGCAGTTATTTCCTACAAACGACCATCAGAAGGCACAACAAACAATTGTACCACTCGGTACTCTACTTAAACAGGAAAGGTGGCTTAGGAATACCTCGGCCATCAGTCCCAGGCGACAAAGGAGCGACTTGACATGGGCGTTATAGCGGCACCATCACCCGGAGTTATGTCCGCCGCAGGAGCGACTTCGACCTCTGCATCTTGTGGCGCCTCCATTGTCACAGTCTGCTCAATCATAGGAGCAGGCTGGGGGCTGCTCAGGGACGTAGTAAGCAGTACGGTCGGTGACTCCTGAGCAGGACTTGGCGGCTGTTGGTGGTCGTTACGATACGGTTTCACCACCAACATTCCGTCACATTTCAGGCTCATCTTGCTCATAACAAAGTAAAATTGATTATTTCTAATGAGTTCCACAAGTTTTGTATAATTTGTGAGTGCAGGAGCAAGCAAGCAAAGGATGAGCCATGGTTGACACAAAGCCAGGCCGGCCGGCCTATGCCAGGCCGGCCGGCCCCCTTCTGTGGCCATTTGCCACGTCCTTGATCCAGATGATCACAAACACAAGTCAGATGATCCTGAGACGTGCGATCAACGTCGGTTTAATCCAAAGAACCTGAAAGGCCTAAGCTACATTTGCATGGATTGAAGGGCCCACCAACATGGGATTCTCGGACAGCCTCAATCCAACGCAACCGTTACCGACCTCAGGGTGCAATCCAGAGCGTCCCTGAAGAAGGCGGTGCCACGGGGCAGCAAGGCCAGGCCGATCGGCCTGGCCTAGGCCGGCCGGCCTCCCCCAGAGGCTGCCACCTGTCCCCCTTCGCGTGGCAGTTAAGCAGAGCATTAGCTTACACTTGACGCCTGCAACCGCCCCTGGAAGCTATAAAAGGGACCCTCCTTCACCTTGAGAAATCATCCATCAATTCATGCAAAGGAGAGAAGAGTAGCTTAGTGAGTTCTCATCTTTAGAGTAGAGTAGGGAGAGAGTGGGTGAGTTGCTCGGGTGACAGCCGAGCTTTGTAGAGAGAGTCCGGGATTTCTCTCTCGGTCTCGTCTCGACATTTCCGCCCCCGAGGAATATATTCAGGAGTTATCTTCAGTAAGTCCTCGGTCCCTTGTCTTTAGTACTTCGCTAGTTTACAACTTACTTTCAGCAAGTTATCATATTTATCTTTGATCTGCGGGTACCTGAGTCTGCGCGAGTGACAGCGACTCTTGTTTGGGGTTTCCTCTATAGCCCTTCGCGTTGGGTGGAGGTCAGTGACTGAAAGCTTAGGCGTGGTGCCTGTGCTGGCTAGTCATCTCAGGATGTGTTGCACCCCACGGAACTGCAGTGGTAGGCGGCAGGTGGTGACAGCCCTGTCCGGCCTTTGTATTCCACCACGTTCGGGTGTACTCATAATAGTAGTGCTGAGCCCGGAAGAACCCCTCTCTCACCCCGTTCTGAGTTCTTCCCGTTCTAGCCGTCGAAGCAGATCAGGTTAGGTATCGATAGTTTGTCTGGGGTAACGAGTAGCTAACTAAAGTCAAGCTCTCTACCCATTTATCCTTTTTCTCCTTGGTGGATCCGGTTAGAAAAGTCCTAGGCTAGTCGCGTCTGCCGTTCCTTGGATTCGATATCCAGGTTCTTACTCCCCTGGTGAAAGGCTACATCGGGCTCCGTGCGCTTGCGGATTTTAGTTAGGCTAAGGAGTGCCAACAAGCTTTTCTGGCGCCGTTGCCGGGGAACGGTAGCAACACTAGTGTAGGATCTTTTTAGCCGTACACTTTTACCCCCATAACCATCTACCACATGGAGTTTTCTCCTAGTTACCCGACGGTTCCATCTAGCGAGTATTTGGAACCGCCTTCATCTTGCCACCCCATACCACCTCATGGCTTCGAGATCCGTCCCAGTCTCGTTGCCATGGTTCGTGCACAGTCTTTCGGTGGAACGAAGGACGAAAGTCCCTATGCTCACTTGCAGGTTTTCGAGGAGAATTGCTCTCTTCTGATTATACCCGGCGTAAACCAAGACACTATACGATGGAAACTTTTCCCATTTTCTCTGATGGGAAATGCAAAATCTTGGTACGACCGGACTGCAAGGGGATTTAGCGGAGATTGGATCAAGTTGAAGGACGAGTTTTGTCTGTTCTTTTATCCTGTCTCCAAGATCTTGAAACTCAGAGTTGAGTTGATGACATATCAGCAAGGCAATGAGTCACTTGGAGCCACGTGGGAGCGGTTCATAAAATTGGCCAACTCAGGGCCACCGCATAACATTCCAGAGGAAATGCTTATGCAGCATTTTGTTGGTGCATTGAAGCCGGAGAGTGCACAGTTCTTGAACATCACCTCCGCAGGGTCAGTGCTATACAAGACAGTGGATGAGGTACGAGAAATCTTGGAAAAGGTTCTCAACTCTACCGAGTACACTGGCGTCTTCGACGACCCACCAACACCACCAACAAACCCCACAGACAAGCAGCCACTACTCGCCCTCACATTCGATCCGCCTCCTCCGATCATAGAGGAAGTGCTCGAACACCCCAAGTCCTCAGACCATGAAATTATTCTTGACGATCTGCCGCACTTCATTCCCGAGCTCTTTACAGAAGAAGAGTACTTGGAGATCGGCAATACATCACGTATGCCCATGGAACAAGTGTGCGCAAGTTCAAGGTCTAAGGCGTTCATTCCAGAAGCCGTACCGCAGATCGAGGGTTTATCTGCGATCATGAGCAAGGAATGGACGGAGGAAATTGAAAGTTGCGAAGACATCATCCGAATTACCCGCAACTTCAGAGTACTCCATTGCGCTATTGAGGGAACTGACTCTCAGGAAGTTGCCTACGACCCGAAGGTCGGGAGTAATATCATATCAAGTGCACTCGCATCACAAGTGCAACCAGACGAACCCCGGTCCTTCTCCCGTAAGCACCTCAAGTGGATCGACGGCCAAATGATGGAATGTAGAGGAATCATCCGTGTTGTTCCCGTACACATGGGACGCAACAGGATTTTCCTAGACTTCCACATTTTCGATATCCCTAGAGGTGACAACTTCTTCCTGATCGGACAGCCAATAGAGCACCTTGCCAACCCGAACCATGATCGAGCCACGATACAGTTCAAGGTTGGTAAAGAGATCATCCCGGTCAGCCTTGTGCGGTCAGTAAACACTATCGCAGAGGCCCGATCCGAGACAGACCCAGTGGAGAAAGCAGTTAGCTCCGCTCAAGAAGAGCAAGCTCAGTCCTCACAGGCTGAAGAGGCTAACCATTTCATCCAAGAGGCAGAAACGGACGGTTTTATAAAACTCGACGAGGAAGAAAAGCCACAACACCCCCCGCCTGAGTTGAAGCCGCTGCCTCCTGGACTTAGATACGCTTTCCTCCACAATGACCGACGCTCGCCAGTCGTCATCAGTGACAAACTGACAGAGAATGAGACTCGGCAGCTTATCACAGTCCTAGAGAAGCACCGGTCTGTCTTCGGGTATTCTCTACAGGACTTGAAGGGGATCAACCCCAGCTTATGCACCCATCGCATACCTATGGAGCCGGACCATACGCCGTCTAGAGAACATCAATGACGGCTGAATGATGCGATGAGGGAGGTAGTCAAGAAAGAAGTGTTGAAGCTTCTGCACGCGGGTATAATATACCCCGTGCAAGACAGTGAATGGGTCAGCCCAGTTCAAGTTGTGCCGAAGAAGGGTGGAATGACAGTTATCCAGAACGAGAAGAATGAACTTATCCCTCAGAGGACCGTTAGTGGATGGAGGATGTGTATCGATTACAGGAAGCTTAACAAAGCTACCCGTAAAGATCACATTCCTCTCCCCTTCATCGACAAAATGCTTGAGCGGTTGGCAAACCACTCATTTTTCTGCTTCCTTGATGGATACTCTGGTTATCATCAAATTCCCATTCATCCTGATGATCAGAGCAAGACTACCTTCACCTGCGCCTACGGAACATTCGCCTACCGGCGGATGTCTTTCGGCCTATGCAATGCACCTGCTTCATTTCAGCAGTGTATGATGGCGATATTCTCTAACCTGATCGAACAGATCATGGAAGTATTCATGGATGACTTTACCGTCTATGGTAAAACCTTCGATAACTGTCTTGAGCACTTGGAAAGAGTCCTCAAGAGGTGCGAAGAGCATCACCTTATCCTAAATTGGGAAAAGTGCCACTTCATGGTCAGAGAAGGAATTGTGCTGGGACACAAGGTGTCAGAAAGAGGAATAGAAGTTGACAAGGCAAAAATAGAAGTTATTGAACAACTACCACCCCCGACGAATGTCAAGGGTGTGCGAAGTTTTCTGGGTCATGCTGGCTTTTACCGAAGATTCATCAAAGATTTCTCCCAGGTAGCCAGACCTCTTATAAGCCTCCTGGCTAAAGAAGCACCCTTCAACTTCGACGAAGATTGCCTTCTCGCCTTCTACACCCTCAAGAAGGCACTTATCTCAGCTCCCATCATACAACTGCCCGATTGGAATCTTCCATTCGAGATCATGTGCGATGCTAGCGACTATGCAGTCGGGGCAGTGCTCGGTCAATGCAAGGATAAACAGCATTACGCTATATCTTATGCAAGCAAGACATTGACCGGAGATCAGTTGAATTATGCGACAACGGAGAAGGAACTCCTGGCAGTGGTGTTTGCCATGGACAAGTTCAGATCTTACTTGGTTGGTGCCAAAGTGATAGTATACACAGACCATGCTGCACTAAAGTACCTCTTGACCAAGAAAGATGCTAAGCCACGACTCATCCGTTGGATTCTGCTCCTTCAAGAGTTTGATTTAGAAATACGAGACAAGAAGGGGACAGATAATTGTGTGGCAGATCATCTCTCAAGAATGCAAGTTCAAGGGTCGGATCTTCCGATCAATGACTATCTCAGAGATGATACTCTCCTCAAGGTCACCACATCCAGTCCATGGTACGCAAACTTGGTAAATTTCATGGTGACTGGATATGTGCCTCCAGGAGAAGACAAAAAGAAGCTAGTCTACCTCAGCAGATTTCACCTTTGGGATGACCCCTATCTGTTCAAAGTTTGTGCTGACGGGTTACTCCGACGATGCATCCCTCATGAGGAAACACATAAGATCCTTGATCGTTGCCATTCATCACCGTACGGAGGACACTACGGAATTTTCTGAACCCATGCAAAGGTCTGGCAGAGTGGATTCTTCTGGCCAACCATGTATGGAGACGTTAGGAATTCGTACGGAGATGTGCCAGGTGTCAGAGACACGGGAATATCAACGCCCGTGATGCTATGCCACTGCAAAATAACCTTCAGTTGGAGATTTTCGACGTGTGGGGAATAGACTTTATGGGTCCTTTCCCTGCATCCGAGCAGTGTGAATATATCCTGGTGGCAGTCGATTATGTTTCCAAATGGGTGGAGGCACTTCCGTGCATGGCAGCCGACTCGAAACATTCAAGGAAGATGTTCGAAGAGATCATCTTTCCCCGTTTTGGAGTACCTCGAGTCGTGATCAGTGATGGAGGATCACACTTCATCGACAAGACGTTCCGGAAGTGCCTAAGCGACTTAGGAGTAGACCACCGAGTGGCTACACCTTATCACCCCCAGACCAGCGGGCAAGCAGAAACATCAAACAAACAAATCAAGAACATTCTGCAAAAGACGGTCAATGCAATGGGGACAGGGTGGAAGCGGAAATTACCGGAAGCACTTTGGGCATATAGAATAGCGTTCAAAACACCGATAGGGATGACTCCCTACCAACTAGTGTATGGCAAGACATGCCACTTACCGGTTGAGCTAGAATTCAAGTCCCATTGGGTGATCAAGAGGTGGAACATGGATCTCCAGACGGCCGGACTCAAAAGAAGAATGCAATTGGCCGAGCTGGATGAATGGAGGGAAAAGGCCTACCACAACGCCAAGCTATATAAAGAAAGAACAAAAAGATGGCATGACAAGCGCATCAAGATCAAGCATTTCAAAGCGGGAGATCAGGTATTACTCTTTAACTCCCGCATTCGCTTGTTTGGTCATGGTAAGCTTAGAAGTAAGTGGGAAGGTCCTTTTAGAGTCTTAGATGCCGCCGATCATGGCGCGATAACCCTCCAGGATAATGACGGAAATACTTTCAAGGCCAATGGCCAAAGATTGAAAATATTTCTCGAATCCGAAATGCCGGAGCTCAGAGAGATGGACGTCTACGAGCTAACCGAGATACCTAGTCCAGGTCCGGGCGGGACCTAAAAATGACCCTTATCTAGGATAGATTTCCCTTTTCTATTTTTCTTTTCCTTTTCTTAAACTTTTTCTAGCCAAACCACAAAGATTTTCTGGTAGAAGAGCAAAGGAAGCTTGCACGAAAATTTTCATGGCTCTCGGGACAAGGCCAGGCCGGCCGGCCCCACCCAGGCCGACCGGCCAGCACCGGCACGACTCGAGACGCTCCTCGTTTGAATGAGTCTCGGTGCTATCCTTTCCGAGAATCTGTGGGGTTTCGAAGGGAGGAGCGTCGTTTTAAAATGAAAGGCCCCCGCTCTTCTTCTCCCTCAGAACACTCGAGCCTTCTTCTCCAGAAACGTTCCTTCCTTTGAGAGATCTCAGCCATGGCCTCGCAATCCAGCCACCACGACTCCAACTCGGCCTCTCACGGCAGCCGTTCCCCGTCCGAGTCCTTGAAGGGACACCGGGATCCTCCAACTCCAGCAGCGTCCGAATCATTGAGAGGGCGGCGTTCGTCGACGTCGTCACAGCGCAGCCGGAGGCCCGGCGGCCACACTCCCAGGCCGATCGGCCTGGGGCAGGCCGGCCGGCCTCCCCTCGCCGCCTCTCTGGCTCGCCTTTGGGCAGGGCCTCTCTCCGTGATCCTCGGGAGGAGGGTCAGGGGAGTTCGCAGCCCAAGACGCCCCGAAGGCCAACCACGGGACTTTTGTCCCCGAAGAAGGCCATCGGGAAATGCCCCGTCTCCTCGCTGCTCAAGAAGGAGATCGTGCCGCTCTTCATCTCCACCTCACCGGAGTACTCACCGCAGTACACCCCGGGGAGTCCTAGCCCTCCACGCCGGGAAGGGCCAGGCATCGGGAAGGGGCTTTTCTTAGCCCCTAAGAAGCCCGACGAGGGGAGGAAGCGTTTCATGACGCCCCCTCCGATCCAAGGACCTCCCGGACTGATGGAGTGGTCCGACGAGGAGGAGGAGGAGGACGTAGAGGTGCTGGGGAGGAAGCTCGCTGCGCTGCAGCTGAGGGTCAACAATATGGATGAGCGCGTGGCGGAGGCGGTGATCGGGCAAATGGAGGCCGATGATAAGATAGAGATCCTTCGCAAGGCAATGGCCTCCAAGGTCAAGCGCCTCGCGAAGGCAACCGGCAATGAACACCTCTACCGCCCGAAGGAGGATTAGTTAGGTTTAGAATTAGTTTAGAATTTTGGGTGCTAGTTTAGATTTCCCTTTTGATTTCTTTCATTCATTTTTCCCTTGTATGCAGCACCCCCACATTTGTTTTCCCTAAGTTTGAATGAAATAAATTGATTTATTTTAAAGAAGAGGCTCATATATAAAAGAAAAGAACAAAATGAATGGTTGGTGCACACTTGTGTGCCAACCAAACTCTCGGACTAATTTTTCAGTGAAGCACGCAGAAAAATGGATGTACAGGAGTTGCACTGGCCGCTGGCCAAGGCACGACCAAACCTGGCACAATGCCAGGCCGGCCGGCCTAGGCCAGGTCGGCCGGCCCCCTGTTGAAGCCGTTCGAGGAGATCCCGTGCCCACTGCGTAATCTCGCGAATCACATGAACGGGGAACCTGAATCGGGACGTTTGGCTGCAAGGCCAGGCCGGCCGGCCTCTACTGGGCCGATCGGCCTGGGCCCGTGGCCAACGTCGTCGACTCGACTACAGGACACGGTTTGTAACCCCTACATTTGATCCCTTCGTGATTTTGATCCAAATAAAATTCCTGGCTAAATAATGTTTAAACTTGATCAAAATTCATGAAAGTGAACCCCTATGCATGACACCTTGGATATACTTGTGATATTTCATGAGGACGTATTTCATTGCCTTGGAACTTTCATTAGGATTGCCTGACTCTTGTTAATTGATTCTTATGATATAATGATTTGGGAAGTTGAGCCATCCGATTCAAGGTTTTGGAGATTGTTTTTTGAAAATAAAACTTAAGGCAACCCTTGTTATCATCAACTTGAAATGTCCTATCCAGAGCCATATACCAAGTTCAAGTTGAAACTTCTACATAGCTACCTTCTAAATTTTGAGCTTGCTCGAATTACTTGCCTTCACGTTCGCGCTATCTTGTTCATCATGGCCATACACGTACACGAGCATAAATAAAGTCCAAATTGTCGAAAGCTCCTCATCCCCCTGAAAAAAAAGATGATGAAGAAAGGAATGATACACTCCCTATCTTCAAGAAAAAAAAAGAAAGAGAGAAAGAGAAAGGGGAAAGATGAAAGATGCTTGAACAAGGACTCAACCATCAAAGTACACATGCACGTGGCCAAGATGTATGAGTAGTAGGAATGATTAGACAAGTTCTTCGATCTCGCAAAATAAATAAAGAAGAGTGAGCAACATCTCCACAACTCCACCATATAAAATAGAGAGGCTTGATTCTAAGCCCAGGTGAGGATCTAAACACTATGAGTGATTGAGAGATGTTGAGAAATAACAAGGGAATGCCTCGTTTTCTTTATAAAATTATCAAAAACTCCAAATGCCAAGAGGAAGAAGTGCTCGACCAATCAATGAGTTGTTCTAAGACTCAATTGATGAAGATGAGGGTGTTAGCCACCAGAATCCAAGGTATGAAAGAAAACTCAGGAATATGACTTGTGTATACCTTGAACTCATGACCCTGACCTTGCGAAAGTCCCGGTTGTTTAATTCACTCTTTGCTAAGGGACTAGCAAAGTTAGGTAGGGGGGCGTGTTGGTGGTCGTTACGATACGGTTTCACCACCAACATTCCGTCACATTTCAGGCTCATCTTGCTCATAACAAAGTAAAATTGATTATTTCTAATGAGTTCCACAAGTTTTGTATAATTTGTGAGTGCAGGAGCAAGCAAGCAAAGGATGAGCCATGGTTGACACAAAGCCAGGCCGGCCGGCCGGCCCCCTTCTGTGGCCATTTGCCACGTCCTTGATCCAGATGATCACAAACACAAGTCAGATGATCCTGAGACGTGCGATCAACGTCGGTTTGATCCAAAGAACCGAAAGGCCTAAGCTACATTTGCATGGATTGAAGGGCCCACCAACATGGGATTCTCGGACAGCCTCAATCCAACGCAACCGTTACAGACCTCAGGGTGCAATCCAGAGCGTCCCTGAAGAAGGCGGTGCCACGGGGCAGCAAGGCCAGGCCGATCGGCCTGGCCTAGGCCGGCCGGCCTCCCCCAGAGGCTGCCACCTGTCCCCCTTCGCGTGGTAGTTAAGCAGAGCATTAGCTTACACTTGACGCCTGCAACCGCCCCTGGAAGCTATAAAAGGGACCCTCCTTCACCTTGAGAAATCATCCATCAATTAATGCAAAGGAGAGAAGAGTAGCTTAGTGAGTTCTCATCTTTAGAGTAGAGTAGGGAGAGAGTGGGTGAGTTGCTCGGGTGACAGCCGAGCTTTGTAGAGAGAGTCCAGGATTTCTCTCTCGGTCTCGTCTCGACATTTCCGCCCCCGAAGAATATATTCAGGAGTTATCTTTAGTAAGTCCTCGGTCCCTTGTCTTTAGTACTTCGCTAGTTTACAACTTACTTTCAGCAAGTTATCATATTTATCTTTGATCTGCGGGTACCTGAGTCTGCGCGAGTGACAGCGACTCTTGTTTGGGGTTTCCTCTATAGCCCTTCGCGTTGGGTGGAGGTCAGTGACTGAAAGCTTAGGCGTGGTGCCTGTGCTGGCTAGTCATCTCAGGTTGTGTTGCACCCCAGGGAACTGCAGTGGTAGGCGGCAGGTGGTGACAGCCCTGTCCGTCCTTTGTATTCCACCACGTTCGGGTGTACTCATAACAGTAGTGCTGAGCCCGGAAGAACCCCTCTCTCACCCTGTTCTGAGTTCTTCCCGTTCTAGCCGTCGAAGCAGATCATGTTAGGTATCGATAGTTTGTCTGGGGTAACGAGTAGCTAACTAAAGTCAAGCTCTCTACCCATTTATCCTTTTTCTCCTTGGTGGATCCGGTTAGAAAAGTCCTAGGCTAGTCGCGTCTGCCGTTCCTTGGATTCGATATCCAGGTTCTTACTCCCCTGGTGAAAGGCTACATCGGGCTCCGTGCGCTTGCGGATTTTAGTTAGGCTAAGGAGTGCCAACAGCGGCGCCGGGGTTGGTGCGCGCGGTGATTCTTGTGGCAGCTCCACAGGCTTATCGCTAGGAGGATCAGCCAAGTGGGAAGTCTCTTCTGGTGCCTGGACCTCTGGGATCTCTGTCTCGCCGACTGATCGCGGCCTAGAGTCCGCAAAAGGAACCTCAGATGGTGTGCTGCACGACAAAGCACATAAGGGACAATTACAGGAAAAAAATAAAAGTCAATAAAATGTTGGCAACAACTCTTACCGAGTAGATACGCGCACTTT